>JAPVLO010001112.1:0-313806 GCA_027257055.1 Cephalopachus bancanus | reverse complement strand
CTAACAATTATTGTAATAAGGATTGTCAGTAGTGGGAAATTGCCAGAGGAAGCAGGATTGGCAGTAGTATGATTCTGTCAGGGAAGGGGGCACACCTCATAAACAGCGGTACTGGCATAAGGAACATGTGTATACTTAACCTTGAATTGTACCCCACATCTTTAAAATAAAAAGAAACATAGTTGTAGATACTGATCTTCATTACTTTCAATTTTTTTATTCTATCTACCCATCTATGGAGCCACCATTAAATTCTATGATCTATGTCAGAGGGAGCCTATGGCTGAATAGAAAAGGATATGACTGGGTGCAGTGCCTCAAGCCTATAATCCCAGCACTTTGGGAGGCTGAGATGAAAGGATTGCCTGAGCCCGCAGGTTTGAGACCAGCCCAGGCTACTTGGCATAATCTCACCTCTACAATAAATTGAAATAAAAAATCAGCCAGTTGTGGTAGCACACACCTGCAGTTCTGGTTACTTGGAAGGCTGAGTTGGAAGGATTGCCTGAGCCCAGCAAGTCGAGGCTGCGGTTGCCGTGAGTGTGTCACTGCACTCCAGCCTGGGTGACAAAGTGAGACTCCAACTCAAAATAAGTTAAAAAAAAAAAGAAAGAAAAAGATACAACAGCATTTGTCTATTCTCTCTGAAGTCTAATCAATAGTCCCTGGAGTTAGAATTGATAAAGATAGAATAAAGTCATACCTTTTTGAACAAATAGGGTAGAAGCAATTGCAGTATTTAAATTTCAATTTCTATGAATATACTGACATGTTAAAACTACTTACTACTTTTCATGCATTTCTGTCAGAATACAAAGATGGATAACATTTAATCCAGTTTTCTCATAAGTGTGCTTATCCAATGACAAAATTAATATCCTGGTGAACTAAAAAATAATTCTCACAAAATAAACGTTAAAAACGTGAAATATTGACAAAAGGAAAGCAAGGCAAGTTGAGCAGTTAGATATTAGTGTAGAAAATTACGTACAAGGATCTTACTGCAGCATTTTTTTATAATCGTGAAACAAAAAATAATCTAAATTTCTATCAAGGAATGAACAGTTAAACAAGTAATAGAAAAAACACTCATTCTTTAGAGTACATTTTAAAATAATCGGCTGAATCATGTGCACAGATATGAAAATATATCAACAATACATAGCCAGAGAAAGAGCACAATTTAAAGAAAATGCAGTATGGTCTGATTTATGTCTAAAAATACTTTATATGTATTTATACATCTATAAAAATATTGAGAAAAATAAACAAAAACCTGCTAAAAATAATTCTTTCTAAGAAGAAAATGAATTTGGAGGGAAGGGATGCCAGAAACAGTTGTCATTTCAAGGAGATCTGTATGACTTGGCTTTATTTAGAGCATGTATCTTACAAAATTGGAAAAAATAATGTTGGTACATTTTGATAGGAGGTCAACAATTTTATTTTTTTCAACATTTGCATTGTGTTTTAATGTAGCACACAAACCTGTAAGAGAAAGCTGAGAGGAATAATTGAGACAAAGAAAGTACAGCTACAAAATCGATTATCTATACATAACAAATGTTCCAGGTGAGTAGTTGTCAGGATCTATGACTGCTCAAGATCACTCAGAAAACCTAACCCCAGATAAGGGTAAGACAGAGAAAAGAGAAGGCCAGGGTCAGCTAGTTCCCTTCCCCACCTATTTGTGACATTTTCAATCATCAAGTAGAAAATGGACCTAGAATGAGACATTTACCTTTGGGATGTGGTCAGAGTCAAAGAAGAATATGCGATAAGCATACACAATTTAGAGGAAGACTTCAAGGTTAAGTTTTGAAATGCATCAAAAAAATTTGTGTGACATTAATGAAGCAACTCAATCTGTCCAAGTAACCACTTTCCTCACCTGTAAACTAAGGATCACAGGCCTACTTTATCAAGGGGTTGGAAGAGTTAAATTCACTGAGATATTTAAAAGTGCCTGTTACTGCAAGTGTCCATATATATATTTATTTATGCATATATGTATATATATGTATATTGATAGTATTTTATGTATATTAGTATATCTTATTCCGTTATAGGGAAACTAATGCAAAAGTTATTGGGGAATTTTTTGCTACCTTCCCAAAAAGGGTGGAATCAGGCACCTTTACAATGAAAACCACAAAGCACTGCCAAAGAAATCAGAGACACCCAAATGGAAAAACATCCAATGCTCATGGATTCAAAGTCCTAACATTGTTCAGATATCCATCCTACCAAACACAATCTACAGATTTAATGCAATACCCATTAAATTAGCAACATCATTTACCTCAGACCTAGAAATGACAATACAGAAATTTATATGGAAACATAAAAGACCATGAATAGCTTAAACAATCCTTAGCAAAAAGATTTGATTATTGTAGCCTCTACTATGGGCTACAATAACCAAAATAGTCTGGTATTGGTACAAGAACAGGCTATAGAACAATGGAACAGGATAACGACTCCAGAAGTGAAACTTCAGTTTCTCAATCACCTCATTTTTGACAAAGCCTCCCCAAAAACCACTGGAGAAAGGAAAGCTTGTTCATTAAATGGTATTGGGAAAACTGGCTGACCACATGCAGAAGATTGAAATAGGACCCCAACCCATCACCAAACATAAAAGTCAACTCTAAGTGGATCAAAGTTCCAAATGTAAAACCACAAACTATAAGAATCCTAGAAGAAAATGCAAGAAACACCCTTATGGAAATTGGAATATGCAAACAATTTCTGATCAACTCTCCAAAAGCGAATGCCTTAAAAGATTAGAACAGTGGAATCGCATCAAACTGAAAACATTCTGCAAACCAAAGCAACCAACAGGAGATCAGGGAAACTGCTCAAAGAATTGAAAAAGTATTTGCCAACTGTAAAGCTGACAAAGGCCTAACCTCTAGGATCAACAAGGAACTCAAACATGCCAAAAGGAAAATACAAACAACCCCACTAAAAAGTGGGCAACAAGCGAGGCTCGGTGTCTCAGCCTATATTCCCTGCACTTTGGGAGGCCAAGGTGAGTGGATTGCCTGAGCCCATGGGTTTGAGACCAACCTGGGCAACTTAGCAAGACCCATCTCTACAATAAAGAAAAAAAAATAATCGGGCGTGGCACCGCATGCCGTATTTCTAGCTACTTGAAAGGCTGAGGTGGAAGGACCACTGGAGCCCAGCAGGTCGACGCTGGGGTGGCCATGAGTGTGCCACTCCAGCTTGGGCAACAGAGTGAGACTCTAACTCAAAAAAAAAAAAAGTGGGCAAAATCTATGAACAGACACTTCTCAGAAGAAGACATATAGCCAGCCTAGATACATGAAAAAATGCTCAGCCTCGGTAATCATCAAAGAAATGCAAATTAAAACCACATTGAGATACCACCTTTCTCTGGTCGGGATGGCCATCATCAATAACCCCCCCAAAAAAGATGCTGAAGATGTTGTGGTGAAAAGGAACCTCTTCTACACTGTTGGTGGGAGTGTTAACTAGTATAACCTCTGTGGAAAACAGTGTGGTGATTTCCAAAAAACCTAAAAATTGCCCGCCTATATGAGCCAGCAATTCCCTTTCTGGGAATATACCCGGAGGAAATCAACTCATCCTATAAAACAGACAACTGCACACATAAGTTTATTAAAGTGCTATTCACAGTAGCAAAAATATGGAACCAACCATGCTGCCCATCAGAAGTATACTGGATAAGAAAACGTGTTTTATATATATATGCAAAGAACTGTTATGTAACCATAAAGAAAAACAAAATTATGGACTCTAACAACTTGGATGAATTTCGAGTCTACAATACTGAGTGATTGATCCAGAGGCAGTGGCTGACATGTGTAATCCCAGCACTTTGGGAGGCAGAAGTGAGAGGATTGTCTGAGCTCATGGGTTCGAGACCAGACTGGGCAACTTGGAAAGACCTTGTCTCTACAATAAATCAAAGAAAAAAAAATTAACCAGTCATGGTGTTGTGTGCTTTTATTCTAGCTACTTGAAGGCTGAGGTAGAAAGAGAGCCTGAGCCCAGCAAGTTGAGGCTGCAGTGGCCATGAAAGTGCCATTGAACTGCAGCGTGGGTGACAGAGTGAGACTCCACTCAAAAATAAATAAATAAGTAAACTCAGTGATTTATCACATAATCAATGATCTCAGTACTACATGTACTCACTCATAAATTGAACCAGAACATTGATCAGAATATTATAAGAAAGTGACAGGCAGTAGTGGGACACAGCTATAGGCGGGGGGGCATATAACATCAATAACGGTACCCAAATTTTACATGTATGATAATCACTTATGACCTAACCCTGAAATATACCCCATATCTTTAAAATAAAAATAATTTTCAAAAAAAAAGAAAATTACAGAAATTGGGTTTTGCTACATGAAGTCAGTGTCAACACGATTTCTATTCCAGACTAAGGATTTCATGATTTTCTTTGTAGGAAAATCACATTTGAATATTACAAACACTGTGTCTGCACGTTGCAGCACTGCATCATGATCAAGCTCCCTTTATGTCAGGAATGAATAGGAGATTCAGCATTTGGGAATCCATCAATACAATTAGTCACATTAACAGAATCAATAAGAAAATCATATGACCGTGTTAACAGAGTAAAAGTATATGGTGACATTTCACAGAAAATCATACATTTAAAAATCAAGTTATCAGGAAATAGTGTAAAATATTTTGAAACACATGAAAAGCAATAGAAATAAAAAATAATGAAAAAACACATTTGAGAGGATTAAATGATATCAGCAAGTTGGTAATCCTCTAATCAATTTACCAATGAGATTGATACTGATATAGATACCAGCTGTTTGTGTTCTGAGGAGAAAAAATGCTTTGTCAACCAAAATGTTTGAATTGCTGGATGTGTTGGCTGAAGCATATAATCCCAATACTTTGGGAGACTGAGCTCAGGGGTTTGAGACCAGTCTTGGCAACTTTGTGAGACTTCATCTCCACAATAAAAAAAAAAAGCAAGGTGTGATAGCATGTACCTATAGTTTCAGCTGTTTGGAATGCTTAGGAGGAAGGGTCGCCTGGGTGACAGTGAGCCTCCAACTTAAAAAACAAAACAACAACCAGACTAGGAAACCGAGGGGAAACAGAGTTTAAGAATAGAATGAGATATATTTAGAGATGCAGTATAAAATTAACGCCACAGTGGTGGAAGAGAAGCTGTGACCATGCTGTGTCTCACTGGAGACTGAAACTCACCTACATGCAGAGAATTTGTCTTCCAGTGTGTTTGCTTCCTGCAGGTTTTTCTTCTCGCCCATGACAGGGAGAGATGAATGAGCCCATCTAAGTGTTGAGTCTTGGGGTCAACGTCTATTCACTGTGAGTCCATTACCACAAATCAGTTATGAAAAAAGAGTGACCAACATTACATGCAATGGAAGGCCCACCATATTATCCAGTCAGTGATGGATAATATCCTAAAAATGAGAAGATTCTGCCATTAGTCATTTACGAAGCACAGAATTGTTATATTTAAATAAAATGGGTGGAACTACACTTTTATTATACCTAAATATTTTTAAATTTCATATTGCCATCAACATGGTTTCTGTAGTTCAGTGTCCACCATAATTTGATACACCCTCATAATGTCTCTTACTCTTTCATTAACACTATATCTTCATACAAAACAAAGTCTTCCTCTTTTTTTTTTTTGAGCTGGAGTCTCACTCGGTCGCCCAGACTGGAGTGCAGTGGCCACTCCCGGCCACCACAGCCTTGACCTGCTGGGCTCCAGTAATCCCTTCCGCCTCAGCCTTCCGAGTAGCCGGAATTACAGATGCACGCTACCACGCCCGGCTGAGTTTTTGATTTATTATAGAGATGAGATCTCGCTGCCCAGGAGAGTCTCGAACCCGAGTCTTTTTCTTCTTAAAGTATGCTTCTTTATTTTGATTTTTGAGCTGGAGTCTCACTCCACCACCCAGGCTGGACGGCAGTGGCACACACACAGCCACCGCAGCCTCAACCTGCTGGGTTCTGGTAATCCTTGTACCTTAGCCTTTCAAGTAGCTGGAACTACAGGCACGCATCATGATTCCAACTTAATATATTGATTTATTGTAGAGATAAGGTCTCAAAAAGTGGCGCATGCTGGTCTGGAACCTGTTGGTTAGGGCAATCCTCTCATCTTGGCCTCCCAAAGTGCTGGGAATACAGGAGTGAGTCACAGCGCCTGGCCCAAGGTATGCTTGTTAGAAGTTGCTACCAGCAACCAAATCTCTCAGGTATTCTTTTGTCTGGAAAACATTTCACTTTTTTTCCTATTGTTTAAAGATATCCAATTCTAGTTTTACTGTTTTATATCAGCATTAATATTAATTTTTCTGTTTTCTGGAGAAACAAATTTTGGAAATATCCGTAAGTGGTTTTAATGTAGTTTTTTTGTTGTTGTTGTTTTGGTTTATACCTTCAATTTGCATTTTTTATTTACTTTTATTTTTGAGGCAGAGTCTGTCACCCAGCTGGAGAGCAATGGCATGCTCCAGCCATCACAGCCTTGATCTGCTGGGTTCAGGTGATCCTTCTGCCTCAGGCTTCCAAGTAACTGGAACTACATGCATGCTCCACCATGCCCAGCTAATTTTTTTTTATTTATTGTGCAGATGACGTCTCACCATTTTGCACAGGCTGGTCTGGAACCCGTGAACGCAGGCAATCCTCTTACCTCATATATACGTATCTCATTAAAAAGTAAATGTAAGCCGGACTCGGTGGCTCAGCCTGTAATCCCGCACCTTTGGGAGGCTGAGGTTAGTGGATTGCCTGAGACCGCGGGTTCGAGACCCACCTGGGCAGCAAGACCTCATCTCCATAATAAATCAAAAAATCAGCTGGGCGTGGTAGCACATGCCTGTAATTCTGGCTACTTGGAAGGCTGAGGTGGAAGGATCGCCGGAGCTCAGCAGGTCGAGGTTGCGGTGGCTGGGAGCGGCCACTGCACTCCAGTCTGGGCGACAGAGTGAGACTCCAACTCAAAAAAAGAAAAAAAAGTAAATGTAAAACTTATGCATTTACAGGTTACACAAGGTACCATTAACAGTTTGGAAATATATAAATAAATGTAAAGATGTAGTATTAACTCATAACTGCACGAAATTAGCTATGACACTAATCAAGTGTATGAACAATTTTGTGGCAACCTCTCATTGCTACTTAATGAATGCTCAAATGTTGTGAGATTATGTTCCACACACTACGTGATACTGTTTTTATACAAGCACTTGGTCTCTCCAGAGTCAATCCAGGATGTTATAAAGAATGATTGTATATATGGAAAAACATTGGAAACGGAAGGGAATCAAGACACAAATCTTGAAGACATTCCAGAGTGCATAGGTCACACTGGAGGAATTCGCAGCAGATGACTTGATGGGACAAGTGCTTCCAACTCAGTGCCAGGTGACTGGACAGGTAACAGAAGGGACTAGGCATGATGGGAAATATTAGCCTGTAATTCCAGCATTTTGGGAAGCAGAGCAGAGAGGCAAGCCCGGGCAACTTGGTGAGACTGTCTCTACAATAAATCCAATAATTGGCTGGGCATGGTGGCACATATTAGTGACTTCAGAACCCTAAAGGGGAAAAAATGGCCTGATCCCATCACATTGAGGCTGCAGTGGCCATGAGAATGCCTCTGTATTCCAGCTGGGCAAGAGTCAAACTCCAACCTTAAAAAAAAACCAAAAAATCTCTCCAGGCTTTTCTCCACCTCATCCACCTCTTCCACCTAAGACAGCGAGACCAGTCACTCTTCTTCCACCTCATCCTCAAATTCTTATGGTGAAGACAGCCAGGATGAACTTTATAACTCACTTTCACTTAATGAATAGTAAAGATAATTTTCTTGTTTATGATTTCTTTCTTTGGAATACAGTGGATACCTGTGCAGGTTTATTACATGGGGATGCTGTGTGATGATGAAGTTTAAGCCTCTGTTGAAACTAAAACCAAAACACTGAAGACAGGGCCCAACTTGCAGTTTTTCAGCCCTCCCCCCCACACACCAGTTTCTAGTGTCTACCACTCTCATTGTTATGTCTGTGTGTACTGAGTGTTTAGCTCTCACTTATATGCGAGAACATGCAGTATTCCCTTTTTATCTTTTTGGATTAATTTGCTTACACTATTGTAAGAATACACTATATAATACACATATCATACAAACTATGTTAATGGACTGTTTACAGGGAATCCACATGCAGTTTCTTCATTCTGAAAATGTCTGTCTCTTACATACAGACAAACTCACTCTAAGATGAACATTTATTGCATTTTATAGAGCATTTATTATACACTGGGTAATGTTGGTTTGTTCACTTTGTTGGAATGTCAAAAAATAAAGAAAAAAATCAAAACAACCCCCCAGACTTATAAACTCTCCCAAGTTTTCACTGAACAAATTGGCCCACTAAGGTCAAAGAAATCAATTATTGCTAATTATACAGAGTAAAAAGAACACCAACATTATTCAATGATATCCCTTAGTTGTGAAGAAAAATAAATGTACTAAAAAAACTACATACACTATGAATTACTTATTCATAGTGCTTTCAAATACCATTCAATTACATGTTAAACAATCCTTGAAATTTCTAAGTAGACTAAGTAATCAGTTTATGAACACTGGGCAGCGAGACCTCATCTCTACAATAAATAAAAAAAAATCAGCCGGGCTCGGTGGCTCAGCCTGTAATCCCGCGCCTTTGGGAGGCTGAGGTGAGTGGATTGCCTGAGCCCGCGGGTTCGAGACCCGCCTGGGTAGCGAGACCTCATCTCTACAATAAATCAAAAAAATCAGCTGGGCATGGTAGCGCGCGCCTGTAATTCCGGCTACTCGGAAGGCTGAGGCGGAAGGATCACCGGAGCCCAGCAGGTTGAGGCGGCGGTGGCCGGGGAGCGGCCACTGCACTCCAGTCTGGGCGACAGAGTGAGACTCCAACTCAAAAAAAAATAAAAAAAAAAAAAAAAAAAAATCAGCCGGGCATGGTAGTGCATGCCTGTAATTCCAGTTACTTGGAAGGATGAGGTGGAATGATTGCCGGAGCCCAGCAGGTTGAGGCTGCGGTGGCCAGGAGCGGCCACTGCACTCCAGTATGAGCGACAGAATGAGACTCCAAATCAAAAATAAAACAAAACAAAACAAAACAAAAAAACAGGCAAGTAAAAAGGAGGATGTGCACAGGGATATTTTGAAATGGAAAACATTAGATATTAATGGAGTACATTGAACGTGAAGCAGAGAAAACTGATTTACTTTCAGATTTTAAATTATTTCTTTTGTTCCAATGGTATCCTTTCCAACTTCAGGTAGATACACATTAATACACAAAAATTCAACTTCCTCTTCTTTATCTCTCATACTCATAGCTTTATAGTGATATATTTGTATATTTCATTCAGCTAAATGTTTTTAAAATAGGATTCAGAAAGTTATGTCCTATCCAGTATAATCTTTATTACAATAACCACAGTCTCATAACTAAAAAAAAGAAAATATAATCTATAAATAATAATCACTTGAGACATTCCATAAGTTACCCAATAGTATATGGTCATCATTTACCTACAATCTTGAGTAACGTGGAATCGATTATAGACTAAGATTAGTGGAGGAACAACAATGTATTGTGTGGACAATTATCATTATTGGTTTATAAATTGTTTCCTTTATTAAAGCATATTGGGTCAGCTTGGTGCCTCAGCCTGTAATCCCAGCACTTTGGGGGGCCAAGGTGAGTGGACTGCCTGAGCCCATGTCTCTACAATAAATAAAAAATTAGCTGGGCATGGTAGTGCACACCTGTAGTTCCAGATACTTGGAAGGCTGAGGTGGAAGCATTGCTGGAGTCCAGTAGGTTGAAACTGTGGTGGCCGGAAACATGCCACAGCACTCCAGTCTGTGAGACTCCAACTCACAAAAAAAAGAATTTAAGTTTATATAGCCTAAATAAACATTCCAAAGTTCACTGCATGCTCATGACCAAAAACAGAGGATAAACATTCAAGAAGCATTTGTTCTTTTGATAGCCTGGTATATGTGAGACAACAGCTTTCTTCAGTTTTCAAAACTTAACGGAGTATTTATTAAACATAAGCTTACAATATATACCTTTTAAGAGAGCAACTATCTTCTCTGATGTCTATGAAAATACCTCTATTTATATACACCACATCAAATTATACTTAGGGCTTGTAAGAATTAACACTATGAAGATGCATTAAGATATTAGTGGTCTATTCTCATTTTTTCCCTTAATATGTAAATGGTAAGACAACTGATTTCTAATACTCTCAATGTTTCCTTGTCATTTATTCCAGCGGCATAAAATGTTATCTTGAGGACCCACCTCATGTGGAACTTACAGTAATGCTCAATGCGAGCCACAAAAATCCTCTCCAGTTAGACCTTTCCATGCATATTACATATCAGTGTTCTTCAGCCTCCATGGAAAACTTGAGATGACTGCTGCTCACCTAGTATGAAAGGGTCTATTATCAACAACTGACCACATGATTTTAAATGAACACTAGGAAAGAAGACATAGCATCAAGTGAGTTGTTACGTCAATATTTTTTGCTTTTCAAAATATCCTCAAATTCTGTCAATGCAAAAAGAAAAGTATGCATAGACTATACATGAGCTTACCTTTAAAAAAAAAAGCACCATCTTCTAATGCCACTCAATATCTGATATTTATTTCAACTATGCCTCTGTTTAAGTTTCCACATACTGCATCTGTAAAGTTTGCAGTCTGAGTACCCCAGAATTTCTATGGCATATATTTTGAACAAAGTTCAGTCCACATTCTTTAAATTTCTAGATTCTTTCCAATGCACACAGTCTAATGTCAAATTAAGATTTCACTGGTTAAAAGCTTTAGATACTTTTTACATTAGTACATTCAACAGATCTGTGATTTAAGTAAAGGCAATGGTACTCCTCACATCTGTAAAGCTTCTCATGATGTTCTCTATAATTTTTATTTTGATATATGATTTTGTGGTCATTACAGATATAGGAAATTTACAGAATGTGAATACAGATGCTCCTATGTCAGTCAACCAAGTATTGAAAGAGAGCTAAAGGCTTTGTTACATTCCTCTCATTTGTATAGTTTCTCCTCAGTATGGATTCTCCTATGTCCAGCAAGTTCTAGAAGACAGCATGAGGCTTTCTAACGTTTACATCTGTAAGGTTTCCATCGACTATGAATTCCTTGATGGCGAATAAGATTTGAGTACTGATTAAAGGCCTTTGCCCATGCTTTTCAATTGTAGTGTTTCTCTCCAGCATGGATCTTCCTATGTCAAAAAATTATTGAATTAGAGGTAAAGGCTTTGTATGAATTCTCTGATGTTATATAAGACTTGAGTACCAATGAAAGGTTTGTCACATTCTTCACATTTGTAGGGATTGTCTAGCATGTCTCCTCATATGTTCAGCTAGTTTTGAATGGTCACGAAAGGCTTTGCTACATTCCTTGCATTTGTGGGGCTTTTCTCCTGTATGGATCTTCATATGTCGTCTCAGTCTTGAATGGCAGGTAAAAGACTTGTCACATTCTTGACATTTGTGGGGCTTCTCTCCAGTATGGATCTTCCTATGCCGACAAAGTCCAGAATGAGAGGTAAAGGCTTTGTCACATTCTTTACATTTGTAGGGTTTTTCTCCAGCATGGATTCTCTGATGTTGAATAAGACTTGAGCACCAATTAAAGATTTTGTCACATTCTTCACATTTGTAAGGGTTTTCAGTATGTATCCTCATATGTTCGGCAAGTCTTGCGTGATACCGAAAGGCTTTGCCACAGTCTTTGCATTTGTAGGGTTTCTCTCCAGTATGGATCTTCATATGCCGAGCAAGTCCTGAATGAGAGTTGAAGGATTTGTCACATTCTGTACATTTGTAAGGTTCCTCTCCAGTATGAATTCTTGTATGTCCAGCAAGTCCTAAATAAGAGAAGTAGGCTTTGCCACATTCTTTACATTTGTAGGGTTTTTCTCCAGTATGGATGTTCACATGTCTAGCAAGTTCAGTATAACAGCGAAATGCTTTGTCACATTCTACACATTTGTAGGGTTTCTCCCCACTATGCACCTTGATGTGTCGAGCAAGTTTTGAATAAAAGTAAAAGGCTTTGCCACATTCTGCACATTCATAGGGTTTCTCCCCAGTATGGATCTTCCTATGTTGAATAAGTCCTGAATGAGAGCTAAAGGCTTTGTCACATTCTTTACATTCATAGGTTTTCTCTCCAGTATGGGTGTTCATATGTGCAACAAGTCCTGAATAATAGCAATATGCTTTGCCACATTCTAAACATTTGTAGGATTTCTTTTCAGTATGGGCGTTCATATGTGCAACAAGTCCTGAATAATAGCAGTAGGCTTTGCCACATTCTACACATTTGTAGGGTTTTTCTCCAGTATGGATCTTCATATGTCTAGTAAGTTCTGCATAAGAAGCAAAGGCTTTGCAACATTCTGCACATTTGTAGGGTTTCTCCCCAGTATGCACCTTGATGTGCCGGGCAAGTTTGGAATAGGAGCAGAAGACTTTGCCACATTCTTCACACTTGAATTCTGTTTCTCCAGTATGGAGTCTTTCATGTCTACTTAGATGGGATGATTTCCTACATGCTTTCCTACATACATTACCACTGTGTAAATTTCCTCCAATGTTATTTTCTCGATACAGAGTATGTTTTGAGGACTGGTTAAATGTTTTGCCATATTCATGTTTGGAAGCCATTTCAGATATATGGTTATTCTGGTGGATAATATATTGGGAGCGTTGATGAAAGACCTTCCCACATTTGTTACAGGTGTACTGGTTATGTACGATAGAACAACCTATCTGCCTTTCACCCTCATGGACACTTGCCCAAGTTTTCTTTAAGTGCAAATTCCTAAGGTCAAATCTTCCATATCTTCCCAATGGCAGCTTTGTGAGTGACTCTTTTGTGCTCTTCTCAGGCAAAACGCCCTTGGTGTAATGAGAAGACATAGCTAAAAATAATGAAAATAAAAATTTATTCCACTTTCTAGACTCAGTCAAATATTCCATATAAATATAACATAATGTTATGCCATGCTAGAAAAAATAGCCAGATTGCAAGATAAAACTCACAGGTCTTCACTCCTTCATAAATATCTGAATTTAACATCATAGTTATCACATTGCCTTTACAGACACTCTAAAACACAGGTAAGACTCCGTAGAATCCCCAGTGATCAAAACATGAGGAAGTATTATATGGAAGAGGACATTTAGTAATACTGCCACCATAAATTCTGTTCCTTTACAATACAACATTATACAATCAGAGGAAAACTTCCAACTCCTGACTTCTTCCTCAGGGAATAAGGAGAACAAGGGAACATGAATCTACACATCTGCCATTTGGAAGTTTATTCCAAAACTGGCTTCTGTCCCTCCTTTCAGAGGCTGAAGAAGATGGTATACTTTGGATGACAGGTGGGTCTGTAGATACTAAAGGTCAAACTCTTACAGCACTAGAGAGACTGCAGTATCACAGACCACAGATACAGCAACTAACTATAAACTCTTGAGAAGAAACACGGTCAAACTATTTAGCTGGAAGAGTAGATGCTTAATTCCAGAGATGTTGGGAGCCAGCCTCGGAGGCCCACCTGATTGACAAAGTCCAGGTGCGCTGAGGACCCTGGCCGCAAAGTGAGTCTGGGCAGCTGAGGCCCTTCTGTCTTCCGTCTTTGCTGTTGGTATGGCTGAAGAAATTCTGGGCAGTTGTGGAAGAAGAAAATGGCATGTTTATGCAAAGTACTCACAGCTACCTGGAAATGTCATGGTTCATTTTTCCATTTCCCACTATGCCGTTTGGCCTTTTCTAACATATGCAAGGGTTAAACTCTGAAGCACATCAAGAATGCTTTCTTTCAATTCGTTATAAGTTGCTGGATATTGCTTAAGTATTAAATAATATAAGTATATTCACTCATTTGATTTAGGATTATGTAGTTTAGCATTTAGACATAAGGTTTTTTAGAAGCACAGTTTATAGTAAGTTCATTATGAATTAATTATAAGTTCTAACACTTATCTAGGAGTTATGTAGGTGATTTATAACAGTTTTCACAGACTTAGGATAAAGATTAATCGTTAAGATTTTTACTTAATTCTATAGTTAAGATTTTAAGTAAATGTTTATAGAGTGGGTTTTCACTGAATTCATAATATATTAATTAGATACTTTATGATAAATTAAATAAATACAGAAAGCAACCTTGGGGGCCTGGGAAACATTACTAAAAGCTTCTTGAGTTTTCTTTAGAAATAAACACTGCAGGATAAGAGAAAAGTAATGAAGACACCTGGACAAGAGAGGCGATTACAAAGCTCTGAAGGTCATAGAAGCCCCAGAAGGAAAACTACTGCTACATGAAGAAATGTACAGTTGGAAACTTTTTTGAGACATTTCAAGGACTGTAATTTGGGACTTTGGACTAAAACTATCATTTTTGGCTTTATGAATAAGACTCATTGTCTGAATGTTTATAGGGTTTTGGCTTGTTTGTTGCTAAGACCACTAGATGGTGGTAACTTTTAGAGGATATGTACGTGAAGGAATTTTCTTTGTCTTGCCCCTTTACAAATGGTATAAAAGCCTTCCCTTAGCTAACATTAAACATCATCTGTTCAGGAAGCAGGTGTCCGAGTATAATATTTTCATCTTTTGCCTATCCGTCTCTCCTTCAGGAAACCTCATGACCCTTGTGGTGCTGGACCCACACACAGAGAAGACACAAATTAACAAGTTAATGAGGCCCCCAGAATTTCTAACCTTGTACTTGGTGTCACATTTGATCTAGACAAAGCAACAACATAAACATTATGAAATGTAGCGAGTGCTGTTTCTAATACCTAAGCGCCAATAAAGTACCACAAAGCATGCAAAAAAAGGAAAAAAGACTCAATTAAGAAAACAGCAACAAAAATCCGCAACTCAACCCCAAAGAATTTGAGAAATACACATTCCCTGACAAAGAATTCAAAATAATCAACTTAATGATGCTTAATAAACTAAAAACAATACAGGTAACCAAAAAGAAAAAGAAAAAAAAACCAGGAGGCCAGGTTCAGTGGCTTAGCCTGTAATCCATGCTTTGGGAGGCAGAGGCGAGTGGATTGCCTGAGCCTGTGGGTTCAAGATCCACCCGGACAACTTGGCAAGACCTCATTTCTACAATGAATCAAAAATTAGCCAGGCATGGTGGCGTGAGCCTGTAGTTCCAGCCACTTGGAAGGATGAGGTGGAAGTATCAGCAGAGCCCAGCATGTCAAGGCTGCAGTGGCCAAGAGCAGCCACTGCACTCCAGTCTGGGTGACAGAGTGAGACTCCAACTGAACAACAACAACAACAACAACCAGGAAAAGAAAATATCAACAAAGAGACAAAAATAACATAAGTAAACTATTAAAAATAAGAATTAGTAGAGCTGAAAAATATAGAAACTCTGAGAAGTTTTCAAATATGATGAAGAAAAATAGAAAAAAATCCAGTAAGTTTATTTAACTCAAACGAGGATAATACAATCCATAGTCAGACAAAGTATTATCAAAGTTTTAGGCTAAATTTGGTGGCTCACACGGAGTGAGGAGTTTGAGACAACCCTGAAAACATACTGGGACCTCATCTTAAAAATTTCAAAAGGCACAGCCAAGGTGCAATACTTAAAGAAAAAAACATTGATGTCTCATATACAAGGGTGCTCCCATGAGATAATCAGTGGATTTCTCAGTTTCTCAGAAACATTGCAGGCCTGAAGCAACTTGGGATGTATAGCAAACATGCTGAAAGAACAAAACCACAAACCAAGTATACTAATTCCAGCAACACTGTCCTTTCAAATTCAAAAGTAAAGAGTTTTCAAGATAAACAGAAACTGAAAAAGTTCATTACTAGCCCTACAAGAAATATTAAAAGTAGTCTTTCTCATTGAAAACTAAACATTCAATGAGAAAGCATCAAAAAATTGTTAACTTTTTACAAGTGGTATATAAGGGGAGCACAAAAACATCCGGGATTATCTTTTTGAAAAGCTAACCCATTGTAGTACAAGCTTTCACTACCCCATTAAGTGTTCTAAAAACCCATTGTCACCCGTGTTTCAGCTAGGGGTGTTGTGAGAAGCTACACAGCAGAAGAAACATCCCGAGTTGTGACAAACAGATGATTGGAAAGATAGGACTTGGGAAGATGGGCATACTAACCAAATTGATCTACAGGTTCAACATAACCCCTGCCAAAATCTCCATGTCATTTTTCACAGAAATTAAAAACAAAATAAGGAACCCTAAAACTCATGACAAACCTCTGAGGTCCATGAGAAAGCTACAGTAATCAAAAGAGTTTACTGCTGTCATAAAGACAGACAGTTGCACTAAACAAACAGGGTAGAAATAAATCCATACATTCAGTATCAAATGGAAGTGTTATTAGCACACCAATATTTACTGTAACATTATTCACCAAAGCTAACAGCTGAAAAGAAGTCAAACATTTTTCATCAAATAAGATAATTTGAAATATACAAGCAATGCAATATTACTCAGTCTCTAAAAAGCAGGATATCAACCGGATGTGGTGGCTCAAGTCTGTAATCTCAGCACTATGGAAAGCTGAGGCGAGAGGACTGCCTAAGCCCAGGGTTTCAAGACTACTCTGGCCAACTTGGCAAGACCTCATCTCTACAATAAATCAAATAATCAGTCAGGAATGGTAGCACGTGCCTGTGGTTCCAGCTACTTGGAAGGTTGAGGCAGAAGTATCACCTGAGCCCAGCAGGTCGAGGCAGTGGTGACTGTGAGCATGAGACTCTGACTCAAAAAAAAAAAGCAGAATATCTTATAGTACCTACAATTAGAATAAATCTGGAGGGCATTATTCTAAGTGAAATAAGTCCATAACAAGAGGTACTTACCACCTAATTTATATAATGTGTTTTCCACAAAAATATGATGTAGACTCACTGATAAACAGATGATGAAAGTAAGCTAATTTCCATGACTACTCACTAAGCAAGATAAAACAACCACTAACGACTAACCAAGAAATATATAGGACAAAAATAAAATGTATCCAACCATACAGATACATACATAATTTTGCTCGCAAGAGACATATCTGATTTACATTGGAATTTTGTCCCACATTCTCTCTTTTTTTTTGAGTTGGAGTCTCACTCTGTCGCCCAGACTGGAGTGCAGTGGCCGCTCCCGGCCACCGCAGCCTCAACCTGCTGGGCTCCGGCGATCCTTCCGCCTCAGCCTTCCAAGTAGCTGGAATAACAGGCATGCACCCACATTCTCTTAATTGAAACAGAGTTGAACTTGGTATCCAAATCAATAAAAAGTTATCATTTTTACCATAATTAACTGATGTGTGAACATAATTATCTGATGTGAGAAAAGTAAATGCTAAATAAACACAAAAATAGAACACTGTAGATAAATTAACCAAAAATAATGACACAAACTCAAACCCATAAAATCCTGAATAAACATATTTTCACTGCTCAAACAGAATCCTTTTAGATAACTACAATTTTCAACTGAACTTGGGCAGACATTCTGAATCATTAGTAAGCAATTAGATTAGTAACATTTAAGGAAATGCATTATAATGTCTCATAAAATGTTTTGATTATAAAATTATAAGGACTAAGCATTTAAAGGCTACTATTGAATCTTCTTTACTATGTAATGACTATACTGCTGTTATTTTTATACAAAAGGCAAAGCAGAAATATAGCCTTGGAGGGAAGAAAAACCTTACATTTACAAATACTGGAGGCAACATGAAAATTATAAAATATGGTAAAGAAACACTGATATATTCAATGAACCATTGGGAATACATAATACTAGTACTCACAGGTTGAGGAAAGTGGATGGAAATGCTAATAATAACATTTCACACACAATAAACACAAAAATAATTATTTTAAACAAAAGTGGAAGACTTACTAATTATCTAATTCACTTTTTATATGACATATAAATTCAAGCATATTATTTCAGAACCTTTTACACTGAAATTACGACTAACCAATATACTGCAAATTCAAAAGTACAATGATATAAAAACATAGTTCTGGTAGTCTATATACTAAGACAAAATTTTAAAATGAGATTCTAATGGACAAAGTAGTATATTTTCAGTTTACCTAAAGCATTAGTTTCTTTAGGAATGCTATGAGGTGAACAGATACACAATCCAATTTTCATTATACCTTCTTAGACAAATAATGCTTAAACTTCTAAACTTAGTTCAAAGAAGAAAAACTAATGTAATAACAGATTTGCTTTTTAAAAATGTAGTATTATGCTTTGTGCCCTGATAAAATTGCTCAGTTCAGATTCCTGTAGGATTATGTTTGGAAATTTCCATAAACCGGGATATTATAATGCAAGAAACAGAACAGGATATTATAATGCAAGAAACAGAAGACACTGTTGTCCCTAGAGTTATTGGGACTTCTGAAACACATGCGAAGAATTCTACTACCCAAGGCATAAACGGAACTTTTAAAATGACTTAAAATATGGATCCCTAGAAAAGTGCCTGGATTTTCTCAAATTCCCCAAAGAAATGGAAGAGCAGTCAGATCACACAGTCTATCACAAGATATGAGGAGAACTTTGGCTCTCACTGTGCATGTGCTGGAAGTGCAGTGAATAAGAAGAGAAGATTAAAGCGCATAGCCATCACCAGGAGATGTCTCTCTGTGACAGCAAGAGAAACCATTAGATTTCAAAAATTTATTCTCACTGGAGTAGAATTTCCCAATTCACATTTCAAAGTCTGGCTTCTTCTTGAACATTTGGATCTCTCATCTTTTCACCTACCCATGTATTCCCATCGGAGTGTATGGATATTGTCTTCTCTCCCTTTATATTCTAGGGCTCTTTCCTTTTCTCCAGAAAGCTGACCAGATGTGGCTGGGAGGCTGTCTAGCACATGGTCTCCTCCTCCCCAGAATAGCACAGTGGGCTCAGAAGAAAACTCTCAACGCTCCACATCTCTTTCTGGAGAGACCTAGAAGAATGCGTCATGTTTTTGAAGTTTTGCCTTTTTGTGGAGATGTCTACTGACTGGCTTTTTTCACCCTAAAATGGAATGCTGAAGAAAATGATGGCATATTGTGGATGACAGGTTTGTGTCTAATAAGAAGAAAGGTGAATGCCTGTTACAGCAACAGAAAAGCTGCAATACCACATACAGTATACAGGGGAAGCAAAAGACAATGGGATCTGAAAATGAAACAGACGACTTGAACTCAGAAAATGTACAAGTCTAGAATCAACACATCCTGAGGTGTTGTTTGAGAAGCACCCAGACCTACAGCCTAGCTGATCAAGCTGAGTCATTCCTTCTAAAAAGCCAGACTATTAATTATTGGAATAGTAGGTACATTTTAAGTTTTCAAATATATATATGCATGTATGTATGTGTATATATATATACACACATATATATATGTGTGTGTATATGTATATGTATGTGTATATATATATATATATGTGTGTATATATATATACACATACCTCATTTGAAGAAACAAAATAAATATTATATATTCACCCTAAAGAAATGAAGACCTGTGCATTATTTGACAAAATTCAAAATAATCATCTTAAACACACTCAATAAGTAAAATAGAACACAAACAGGTAAAAACTAGAAAAATGCCATATGAAGAAATTCAGAATACCAATAGAGAGTAAAACTATAAAAAAGAACTTGGCCAGGCTCAGTGGCTCAGTCCAAAATCCCAGCACTTTTGGAAGCCGAAGTGAGTGGATTGCCTGAGCCCGTGGGTTCAAGATTAGCCTGGGCAACTTCGCAAGACATCGTCTCTACAATAAATAGAAAAAATCAGCTGGGCGTAGTAGTCTACACCTGTAGTTCTGGCTACTTGGAAGGCTGAGGTGGAATGATTGCAGGAACCCAGCAGGTCGACACTGGGGTGGCCATAAGCCTGCCACTGCACTCCAGCCTGGGCAACAGAGTGAGACCCCAGCTAAAAATAATAATAATAAAACTGTGATGGTGAAGAACACAATCACTGAGTTAGAAAAATTCACTCAAGGGCTGTAATACTCTTAATGAAGTAGAAATAACGAGAAAATTAAAAATGTATCATTTATAAGTATTGAGTCAGCGAAACAAAATGATAAAAATAATGTAAAATGTATACAGCCTATGGGGCTCATTCAACACCATCAAGGATACCAATATCCTGACAACAGGATGCAACAATATATTATTTCAAAATACTTTTGATCCTTCATTGTACCAGATCTGGAAAAACTGTCATTGAAAAATAAGGCATAAAAAAAAAAGAAAAAGAGCCGGGCGTGGTGGCTCAGCCTGTAATCCCGCACCTTTGGGAGGCTGAGGTGAGTGGATTGTCTGAGCCCGTGGGTTCGAGACCCGCCTGGGCAGCGAGACCTCATCTCTACAATAAATCAAAAAATCAGCTGGGCGTGGCAGCGCATGCGTGTAATTCCAGCTACTCGGAAAGCTGAGGCGGAAGGATGGCCAGAGCCCAGCAGGTCGAGGCTGCGGTGGCCGGGAGCGGCCACTGCACTCCAGTCTGGGTGATAGAGTGAGACTTCAACTCAAAAAAAAAAAAAAAAAAAGAAAAAGAAAAAGAAAAATAAGGGAAAAATAAAGACTTTCCAAGATAAGCAAAACTAGAGGGTGTTTGTCTCCACTAAAAGAGTCCTACAAGAAATGCTCAAGGGAATTTTTCCCTTGAAAAAGAAACCAATGTTGAACAGCATCATTAAACCATATAAACGAAAGGAAAACTCTATTGAAGATAGGTGCATAAGCCAGGCTCCCCTGTAATCCCGCGCCTTTGAGAGGCTGAGGTGATATAAAAATTTCAACATTTTTCTTTGAAAAAAAATTTTTTACTCTTAAATTTACGTAGACTCTCAAGGGACTATAAATATCTAAAACAGTCTTAGCAAAAAAAGAATAAGGTAGAGATATGTCACTGCCTGATTTTAAAACTTAGAAGAAATTTACTGAAATATAAACAATATGGTACTGGCACACAGGAAGCAAAATAATGGAATGAAACAGAAAACCCCAAAATAAATCCATATGCATACAATTAAATGACCATACAATGGAGAAAAAAACTTCTTCAACAAATGGTATTGGAAAACTGGCTATCCACAAAAGAAAAAAAAGATAAACTCTTACATCATATACAAACACTATCTAAGAGGTGCTTGGTCACTCAGTCTGCAATCCCGCACTTTGGGAGTCTGAGGTGAGTGGATTGCCTGAACCCCTGGGTTCGAGACCTGCCTGGGCAAATTGGCAAGACCTCATCTCTACAATAAATTAAAAAAAAAAGTAGTCAGTCGTGGTAGCGCGCACCTGTAGTTCCAGCTACTTGGAAGGCTGAGGCGGAAGGATCACCAGAGCCCAGCAGGTGGAGGCTGCGGTGGCCGGGAGCGGCCACTGCACTCCATTCTGGGCGACAGAGTGAGACTCCGACCCCCAAAAAAACCCCAAAAAACAAAAACTATCTAAAATGATTAAAAACTTAAATGTAAAAACTGTGACAATAAATTTATTACAGTCAATATAGGATGGCTATTAAGACACTGGCCATGGCTATGCTTTGTTTGATGACATCAAAAGCATAAGTAACAAAGCAAAGTGCAATAAGACTACCTCATCAAAGTAGGAAAAAAAAAATCTAGGCCGGGCTTGATGCCTCAACCTATAATCCCAGCACTTTGGGAGGCAGAGACGAGTGATTGCCCGAGTCCACAGGTTCGAGACCAGCCTGGAAAACTTGGCGAGACCTTGTCTCTAAAAATAAATTTAAAAAAATTAGCTGGGCATGGTAGCACGCACCTGTAGGTCCAGCTACTTGGAAGGCTGAGACAGAAGGATCACCAGAGCCCAGCAGGTCAACGTTGGGGTGGCATGAGTGTGCCACTGCACTCCAGCCTGGGTGACAGAGAGAATCCAACTCAAAAAATTAAATAAATAATAAATAAATAAATGATGAAAAACAAATTATCCTATGACCACCAATCCCACTTTGGAGTACCATCCAAAGCATGCAAAGCAGAAGGTAGAAAAAAATTTGTATAACCTTGTTCATGGCAGCATTATTTACAAAAATCAAAAGGTGGAGGGACCTGATTGTTTTTCTTTCTTTCTGTTTTTCTTTTTTTTTTTTTTGAGATGGAGTCTCACTCCATTGCCCCGACTAGAGTGCAGGGGCATGCTCCTTGCCACCACAGCTTTGACCTGCTGGGCTTTGGCGATCCTTCCACCTCAACCTTCCAAGTAGCCAGAACCATGGGCGTGGACCATCACGCAAGCCTCATTTTTTATTTATTATAGACACGAGTTCTCAACAAGTTGCCTGGGTTAGTCTTGAACCTTGATTTTAAGTTTTAAAATCAGACAGTGACGGGCTCAGGCGATCCACTCACCTCAGCCTTCCAAAGTGCTGGGAGTACAGGCTTACAGGCTGGGCCACTGAGCCTGGCCCTGTATGTTTTTCAATGAATGAATGGATGGAGAAAAGGTGGCACTCTTGAAGAAATCTTGCTGGACATGGTGGCTTATGCCTGCAATCCCAACAATTTGAGAGACATTGGTGAGAGGATTGCCTGAAACTAGTCTGGGCAACGTGGAAGTCCGAGTCTCTACAATAAATCAAAAAAATTAGATGGGCCCATGCCTGTACATGCCTGTGGTTCCAGCTACTTGGACGGATGAAGCGGAAGGGTCAACTGAGTCCAGCAGTTCAAAGCTGCTGTGGCCATGAGCATGCCATTGCCCTCCAGCCTGTGTGACAAGAGTGAGACTCTCACTCAGCAACAACAACAACAAAAAACAAATCTTCTCATATGTTACAATAAGGATACATCTTTTTACTCCAGCTTTGGAGACAGAAAGAGACCATGAGTCCAAAAGAAAAAACCTTAAAAATAAGATTTGGGTCGGGCTTGGTGGCTCAGCCTGTAATCCCAGCACTTTGGGAGGCTGAAGTGAGTGGATTGCCTGAGCTCACAGTTTGGAGACCCACCTGGGCAACTTGGCAAGACCTCATCTCTACAATAAATCAAAAAACTAGCCGGGGGCATGATAGCACATGCCTGTAGTTCCAGCTACTTGGAAGGCTAAGCAGAAGGATTGCTGGAGTCCAGCAGGTCAAGGCTGCAGTGGCCCGAGTGTGCCACTGCCCTCCAGTCTGGGTGACAGAGTGAGACTTCAACTCCAAAACAAAAAACAAAAAAAACAACCCCAAGATTTGGAGAACCTCCTTGATATTGATATTGGTCTAAGTAATCAGTTTTTTAAATATGACAACAGGAATACAGGAACAACAGCACATATAAACAAGTTGGACTGCATCAAACTAAATGAATACAATTAAATGATCTTTAACAGTAAATGAAAATGGAAGAAGGCTTACAGGATAAGTGAAAACATTTGCAAACTATATATCTGATTAACTTGTTTGCTATCCAAGACATACAAGGAAATTATATAAATCAAAGGCAAAACCAAGAAAATGATAATCAGTTGACTAAAAAATAGCACAAGAAAAGCTATTTTTTCAGTAATGACATAGAAATTGCCAACAAGTATATGAAACAGTGGTTAACATCACCAATCATGAGAATTCGCAAAGCAGCCCAATGAGGAGTTATCATTTCAGACCTGTTAGGATGGCTAATATCAACCAGAAGTGAGATAAGTATTGACAAGGATGTGAAGAAAAACAAATCCTGTACACGGTTGGTGGGTTTTAAATTGGTAGATTTATGATGAAAATCATGTATGAATATTCTTAAAAAAACCCAAAAACTAGCTTTCTGTGTATATAACCAAAGGAAATAAAATCAGTATCTTAAAGAAGTATCTACACCCCTGTGTGCATTAGAGCATTTGTCAAAATGGTCAAGCTATGAAAACAACATCAATGTTTCTGGATTCAATCTGTATTAATACAGTATATATACACTATAGCACAATATTCAACCATAAAAAAAAGAATCCTGCAATTTCAACCTCATGGATGAAACTGTAAGACATTGTGCTAAGTGACATGAGCCAGGCACACAAAGAAAAATACTGCATGATCTCACTCATGTGTGAAATAAAAAAAGATTATACTCATAGAGGAAGAAAGTACAACGGTGGACCAGGATCTGCAGGTGGGGGAACTGGGAGATGTGCAAACGGAAGAAAATTTCAGTTATAAGGGAGTTTTAGGGATCTAATGTATAACATAGTGACTATAGCTAACAACAACATCTTATATGCCGAAAAATTTTGCTAAAATTATACAAATTATGTTATTATTACAAAAAATATTAAATTACAAAAAATGTTATTATTACAATAAATGACAAAATAAAATAAACACATAAATTACAAAAAATAAAAAAGGCAACTTAAGGTGATATATTCATTATCTTGATTAGTCATCACTTCACAATAGACATATCAAATCATTACATCTTACACAATAAATATGTAGTTAGATAATTTTTATTTCTGTAAAATAACTCAAAAGTTAAACATACAAAAATATATGTATATATAACCCAGCTCTAAGCTTCATACTAAACAAAAGAATTTTTAAAGTTATTAAGAAGCATGGTAACATGTGGAAGTTTAACACATGTTTACCAGTGTTCCAAGTATACTTAGAGAAATTGGGGCTGGGCTTGGTGGCTCAGCCTGTCATCCCAGAACTCTGGGTGAGGCAAGTGCATTGCCTGAGCACACGGGTTCAAGACCCGCCTTGGCAACTTGGCGAGACCTCATCTCTACAATAAATCAAAAATTAGCCAAGTGTGGTATCGTGCACCTGTAGTTCCAGCTACTTGGAGGGCTGAGGCGGAAGGATTGCCGGAGCCTAGCAAGTCAAGGTTGCAGTGGCCAGAAGCGGCCACTGCCCTCCAGTCTGGACGACAGAGTGAGACTCCAACTCAAAAAAAAAAAAAGTTTAACATGGAGAGTTTGTAAATAGATATTTTCATGTTCCCCAAAGCAGCAGAAGAGCAGCCGATCAAGCATTCCCTTATGAATCATTAAGAGAACCGTGATTTTCACTGTAACCTTGAAGAAAAGTTCATCGAAGGAAAACAAGAGTTTCTGGAGAATTTCAGCAGATATCGACCTAGACCTGTGTCATCTGTTTCCTTCACTCCTACCTACCTGGGGGTCTGGCTAATTTGCTGTGTTTCTTCACATTCCAGGGTTCCTTCCTTTGCTCCAGACAGGTGATCAGGTCCGGCTTTGAGACAGCAAGGCCTGTTTTATTAGAAAAAAGTAACATGACTCTTGCTGGGATTTTCCTGTTACAATCCTAGTACTGTGCTCAGGAAAGAATACACCATACAAGACTCTAGAAATTTAATCTTAAAATGCTGTTTTCCAACAGAACTTTTAAACATTTAAGGATAATTTTTTATTTTTAATTAGTTTTTTTTTAGTTGGAGTCTCACTCTGTCACCCAGACTGGAGTGCAGTGACCGCTCCCGGCCACCGCGGCCTCGACCTGCTGGGCTCCGGCGATCCTTCCGCCTCATCCTTCCAAGTAGTCAGAATTATAGGCACGCGCTACCACATCCGGCTGATTGTTTGATTTATTGTAGAGATAAGGTCTCGCTGCCCAGGCAGGTCTCAAACCCGTGGGCTTAGGCAATCCACTCACCTCAGCCTCCCAAAGGCGCGGGATTACAGGCTGAGCCACCAAGCCTGGCAAAGAAGAATTTTTAATTTGTAGATTTTCAGCTCAGTACTAGTGTATCAAAAATAGATGGCAGCAATTAGATTTTGAAAGTGTGGGCAACAATATTTTATGCCCCAAAATTTCTGGACTTAGCACTAATATAGTGTGAAGGACATGATCAGTTCTAACTACGGAAAGATTCATATCAAAATAAAACATCTTTAATTCTTTCTTTTGTATGCCAATGAATCCCAAAGTTTTCAAAGAAAGCAGGAATTGGAAACTCATTTGCGTAAAGCAGAAACTCACAGACAACATTCTACAAAAGAAGAACATGAAATTCTTAGTATGGGAGATAAATTGCTTTTTGAGATGGTCCTCACCCAGGAAAACCAGGTTTCTGTGGTTCTCTAACATTGTATCCCTGTACAAAATCTGCTGAGCCCGGTCCAGGCATTCCCACTCCTCCGGAGAGAATTCAATGGCCACATCCTTGAATGTCAACAGCCCCTGAAAATGAAAAGAACACATATTTTTTAAGTGGCCATGAAAATGAGAAAAGAGAGTGAAATGAGAGAGTGAAGAGAACAGGTTTTAGCTGATATGACAACTGGAATTATCCAATTAGACAATTTTTTTTTTTTTTTTTTGAGTTGGGGTCTCACTCTGTCACCCAGACTGGAGTGCAATGGCCGCTCCCGGCCACTGCAGCCTCAACCTGCTGGACTCCGGCGATCTTTCCGCCCCAGCCTTCCAAGTAGCCGGAATTACAGGCATGCGTTACCACGCCCGGCTGATTTTTTTGATTTATTGTAGAGATGAGGTCTCGCTGCCCAGGCAGGTCTCGAACACGCGGGCTCAGGCAATCCACTCACCTCAGCCTCCCAAAGGCGTGGGATTACAGGCTGAGCCACCGAGCCCAGCCAATAAGACAATTTTTAACACAGGAATATTTTCTAATGTATAAATCTGAGTCATAAGAATGGAATAATATCCACTCGGCCAGTGTAGGTACTTTACTTTTATGGGTAATACAATTCAAAATGTGGGTATCGACAGAGGCACTTACATTTTTGAGTGCTATACTTATGCCACACAGAATAATTGTATTATTGGTCAGATGGAAAGCTCACCGGGAGTTAGAAGATGCTCACCAACTTCAAATGTGTACAACAATGAATTGAACATCCTGTTAAAAGGCAGCTTCTGGCCAGGCTCGGTGGCTCAGCCTGTAATATCGCGCCTTTTGGAGGCTGAGGTGAGTGGATTGCCTGAGCCCGCGAGTTCGAAACCCGTCTGGACAACTTGACTAGATCCCATCTCTACAATAAATCAAACAATCAGCCGGGCATAGTAGCACATGCCTGTAATTCCGGCTACTTGGAAGGCTGAGGTGGAAGGATCGCCAGAGCCCAGCAGGTCGAGGCTGCAGTGGCTGGGAGAGGCCACTGCACTCCAGTCTGGGCGACAGTGAGACTCCAACTCAAAAAAAAAATAGTACATGTTCCCATCTTTCACTAGAATCTGAGGATCTACCCCATCTCCAATAGGAAACCTTGGTATCCGTGCCTCTCCATCTTCCACAGCCACAAGGGAACATGTTTAATATTGTGGGTCATAAATACACAGTGAGAAGTGTGCATGGCGGCGATGAAGCCTGAAAGAAGAAAAAAAGAGAAGATCCTGGCATGTAGGGAAAAAGACGTTTTCAGAGCCTTTCAATATTACATAAATAAAAACTAGTTAAACTCATTAGGCAGGGAACATCACGAGTAGCAGCAATGTTTACCAAGTTCTAGAATCACAACATTCCAGGTCGAGACTCGCCTGTGCAACTTGGCAAGACCGTGTCCTACAATAAAGAAAAAAAAATCCGGCCTCGGTTGACTCAGCCTGTAATCCCGCGCTTTGGGAGGCTGAGGTGAGTGGACTGCTTGAGCCCGAGGTTCGAGACCTGCCTGGACAACTTGGCGAGACCTCATTTCTACAATAAATCAAAAAAATTAGTTGGGCATTATAGCGCACGCCTGGAGTTCCAGCTACTCGGAAGGCTGAGGTGGAAGGATCACCAGAGCCCAGCAGGTCAAAGCTGCGGTGGCTGGGAGCAGTCACTGCACTCCAGTCTGGGCAACAGAGTGAGATTCCAACTCAAAAAAAAAAAAAAAATTAGCCAGGTGTGGTAGCGAGCACCTGTCGTTCCGGCTACCTGGAAGGCTGTGGCCGAAGGATTGCCTGAGCCCAGCAGATTGATGACGGGGTGGCCCCGAGCATGCCACTCCAGCCTGGGTAGCAGCGTGAAACTCTGATCAAAAAAATGAATGAATTAATTAAATAAAATAAAGCCAAATAATGACATTACCGTAGGAAACAAGATACCGCCCTGGAACTGGGACACATTTACCTGAGACCCAGCCATGTCTGCCACCTCCTCCTCTTTCTCTGGCATTTCCTTTCAGATGAGGTTACCTGGATGAGTCACACCTAGATATTGAAAGTATGTTTTATTCTGTGAAAGTTAAATTAAATGCATTTATATGTATTTACTTTTTTTTTTTGAGTTGGAGTCTCACTCTGTCACCCAGACTGGAGTGCAGTGGCTGCTCCTGGCCACTGCAGCATCGACCTGCTGGGCTCCAGTGATCCTTCCACCTCAGCCTTCCGAGTAGCTGGAACTACAGGTGTGCGCTACCACACCCAGCTAATTTTTTATTTATTGTAGAGATGAGGTCTTGTGAAGTTGCCCAGGTGGGTCTCGAACCCGCAGGCTCAGGCAATCCACTCACCTCAGCCTCCCAAAGCATGGGATGACAGGCTGAGCCACCGAGTCTGGCTTAAATGCATTTATCGTCTGAGTGTTACTCTAGTCGCCCAGACAGGAATGAAGGGGCACCATCACAGCTTATCACGACATTGACCTCTTGGCTCAAGCGATTCTCTCCTCTCAGGTTCCCAAAGCAGCAGCTGGAACCACAGGCAAGTGCGACGACCCTCGGCTTCCATTTTTTGAGCTTTTATAACTACGTGGATGTGCTATGTTGTCCGGGCTGGCCTCAAATCCCTGGGCTTGACAACACTCTCCTCTCAGCTTCCCTACTGGGGAAGGGATTATGGCATGAGCTGCTGGGCTCTGGCTATCCTTCCAAGTGGATGGAATGACAGGCGTGCGCCTCCACGTCTGGCTAATTTTTTGATTTATAGCAGAGACATCGTTTCGGTCTTACTATCTTGTCCAGGCGGCCTTGTTTTTTGATTTATTGCAGAGACAAGGAGTCACCAAGTGACCTGGGCAGGTCTCAAACCCCAAACTCAGGCCATCCTCTCACCTCAGCCTCACCAAGTGCTGAGGTTCAGGTAGAAACCATCGCACATGGCTGATTGTTTTTATTTTCCGTAGAGTCGGGGTCTTGCTATGCTGTCCAGGCTGGCCCCGTTTTTTGATTTATTGGGGAGATGAGGTCTCACTAACTGTCTCGGGCGGGTCTCGAATCCCTGGGCCCAGGCCATCCTCTGGCCTCAGCCTCCCAAAACCACTTAGGTCCAGGTATGAGCCATGGCACGTGGCTGATTGTTTTTAATTTTTTGTAGAGATGGGGTCATGCTATGTGGCCCATGCTGGCCTTGTTTCTTGATTTATTGCATAGACGAGGTGTTGCCAAGTGGACCGGGTAGATCTCGAGCCCCGAACTCAGCCGTCCACTCGCCTTGGCCTTCAAAGTGCTGAGGTTCCAGGTATGAACCACGGCACATGGCTGATTCTTTTTAACTTTATGTAGAGATGGGGTCTTGCTATGTTGTCTAGGTCAGCCCTGTTTTTTGATTTACTGTAGAGATGAAGTCTCACCAAAGGGTCTGGGTGGTCTTGAACCCCCGAACTCAGGTCATCCTCTCACCTCGGCCTCCCAAAGTGCTGGGACGACAGGCTTGAGCTACCACACCGGCGTCCACAATGTGCCCTGAACACTCCTTCACTTGCTCCTCACAGACCGTCCAGCCCAGAAGGGCAGAAAAAGTTCAGTTTTCTCCATGTTTTGTTGCCAGAGAGATTCGGGTCCCAAGCGCCTAGCGGAGACGAAAAAGCATGAGTTTCTTCCTTCCGGACCTCAAGGGCCAACGCTTGCCGCAAACATGGGCCGTTTCTGCGACAGAAATGAGATGACAGGAGGCCCAGGAGAGGATGGCCTGAGTCCGCCAGTTCAAGACCCGCCCAGGCCACTTGGCAAGACCTCGTCTCTGCAATCAACCAAAAAATGAGCCGAGTGTGGTGGCGCACACCTGGGGTTCTATCTACTTGGAAGATTGAGGCGGGAGGATCGCCGGAGCCCAGTGGCTCAAGGCTGGGTTGGCCGGGAGCGTGCCCCTGCCCTCCGGCCAGGCCTACAGTGAGATCCCAACTCAGAAATAAATGAATAAAATAAAACGCAGCCTGGTGCGGTGTCGTCCCAGCACTTTCGGAGGCCATGGCGAGAGGATGGCCTGAGCCCGGGAGTTCGAGACCCGCCAGGTCCACTTGGTGAGACTTCGTCTCTACAGTCAATCAAAAAACGGGGCCGGCCTGGACAGCATAGCAAGACTCCAACTCTACAAAAAAATAAAAGGAATCAGCCACGTGCCATGGCTCCTACCTGGAACCTCAGAACTTTGGGAGCCTGAAGTGGGAGGATGGCCTGAGTCCGGGGTTTCAAGACCCACCCAGGTCCACTTGGCGAGACCTCATCTCTGCAATAAATCAAGAAACCAGCCAGGTGTGGTGGTGCACGCCTGCCGTTCCGGCCCCTTGGGCAGGAGGATTGCCGGAGCCCAGTGAGTCCAGGCTGCGGTGGCTGGGAGTGTGCCCCTGCCCTACAGCCAGGCCCACACAGCAAGACCCCAACTCCAAATATAAAATAATATAAAATAAAATCGGGGCTGGGGTGGGATTGACCTTTTCCCCAGTTCCTCCCCTGTCCTCCAGCCTGGCCCACACAGTGTGACCCCAACTCAAAATGAATAATAAACAAAGAAACGATGGAGTGAGACTCCTACCCCCCCCCAAATATTATAAAATGACAAGTTTAAGCCAGGCTTCTGGCTCACACCAGCACTGTGGGAGGCCGAGCCGGGAGGATGACCTGAGTCCAGGGGTCTAGAATCGCCTGGGCAACACAGCAAGGCCCCATCTCTACAATATTTTTTTTTAAAAAAATATGAGCCGGGCGTGGCGGCGCGCGCCTGTGGTTCCGGCTCCTTGGGAGGCTGAGGCGGGAGGATCGCCGGAACCCGGCGGGTCGAGGCTGCGGGGGGGCCGGGAGCGTAGCTTGGGCAGCCTATCGAGACCCCGACTCCAAAAATAATCATGATAATGATGATCACGTGGGGACCATTCACTAAAAAACCAAAGACAGAAGCAGGGAAGAGGACCGAGCGGGTCCCGCCTCCGCCGGGTCATCCGGATCCATCCGCCCTCCCCATCTCGCACTCGCTTCCGTACTCACCAGCTCCCGTTTCCCGGGGGTCGCAGCGACCTCCCTATGGGTCTCCCAGGGCCTGCGGGTCACAAGGCGACGGAGCACGGAGCGATGACCCGCGACACGCAGAGGGTCCCGGAGGGCAGGACACAGCAGCGGGGAGACGGCGCAGCTCTGTGCGCAGGTGCAGGAAGCAGAGGCCGGCCGGACACAGCCCGGAAGCCGCCCCCTCACTTCCGGCTGCTTTCTGATTGGGTGTTTGCCACATCTGCCGGACACATCCTGGAAGCCGCTTTTCAATTCCGGCTGCTGACTGATTGGGCGTTTTCCACGTCGGCGTCCGCTGATTGGAGAAGGCTCCAGGCCCCACCACCTCGTGGTTCAGACCTTAGCGCTCATTGATCGTCTGAGGCCCCTAGGATCCGCCCCTCTGGTTTTGAATGACAGAAATGGATGAAACCTGGGCTATATGAAGCAGGAAGAAATTAATATTTCTCCTGGCTTCAGGACGTGGTGGGAGGCCGCGGTGGTCGTGGGAGGCCGCAGTGTAGGATTTTGGGTTAGGGTTAGGGCTCATCGCAAAGCATGCTGGGAACTATCGCGTCCACATAGCTCCCGATCGGTGGGTCGCGGAGCTGCAGGACTATAAAGTTCAGCGTATCTCGGAGGAGACAGTGTCGTCCTACATTCCAGCGGCCACCGATGTGCAGCGATGAAAACTCCCAACATGCCCCGAGAGGGAACCCCCTCCCACCCACGCCTTCTGCTCAGACGCCGGGGCAAGAAGAAATCTAAGCGCATTTTTGCCTATGGAGTCCCTCTCCTTTGCATCTTCTGTCAGTCAAGACCTGAGAGGGTGGGCCCTGAAGGTTTATCCAATCAGCGGGCGCGACCTTAGAAATCGTCCAATCAGATGGGAGCCGGAAGTGAGGAGGCGGCTTCCTGTCACTGAGGGAACCTTCGCCTCCTGCCCCTGCGCACACGGCTGGGTGGTCCCCGCTGCTCTATCCTGCTCTCCGGCAACGCCGCGTCTCGTGTATCGTCCTTTCATCCTCTCTTTCTCGCCCTGTGGCCCGCTCGCCCTGAGAGTTCGTGGGGAGGACAGCGGGACACCCGGGAGCCGGGAGCCAGTGAGTAAGGGAGCGGGTGCGGGACGGGGAAGGAGGATGGATCTGGATGACCCGGCTGCAGCAGGACCGGCCTCCCCGTCAGCTCCCAGCCCGCCCCCGCCCCCGCCCCCCCCCGCCCCCCCCGGCCCCCGTTCCGCCCCCCCCCCCGCAGCTCAGCGAGTCCGTGGGCGCAGGTGGGGCTGGGCCGGAAGTCCCCGTCGACGTCACGCCCACCGGGTTCCTCGCCCGGATGTGCGGGAGCCGGACGGGTCGTGGGTGAGCGGATCCGACCCACGTGGGGGACCCGTGGGGGGAGTGGGACGCTGTGGTCCTGCCCCCCTCCCCCAATGATAAACGGCAGCAACAGTTCCTCGTGGACTGGGAGTGAGGTCTTTCATTCGTTCATTCATTTTTTCATTCATTCATTCATTCATTTAAAAAAAATGTTTATTTATTGTGATTCATTCACTTATTTCATCTCCTTTTACCTTCATTCATTCATTCGCTTTTTAAGATGTTTTTTATTTATGATACATTCATTTCATCTCTTTTACCTTCATTCATTCATTTATTAGCTTTTTTAAATGGTTTTATTTATTATATTATGATTCATTCATTTATTTCATCTCCTTTTACCTTCATTCATTCATTCATTCGCTTTTTAAGATGTTTTTTATTTATGATTCATTCATTTCATCTCCTTTTACCTTCATTCATTCATTCACTTTTTAAGATATTTTCATTTATTGTGATTCATTCATTTATTTCACCTCCTTTTACCTTCATTCGCCTTTTAAAATGTTTATTTATTATGATTCATTCATTTATTTCATCTCCTTTTACCTTCAGTCTTTCATTCATTCATTCATTCATTCACTTTAAAATGTCTTTTATTTATTGTGATTCATTCATTTCATCTCCTTTTACCTTCATTTATTCATTCATTCATTCACTTTTTTAAATGTTTTTTATTATGATTCATTCATTTCATCTTCTTTTACCTTCATTCATTCATTCATTCGCTTTTTAAAATGTTCTTTACTTATTGTGATTCATTTATTTCATCTCCTTCTACCTTTATTTCATATTATTCATCTATTTATTTACACTACCTATTGCTATTTATGATGATTATTGACCAATTTATTGCATATATACATATATCAAGGAATGGGTTGCCAATCCAAATTTTTTGTTTTAGCTTTTAAATTTTTTTATTTTAAAATTGTGGGGTGCAATTCAGTGTTAGGAATACCAGTATTCATTGTGCAGGGACCCTTGTGGATGAGTTGTACCTATCCCAATTTTCACAAGGCTTATTTATTATTCATTTATTGTACTTATTCATTCGTTTTTTTACCTTTTACTATTTATCTCATTTATTTGATTACTTATTTATATTACTTGTTGTTGTTATCTGCTTCTCTATTCCATGCATTTTTAAAATTTATTGCTGTCATTTGTTTATTCATGATTATTTTTATTTTTTATTATTTATTGGTTAATTTCCTTATATTACTTATTATTACTATTATTCATCTACTTATTCTATACAAACACACACGTTGGGGATTGGTTGCAGATTCCAATTTTCACACGGGTTATTCATTTATTGTTACTTAATTCACTTTTTTTTAAACCTTTTTCTATTTATTTAATATCATTTATTTGGTTACTTATTTATATTACTTGGGGTTGTTATTATCTGCTTCTCTATTTCATACTTTTTTATTGATTGTTGTTATTTATTCACTCATTATTACTTTTATGTTTTCTTACTTATGGGCTCATTTGCTTATATTACTTATTGTGATTATTATTATTCATCTACTTTCCTATATATACACTCACACACGTTGGGGATGGGTTGTAAATCTCAATTTTCACAAGGGTTATTTATTTATTTTTATTTATCTTCTAATTTCTCGTCATGGCTGTTGTGATGAGGTTTCACGATGTTACCCAGGCTGGTCTTGAACTCCTGGGCTCAAGCGTATTTTCTTCCAGGTCGGAGTCTCACTCAGTCACCCAGGCAAGAGTGCAGGGACACGAGAGCGCAGGGACACCGCTACCTCGACCTGGACCTGCTGAAATCAGACCATCCTTCCGCCTCAGCCTCCCAAGTAGCTGGAACGACAGGCGCACGCCACCACGCATGGGTAAATTTTGTTTATTACAGTAGATGAGGTCTCGACAACTTGCCCGGCCTGCTCTCGAACCCACGGGCTCAGGCCATCCTCTCACCTCGACCTACCAAAGTGCTGTGATGACGGGCGTGAGCCAATGTACCTTGCTTGGAAAGGCTCAGTGTGTCAAGCCTGTCTTCCCAGCACTTTGGGAGGCTGAGTTGAGAGGATGGCCTGACTCTGCGGTTCGAGACCAGCCTGGGCAACATGGCGAGACCTCATCTCTACAATAAAAATGGAAAAAAAAATAGCCGGCTGTGGTAGCGTGCATAATTTCGGCTACTTGGAAGGCTGAGCAGAAGGATCGCCGGAGCCCAGCAGGTTGAGGCTGGGGTGGCCGGGAGCATTCCATTGCCCTCCAGCCTGGGCAACAGAGTGAGAAACCAACTCAAAAAAACCCAAAAAGCAAAAACGGGGCGGAGGGGGGAGCCAGCCACGTGCATGTGCTGGTGGGTGATCGCCACACCGTCGCCTTATTTGGACTATCCAGGTGTAAATTCCCTGGGTATGTCTTCAAGGTCATTGGGAGCTTGCTGTCAAGGTCATGGGCAGTTTGTATAACCACATCCACACCCTGTTCTGTTCATCGCAGGACATCCAAGATATCAAGACAAGGTGTTGGAGCCAAGGCCCGTGACTTCGTTGGGGAGTGCCCTTAACACGGAGAAGACGTGTGACTGACATCCTAAAGACCGGCCAGGCTCGGTGGCTCAGCTTGTAATTCCGCACTTTGTGGGGCTGAGGTGAGTAGATTGCCTGATCCTGCGGGTTCGAGACCCACCTGGGCAACTTGACGAGACCTCATCTCTACAATAAATCAAAAAATTAGCCAGGCGTGGTAGCACACCTCTGTAGTTCCAGCTACTTGGAAGGCTGAGGGGGAAGGATCGCTGGAGCCCAGCAGGTCGAGGCTGCAGTGGCTGGGAGTGGCCACTGCACTCCAGTCTGGGCGACAGAGTGAGATTCCAACTCAAAAAAAAAAAAGACACCCTAAAGACCCCTCTTTGTTTTGAAAGGATGTAACACAGAGCCCAGCTATTCCATGAGCAACCATGTTAACATGGCGTGGATCTGTTGTATTGCTCTAGCATTTTGCTTTTCCCTCTAATCACTGGGCAGAGACAAGAGTCTGTTTCTCAGGGGTCACTATGGATTATGACTTTCTGACTCCTTCCCAGCTTGTTTCATTCGCTCACACCTGTCATCCCAGCCCTTCGGAAGGCCACGGCAAGAGGATGCCCTGAACTCAGGGATTCAAGGCCATAATCCCAGCACTTTGGGAGGCCATGGCAAGACCTGATATGAGGACCTGTGTCTACCTGCCCTCCATGAGGAGGTGGGGTGAACCACCACACAACCTTAATAACCTGTCCCCTAGCCGGGCTCAGTGGTTCAGCCTGTAATCCCGTGCCTTTGGGAGGCTGAGGTGAGTGGATTGCCTGAGCTCGCGGGTTCGAGACCCGCCTGGGCAACTTGATGAGACCTCACCTCTACAATAAGTAGAGCCTTCCAAGTAGCTGGAAATTTAGCCTTCCAAGTAGCTGGAATTACAGGTTCACGCTACCACGCCTGGCTAATTTTTTGATTTATTGTAGAGATGAGCTCTCACCAAGTTGCCCAGGCGGATCTCAAACCCGCGGGCTCAGGCAATCCACTCACCTCAGCCTCCCAAGGTACGGCATTACAGGCTGAGCCACCGATCCTGGCTTGTAATTTTGTTTTAGTTGGAATCTAACACTTACCCAGTCTGGAGTGTAGTGGCACCCTCACAACCCCTGCAGCCTCAATTGGCTGTGCTCAAGTGATCCTTCTGCCTCAATCTTCCAAGTAGCTGAAATTACAGGTGCATGCCACCATGACAGCTAATTTTTTGATTTATCGTAGAGACGAGGTCTCACCAAGTTGCCCAGGCTGGTCTTGAACCCCTGACCTCAGGCAATCCTCTCACCTCAGCCTCCCTTGACCTCCCAAAGTGCTAGGATTATCCAGTCTCAGTGGCTCATCCTGTCATCCTAGCACGTTGGGAGGCTGAGGCCAGTGCACTGCCTGAGCCCACGGGTTTGAGACCCACCTGGGCAATTTGGTGAGACCTCATCTTCACAATAAATAAAAAAATAACCAGATGTGGTAGTGCACGCCTGTAGTTTCAACTCTGGAAGGATCACTGGAGTCCAGTAAGTCAAGGCTACAGTGGCCAAGAGCATGCCATGGCCCTCCAGTCTGGGCAAGAGTGAGACTCCCAACTCAAAAAAAAAAGTGCTGGGATTATAGGCTTGAGCCACCGTGCCCAGACTCTAATTTACTTTTTAAATGGATTTTTTTTTTCTTGGACTCTTACTCTTTCACCCAGGCTGGGGTTCAATGGCACACTCATGGCCACCACAGACTCAATTTGCTGAGCTCAGGCAATCCTTCTGCCCAATGTCCCAAATAGCTGGAAATACAGGTGCATGTCACCATGCCCAGATAATTTTTTGATTTATTGTAGTGATGAGGTCTCGCCAAATTGCCCAGGCTGGTCTTGAACCCCTGACCTAAGGCAATTCTCACCTCCACCGCCCAAAGTGCTGGGATTACAGGCATCAGTCACAAGACTCAACCTCTTCTCTGTCTTCTTTCTAGTCACCTGACACGGTTGGAAATACACCCCCCCCATCAAGTCATCTGCTGTTAATGCCTCTGGTGTGGTGCTTGTTAGCTGATGAATGTCTTCAGGATCTATATCTTGAGACCCTTTTCTCTCCACCTTTTTGCCATATACACACTCGCTTTCTCTGATTTCTTTGATTGGCTCAAGAGAGCCCAACTGCTCATATAGAGACAGCAGTAACACATGGTTTGTTAAGCAGAATCTCACAACACTTGCTTTTAAACACTCAGCAGTTTTCATGAATAAAGGTAATTTGAAATACTTTCCAAGGAAACAAAAAATATCTGAGAGAATTTATCAATAGCAGATGCTTCTTTTTTTTTTTTGAGTTGGAGTCTCACTCTGTCACCCAGACTGGAGTGCAGTGGCCACTCCCGTTCACTGCAGCTTTGACCGGCTGGGCTCTGGCAATCCTTCCACCTCAGCCTTCCAAGTAGCTGGAACTTCAGGCATGTGCTACCATGCCTGGCTAATTTTTGATATATTGTAGAAATGAGGTCTCACCAACTTGCCCAGGTGGGTCTCAAACCCGTGGGCTCAGGCAATCCACTCACCTCGGCCCCCCAAAGCCCTGGGATTACAGGTTGAGGCAACAAGCCTGGCCCACATCAGTTTTAAAAATGTTGAGATATAATAAAAGTGTATTTCACACGTTTTATGTAAATAGAATAGCAAATTCTGTGCCCCCTAAATTTATTAATGGCAGAATAATCTGGTTTTTAGAACATTAGCCATCACTAACTTCTTAAAATGAGATCAGCTTCCAGTTGCTAATTTCATTGGTTACTCTTTTATCAGAGTTGATTTGTGTTAAAGGCCTCAGTCCATAGACATTAACTAAAATTCTAAACCCTCAGAAGGGATTGGTCATCTCTCCCTGAAATGTGTGAGATGGATGGCTTGAGGAACCAACACACTGGAAGACAAAGTCTCCTCTACACTCATGTGTGAGCTTCACTCTCCAGTGAGAGACAAGGCCCATCTTGGCTTCCTTGGCAGTGGTTTTTTTTCCATATATGTCCTGTTTTACTTTTAAACTTGTATTGCCTTTGTTTCTGTGTTTTTTTGTTTGTTTTGAGTTGGAGCCTCACTCTGTCACCCTGACTGGAATGCAGTGGCATGCTATCAGCCACTGCACATGTAACCTGCTGGCTCCAGCGATCTTCTGCCTCAACCATACAAGTAGCTGAAACTATAGTCATGCGCTACCACGCTCAGGTAATTTTTGATTTGTTGTAGAAATGAGGTCACACCAAGTTGCCGCGGGCTCAGGCAATCAACTTACCTTGGCATCTCAAAGTGCTGGGATTACAGAATGAGCCACTGAGCCCGACCCTCAGTGTGTTTTTAAAGCAAACATCACACTAGTTTAGTTTCCTGGTCTTTTTGATATGCAATGCCACTTGCTTTCTTTTCAGACTTTTTGTTTTTTGAGTTGGAGTCTCACGCTGTCATCCAGACTGGAGTGCAGTGACCGTTCCCGACCACCGCAGCCTCGAGCTGTTGGGCTCCAGTGATCCTTCCACTTCAGCCTTCCAAGTAGCTGGAACTACAGGTGCATGCTGCCACACCCGGCAAAATTTTTTTGATTTATTGTAGAGATGAGGTCTGGCCAAGTTGCCCAGGCGGGTCTCGAACCCGTGGGCTCAGGCAATCCACTCACCTCGGCCTCCCAAGGTGCAGGATTACAGACTGAGCTACCGAGCCCAGCTCCAACATTTTAAAATAAAAATAATATTGAAAAGAAAAAGAAATAGAAGAGAATAGAAAACCTGGTTTCCCAGGATGAGGACAATGTCAACACACAATTTCTATCCTATACTAAGTATTTCATATCCGTTCTTTGTAGAAAAATCACATTTAAGTAGAAATGTAATAATTATTAGAAACATTGTGTCAGGACGATGCAACATTACATCATGATCAATCTCCCTTTATGTCAGGAAAAAATAGGAGATTTACCATTAGGGAATCAATCAACAAAATTAGTCACATTAACAGAATCAATGAGAAAGTCATATGATTATGTTAACAAATTAAAATGATTTTGTGACACTTTTAGAAAAGAATTATACATTTATAAATCAACGGATAAGGAAGCAGTATATAATATTTCTGAAACATTAAAAAAAGTAGAAAAAAGTAATAAAAATACATTTTGGGAAGAAAGTTTAAATGGTATCACTAAGTTGATATCCTTTAATCAGTTTATCAATTGAGCCTGATAATGACATTGACACCAGCTATTTTTGTTCTGGACAAAAAAGCTTTTCTACACAAAAGAACATTTAAATTGGAAGTCCATAAAAATCTAAAAAAAATAAGATTATATTATACATAATAAGGACTAGGAAAGTAAAGCAGTGTGATGGCGACTTTTTAAAAAGATTGAGAAATCAAGGGAATACAAAGTTTAAAAGGAGAATAAGACATATATGTAAATGCACTACACAATCAAGCCACAGTGGTGGAAGACAAGTAGTGACCCTGCTGTTTCTCACTGGAGACTGAAGCTTACACATGTGGAGAGACTTTGTCTTCCAGTGTGTTTGCTTCTTGCAGGTCTTCCTCACCCATGTTAGGGAGCGATGACCCAGCCGTTCAGACTGTCCAGAGTTTTGGAGTCAGTGTCCTATGCACAGTAAGTCCTTAATTACAAGTGAGTTCTGATAAAAGAGTAGCCATTATTATATGCAATGGAAGACCCATCACATATTAAGTCAGTGATGGATAATGTTCTAAAAACTAGATGATTCTTCCATTTGGCATTTAGGAAGCACAAAGTTGTTATATTTAAATAAAATGGGTGAAACTACACTTTTATTCTATCTAAATATTTTAAAATCCGATGTTGCCATTGACACGGTGTCTGTAACTCAGTGTCCACCATAAGTTGATTCTCCCTCATTATGTCCCTTACACTTTCACTTTCATTATATCTTCATACAAAAGTCTGACTTTGTCTTCTTAAAGTATGCTTCTTAGAAGCTGCTATTGGTAATCAAACCTCTCAGGTATTTTATCTCGAAAATATTTCTTTTTTCCTATTCTTTAAACATATCCAATTCTACCTTCATAATACTTTATATCAGCACTGTTAACACTAGTTTCTCTGCTTTCAAGAAAACACAAGTTTTGGAAATAGCCTTAGTGCTTTTAGTGTAGTTTTCTGTGGTAATTTTAATTTATATTTATTTATATACTTCTATTTAGAATTTATATACACACACATTTTTGAGTGGCATCTCTCTGCCACCCAGGCTAGAGTTCAGTGGCGTGTTTATGGCTCAACCTATGGGTTCAGGCAATGCTTCTCGTAAGACATCCGAGTACCTTGGGACAACTTGTACTACCACACCCAATAAATTTGCTATTTTTTATAGATATGATTTTCCCATGCTGCTCTCAGACCTCTGGGTTCAAGACGTTTTCCCATCTCAGCCACACAAAGTATTGGGAATACAGTTCTGAGTCACCATGCTTTGCCCCTCACTGCTTTTAGGTGTTTTTTTTGTGTGTGTGCTATCACACAGTTTGACTAATATTGCTTTTAATACTGTTTTGTTTTTCTATTTTTGACACACATTAATTCCAAATTTAGGAATTTACATCTGGTTAGTTTACAAACTCATATTTCAACAAATCTTTGGATATGATTATTTTTTTTTTTTTGAGTTGGAGACTCACTCTATCACCCAGGCTGGAGTGTAGTGGCTGCTCCCGGCCACCGCAGCCTCGACCTGCTGGGATCCAGCGATCCTTCCACCTCTGTCTTCCAAGTAGCTGGAACTAAAGGCGTGCACTACCACGCCTGGATAATTTTTTTTTTGATTTATTGTAGAGATGAGGTCTCACCAAGTTGCCCAGGTGGGTCTCGAACCCGCGGGATCAGGCAATCCACTCACCTCAGCCTCCCAAAGGTGCGGGATTACAGCTGAGGCACCAAGCCCGGCTTGGATATGGCCTTTTATTTTTATATTTTCACACATTTACTCAAAACACTACATAAATGTTTGGGAAATGTTTCATATTTTACATTCAAGTAACCATTTATGTAGAATTGTAATCATAATTTTTATCACTTGGACTTTGACACCTTGAGTATATAAATTGTGCTCAATATTTCCACACAATAGTGCTGTTATCAGCTCAATCTAATTTTATATTTATCTTACATATTGTGTTGATTTATTATATTCATAATTATGTTGGCTTAGCTGTTTATCAAATAAGGCTAGTCAGGATTATACTGTCTTGCTATTTCCACATCTATTTTTCTCACTATACTGTTAGCCCATGAAGAACATGGGTTTGACCTGCATAGGTCCACGTTGTTTCAACAAATACACTGCAATTTCTTTTTTGACAATTTGTGATCATTTAAACAAAACGTGCAGAACCACAGTTTAGAAATATACTTTAAAAATGTCATGAGGACATTAGATAGAAGTATATTCTTGTCTATTTTGACATTTACTATCATAAAGATATATAAATCTATCATACAATGGTAAACTTATAATTTATGCACTTACAGGGTATACATGGCACCATCAACAGTTGGGAAATGTGTAAATGAATGTAAAGATGCAGTATTAACTCATAAAGGCATAAAATTAGCTATGACACAAAGTGTATCAGTCAATAATTTTGGAACCACTTACTGCTGCCAGGTGATTAATGCAAGTGTTGTGAGATTCTGTTTGACACACCATGTGATGTTAATGTGTTCCATATGAGCATTTGGTCTCTCCAGAGTGAATCAAGGAAATTACAAAGAATCATTATTTTTATGGCAAAAGAGTGGAAAGGGACAGGTTTCAAGATACAAATGTTGAAGATATTCCAGAGCCCAGAACCCACACCACAGGAGTTAGAGGCAGATGACTTGAGGGGGACAAGTGCTTCCAACACAGTTCCAGATGACTAGAAATGAAATGAGAGATTGGGCATGGTGACTCATGCCTATAATTCCAGCTATTTGGGAGGCAAAGTATAGCAGACTGCCTTAGTCTAGGGCTTCCAGGCCAGCCTGAGCAACTTGGTGAGACCTTGTCTTAACAATGAATCGAATAGTTGGCTGGGCATGATGGTAAACATTTGTGACACCAGCTACTCAGGATGCTAAAGGAGAAAGATGGCCTGATACCATCACATTGAAGCTGCAGTGACTGTGGATTTCCCACTGTATTCCAGCCCAGGCATCAGAGTCAACATCCAACTTAATATATAAGTATTTACAATAGTCAGGATTTAGAAAGTTAGGTCTTATAGTTATACTCCTGTATAATCTTTATTACAATAATCAAAATGACATTTAACTAAACAAAAAGGAAGAAAATATGACCTATAAAAAAAGGATCACTAGAAACATCCTTCCATAAGTTACTGAATGGTATATGGTCATCATATACCTACAATCTTGGGTAAGATAGAATAGATTAACACTTATGGCAACATAACAATTTATTGGGTGGACAACAAATGTTAATACTTTATAAACAATTCTTTTCATTAAAAAGAAACAAATTTACATAGCCTAAATAAACCTTCAAATTTCACTGTATGCAAAACCATATTACAAATATTCAAGCATTTCTGTCCTTCTGATAGTGTGATCCATGTGTGAAAAACTTTCTTCAGTTTTAAAAACTGAATCTGATTATTTACTAAACATAAACATATACATTTTAAGAGAGTAATTATCTTTGTTCTGATATCTATGAAAATATTTATATTATATCAAATTACACTTATGGCTTGTAATTATTGATAGTATGAAGATGCATCAAGATATTAATGTTCTGGCCTCATTTTCTCATTTGCATGTAAGTAGTAAGACAAATGATTTCTAAAACTCTCAATGATTCTTTGTCATTTATTTCTAAAGGTAAGTGTTATCCTGAGCACTCACCTCATTCTGAACTTACAATAATGCTTAATGTGAGCCACAAAAAACCTCTTCACTTCAGTCTTTTAAAAGAGATGCCATACCAGTGTCCTTCATCCTCCATGAAAAACACGAGATGAGTGCTGACGACCTACTATACAAGGACATTTCATAGCTCTAACGTACCAAACAACTGACCCCATGCATTTACGTAAACAGTACGAATGAAGATGTATCATCATGGGAGTTGTGTTACATCAATATTATTTGCTTTTTAAAATATCCTCAAATTCTGTCAATGTAAAACCAAAATTATACAGAGAAAATACTTATGCTTTCCTAAAAAACAAACAAACCATCTTCTAATGCCACTCAATATTTGATATTTATTTCAACTTACATTCATTAAATAACCTTCCATATAAATTGCATCTGTAAAGTTTTCAGTCTGAATACCCTCGTATTTACAATGGCATATATTTTAAACAAAGGCCAGTTCACATTCTTTAAATTTGTAAATTTTCTACAATGCACAGTCTAATGTCAAATAAAGTTTTGGCTGGTTAATGTCTTTAGACATGTTTTACATTTGTACATTCCAAAGATCTGTGGTTTGAGTAAAGATAATGGTACTCTTTACATCTGTAAATTTCTCACCATGTCTCTATTGTTTATAACTAGATTTATGATTTTCCCATCATTAGAGATACTGAAAATTTAGAGTATAGATTGTCTGATGTTGAGAAAACTTGGAATAACAGTGAAAAGGTTTACACCATTCTGCCCACCTATAGGGAATCCCTAAATATAGATGCTCGTATGTCAACCAAACATTTAATGAGAGCTAAAGGCTTTATCTCATTCCTCTCATTTATATAGTTTCATCTCAGTATGGATTCTCATATGTCCAGCTACTTGTATATGAGAGCAAAGGGCTTACCATGTTTTTCACATTTGTAGAGTTTCTCTCCAGTATGGATGATTATGCATCCAGCAAATCTGTTGTGAGGGTGAATGGCTATGTCACATTTTTCACATTTGTAGGGTTTCTCTCCAGTATGGATCGTCTTATGTCCACCAAATCCATTGTAAGAGCAAAAGGCATTTCCACATTCTTCACACTTAATGGTTTTTCCCCAGGATGCACCTTGATATATCCAGCAAGCTTTGAATGGGAGCAAAAGGCTTGGCCACATTCTTCACATTTGTAGAATTTCTCCCCAGTTTACATGGTCTTATGTCTGCAAATCCTACATGAGAGTGAAAGGACTTGCCACATCTTCACACCTGTAGGATTTCTCCCCAGTATGCATGGCCTTATGTCGATAAAATCCAGAATAAAAGTGATAGGCTTTGCCACATTCTTCACATTTGTAGGGTTTCTCTCCAGTATGGATAACTGTATGTTGAGTAAGATTTGAACGAGTCGTAAAGGTTTTGCCACATTCTGCACATTTGAAGGGTTTCTCTCCAGTATGGATATGCTGATGTTCAATAAGTCTCCTGTCCTGAGAAAAGCCTTTGCCACATTCTGCACATTTGTAGGGTTTCTCTCCAGTATGGATCACTGTATGTCGAGTAAGATTTGAACGAGATGTAAAGGCTTTGCCACATTCTATACATTTGAAGGGTTTCTCTCCAGTATGGATATGCTGATGTTCAATAAGACTCCCATCCTGAGAAAAGCCTTTGCCACATTCTGCACATTTGTAGGGTTTCTCTCCAGTATGGATCACTGTATGTCGAGTAAGATCTGAACGAGAATTAAAGGCCTTGCCACATTCTGCACATTTGAAGGGTTTCTCTCCAGTATGGATACGCTGATGTACAATAAGACTCCTGGACTGAGAAAAGCCTTTGCCACATTCTGCACATTTGTAGGGTTTCTCTCCAGTATGGACCACTGTATGTCGAGTAAGATGTGAATGAGACATAAAGGCTTTGCCACATTCTGCACATTTGTAGGGTTTCTGTCCATTATGGATCAGTGTATGTCGAGAAAGGTTTGCATGAGAATGAAAATCTTTGCCACATTCTTTACATTTGTAGGGTTTCTCTCCAGTATGGATCATTGTATGTTGAGTAAGGCGTGAATGAGTTTGAAAGGCTTTGCCACATTCTTCACATTTGTAGGGTTTCTGTCTATTATGGATCAGTGTATGTCGAGAAAGGTTTGCATGAGAGCGAAAATCTTCACCACATTGTTCACATTTGTAGGGTTTCTCTGCAGTATGGATCACCATATGTCGAGTAAGGCGTGAAGGAAACTGAAAGGCTTGGCCACATTCTTCACATTTGAAGGGTCTCACTCCCGTATGGGTCACTGCATGTTCAGTAAGATGTGAACGAAGAGTGAAAGGCTTTGCCACATTGTTCACATTTATTTATTTATTTATTTATTTATTATTTATTTATTTATTTATTTATTGAGTTGTAGTCTCACTCTGTCACCCAGACTGGAGTGCAGTGGCCACTCCCGGTCACCGGAGCCTCGAACTGCTGGGCTCCGGCTATCCTTCCACCTCAGCCTTCCAAGTATCCGGAACTACAGGTATGCACTACCATGCCTGGCTTATTTTTTTGATTTATTGGTAGAGATGAGGTCTCACCAAGTTGCCCAGGCAGGTCTCAAACCCGCGGGCTCAGGCAAACCACTCACCTCAGCCTACCAAAGTTCTGGGATTACAGGCTGAGCCATTGAGCCCAGCTCATTCTTCACATTTATAGAGTTTCTCTCCACAATAAATTTTCTGATGTTGTGAATTATATGAGTAATAGCTAAGGGCTTTGCCACATTTTTCACTTTTGAAGGCTCTCCCTCCCCTATGGATACTTTCATGTCTATTTAGATAGGATGATTTCTTAAACACTTTCCCACATATATTGTATATATTTTCTCCACTATTTTTTTAATGTTGTCTACATTTTGAGGACCAGTTAGAGATTTTGCCATATTTTTGTTTAAAAGCCATTTCAGAAATGTGATACTCTAGTGGGTAACAAATTTGGAGTGTTAATGAAAGACTTTCCTACTCTTCTTACATTTGTATTGGTTATTTGCAACCGAGCATTGTATCTGCCCTTCACCTTCATTCATGCACACTTACCCAAGATTTTTGTAAGCATAAGTTCTTAAAGACATATTTACCATATTTTCCCATTGGCACCTTTGCAAGTGAGTCTTCTATGCTCTTCTCTGGCAAAAGTCCTTCAGTGTAATGAGAAGTCACAGCTGAAAATCATGAAAATAAAAATTTATTTCACATGCTAGACTCAGGTGACTATCCTTTGAAAATAAAACACAATGTTATACCATGGCAAGAACATAAGTATGATGGCAAGTACAAATCACAAGTTTCTACTCCATCATAAATATATGTACTTAAGAAAATACTTACCCCATTGCCTGTGTGAGAACTCAAAAAACAGCTAAGACTTTGCAGAATCCACATGATAAAATGAGTTACATTGAAGAGAAAATTTAGTAATTTTGCCACCATAATGTCTCTTTCTTTATAACGTAGCATGATATAATCAGATAGGATGTTCTAACTCTTGAATTCTTCCTCAGGGAATTAACAGAAGAGTGGAGTATGAGTCCACACTTCTGTCCTTTGAGGGTTTATGCAAAGACTGGTTTCTGTCCCAATGTACAGAGAAGACACATCCTAAGAACAGGTATGAATCTCCTAGAATCTCTAACTTAGTGATTGGGGTTATATTAATCTAGACAAAGCAACATCATAAACATTATGATGTGTATATCTTTGAATTTCAAATACCCCAATTCAAACAAAGTATGCCAAGAATCAGGATAAATGATTCAATTAAGGGTACAAAAATAATTTATGGAGATGCAAATTATTAAAATGTTTGAGAAATTTTCATATGAAATGTAGAAACCCTTACTTGAATGACCACACTACTGCGTGGGTGACAGAGAACATGCTGATAAAACGTAACCATAAAAAGGATTTGGATAACATCCTTGATATTGATGTTGGTCTCAGTAATAATTTTTTTATGACTACAGAAATAAAAATATATATGAACAAGTTGGGGACATCAAACTGAAAAGCTTCTGCAGACTAAAGGGAAAAGGAAGAAGCCTTACAGGACAAGAAAAATATCTGCAAACCATATACTTGATGAGATGTTAAAGAAAAAAATCATAATCTCTTGAATACAAAACAGTCCAAAAGCTGGGCTCAGTGACTCAGCCTGTAATCCCGTGCCTTTGGGAGGCTGAGGTGAGCGGATTGCCTGAGCCCGTGGGTTCAAGACCCGCCTGGGCAGCGAGACCTCGTCTCTACAATAAATCAAAAAAATCAGCCGGGCGTGGTAGCGCATGCCTGTAATTCTGGCTACGTGGAAGACTGAGGCAGAAGGATCGCCGGAGCCCAGCAGGTCGAGGATGCGGTGGCCGGGAGCGGCCACTGCACTCCAGTCTGGGCGACAGAGAGAGACTCCAACTGAAAAAAAAAAAAATGACATCTCGTATGGTTAGAAAATATGCTAAAATACAAGACATTATGTGTTCTCCTTACAAAACATAAAAATAGAAACTACGTGATGGTTGATATGTTCATTAATAGAATTGTAATCATCATTTCACACTGTATAGGCATAGCAGATTAGTACATTATTTACAAAATATGGTTATACATTTTTATTTACATATAAAAAAATCAGATGCTAATCACACATAAACATGCATACATATCTGTTTAAATGTATGCATATATGAAGCTACTCCTAAGCTTCATACTAAAGAAAATTATAAAATGAGTTATTAAGACACTTGGTAAGAGGTAGGAGTTTAATATATGTTTACCAATCCTCTACATGATATAGTATACTTAAATATTTGGATATAAAGAAAAACTACCAGTCTCAGATCATACTATAAAAGTAAAATTTAAGTAAAATATCAGGATTTATTCTATTAGGAGAGATAATTTGTATTTAGGTAGGACTATTGAGTATGAATTTACATAAAATCATTGGAAATCTCCCTAGTATAGAAAATCATAAATTAGAAAACATGTAACATGTGTCCGGAGTGTTCTTAAAATTTCTCAAACAGATAACAAAATCACTTCTCACATACTCCCAACCATGATGCAAAAAGAAAACATAGAAAATAGTGTGACATAGATTTCCAAATAAATAAGCAAATACGTGCACATCTTCAAAGCATCAAAATGGTAATCAGATAATGCAGTTCCTAACAAACCATTAAGTGGATTTTGATTTCCTCTGTAAACTTGAAAGATTATTGAGAAAGCAGAGTTTTTGAAGAATTTCAGAACATTGAATAAGAGATGTCCCTTTGTGACAGGAAGAGAAAGAATCTCAGGTTTCTAAGAAAGCATTTCCCCTGGAGCAGACCACCTTCCCAAACCACATTTCAAGCTCTGATTCCTCAACCTGTGTCATCTGCTTCATTCACTCCAACCTACCTGAAAGTTTGGCTAATGTGCCATGCCTCTTCACATTCCAGGGCTCTTTCCTTTGCTCCAGACATGTAATAAGGTCTGGCTTAGAGACAGCAAATCCTGTTTAATTAGAAAAAAGTAACATAACTTTTGCTGGGGTTCTTAGATTACAAACCTAGTATTTGATCAGTAGAGAACAGATTGTATAAGATTCTAGATAATTAACCCCAAAATACAATTTCCAAATAAAACCTTTAGAACATTTAGATAAAATTTTCAATTTATGGGTTTCTTTTTATTCTAAGTTGGAGTCTCACTCTGTCACCCAGGCTTGACTGCAATGGAATGCTCGTAGCCACACCAGTGGTCACCTGTTGGGTTCAGGTAATTCTTCTCCCTCAGACTACCAAGTAACCAGAAACACAGGTGGTGCGTTACCACTCCCAGATAATTTTTTGATTCAGTGTAGAGATGGGGTCTTGCCAAGTTGCCCAGGCTATTCTTGAACTCATGGGCTCTGACAGTCCTCTCAACTCAGCCTCCTAAAGTGCTGGCATTACACGGTTGAGTCACCATGCCTGGCCTTACATTTGTGAGTTCTTAGTTCAGTACTGGTGAGGCAAAAACTTATGGCAGCAATTGGAATGAGATGTGGGCAATGATATCTATGCCACTAAATTTCTGAATTTACCAATAATATAGCTAGAAAGACACTGGTCAATTAAAAACAGAGAAGGCTTCATGTCAAAATGAAACATCATTAATTTTTTATTTTCTATGTTTACATATTACCAACTTTTTTGTTGATAGTAGGAATCTGAAACTCATTCACGCAAAGCAGAAATTCCCAGAAAACATTCTACAGATGAAGGACATAAAATCCTTAGTATGAAATAGGATTGTGTTTTGAAAGTTTTCTCACCCAGAAAAACCAGGTTTCTATGGTTCTCTAACATCACAGTCCTGTACAATATTCGCTGAGGGGAGTTTAGGCATGCCCACTCCTCTGGAGAGAATTCTATGGCCACATCCTTGAATGACAACAACCCCTGAAAACAACAAAAACACATATTTACCAAGTCACCATGGCCTCTAGGTAAAGCAAGAGTGAAAACAGGGTCCAGCTGACAAGATAACTGTTATTATGCAATAAAAAAAATCATAACACAGAAATATCCTCTAATGCATTAAATGTGGGAAAAAGGATGAAATAAAATCCACTCAGCCAGTGTAGACTCTCTATTTTTGTGAGTGAAACAGCATAGAAATTTACACCAACACAGGCATGTACATTTTAAATCACTGTATATATCACATAAAGTACGTTACACATACTGCTCCTAGTAACTCAGATATCTTCGTCAAGTTTTAATTTGAACAACAATGAATTGAATATCTTGTTAAAATGCAAATTCTGATTCAGAATACATGGATTTAGCCTGAGGTTCTGCGCTTTTTTGTTCAGTTGGTGTGTCTCATTCTTTTTTTTTTTTTTTTTTTGAGTTGGAGTCTCACTCTGTCGCCCAGACTGGAGTGCAGTGGTGGCTCCCGGCCACTGCAGCCTCTACCTTCTGGGTTCTGGTGATCCTACTGCCTCAGCCTTCCAAGTAGCTGGAACTACAGGTGTGCACTACTACGCCCAGCTGGGTGTGTCTTATTCTGAACCAGGCTAGTGTGCCCTGGCATAATCACACCTTATTGCAGTCTCAATATCCTTGGCTAAAAGAATCCATCCTCCATAGCGTTCCAAGTATTTGGGACAAATTGGTATCAGACGTCAAGGCACACAGCTGGAACACAACATCCATGCTGAGATCTTCTGGCCAAAAGTTATACTAATTTATTATTACATTTTGAGTTGGATTCTCACTCTTCTCACCCAGACTGCAGTGCAGTGGTGTGCTCATGGGCACTGCAGCCTCGACCTGCTGGACTTAGGCAATCCTTCTGCCTCAGCCTTCCAAGTATCTGGAACTACACAACATGCCTGGCTAGTTTTTGTAATTTACTGTAGAGAAAAGGTCTTGCCAAATGCCCAAACTGTTCTCAAAACACAGACTCGGGCAAATCTGTTGCCTTAGCCTCCCAAAGTGTTGGGATTACAGGCTGAAGTCACCACACTCATCCAATATAGTAATTTGTAATCTCAATTTAATAACAAGCAAGCTCGTGTTACACAGAAATCAGCCTACAGTTATCTCCCATGGCATGTAATCTCTGAAAGTGTATTTATATTTTTAGTTTTGGCATCCTAGAGAGCAAGTCTCTTCTAACTATTCTTTATTTATAATATTATAATATTCTTTATTAACAGTAACTGCCATCCTGTTAAAATGTACATTTTATTAACGATATTCTGCATGGAGCTGATGGAGCATCTAGACAGAACCTTAAAAGTACATGTTCTTGGTAGGAGCAGAGGCTCATTCCTATAATCCCAGCACATTGGGAGGGCATGGCAAAAGAATTTTCTGAGCCCTTGAGTGTGAGACCAGCCTGGGCAACTTGGCAAGACATCTCTACAATAAATTAAAAAATTAATTGGGCTCTGGTAGCCATGAGTGAGACAGTGCATTTCATTCTGGACAACAGAGGAAGACTACATACATATGTTTCTATCCTTCATTAGGATCTGAGGATCTATCCAATTTCCAATGGGATTCTTGGTTACCATGCCTTCCCATGACCCCTAGTAACAAGGGAACATTTTTAATAATGCAGGTCATACATTCATGGTGAGAATAGTTTATGAAAACTAAGCAGTATGGTTGAAGAGAACAGAAGAGGCTATGTAGGAGCAGTGTCTGACAGACCCATTGAATATCACAGGAAGAACAAAAATAGTTGAAACAAAATCATTAGGCAGGACCATCACAAGGACAGCAGCATGGTTTGCAAGTTTTACACACATGACATTCCTATTGTTCTGGGACACATTTATTTACCTGAGAAGCAGCCATTTTTTTCTTTTTCCTCCTACTTCTCTGGGATTTCTTCTCAGGTGAGATTATCCAATCAAGTTACACCTACATTTTGAAAATATGCCTTTACTTATTTCAAAATTAAATGGAATGTATTTATTTTTTGTCAGTCTTGCCACCCACTTGGGAGCCCTTGCTTGCTCTCCTGTTTGCCTGAGGTTCTCTTTGATTTAATTCTTCCACCATCTCCCTGAGGTGGGTCTACTTTGTCATTTAGGACAGTTTTCCTTCTTTACAAATGCAAGATAATCCAGAAGACAGACTTCAATTCTGCCTTTTCCCTTCAAAAACAGTGATGTGTCTACCAGTGCACAGAAACCAGTTGCCGAACTAAAATAAATTTTTTAAGTTACTAATTTAATAATATAAAACTCAGACCTAATCAATCCAAAATGTCAACTCTCAAAAGTTCGACATAACTGCATTTTAGACCGGGGTGGGGGAGGGGATCTCTGGCCTCTTTGTGTGTTCCATGTAGCTAAAATAATTTTGAAATGCTGACAAGGTTGGCACTGGTATGCAGCTGTCCAGACTAACTCTGGGAAAGTGGGAGTAGTGCACTAACTCTGTTTTGTTTAATAAAGAAACAAGGAGGCTGTGAACCAAGGACAAAGATAATTTACCACTTTCCAGGACTCCTCTCATCGCCTACATATCTGCAAGTCTAAGCCACCTCTTGATATTAGTCACTCTCTGTCCCACAGCCTGGATAAAAATTTTGAAAAATCACAGCCGAGCTTGGTGGCTCTGCCTGTAATCCCACGCCTTTGGGAGGTTGAGGTGAGTGGACTGCCTGAGCCCGCAGGTTCGCGACCCGCCTGGGCAGCAAGACCTCATCTCTACAATAAATCAAAAAAACAAAAATCAGCCGGGCGTGGTAGTGCATGCCTGTAATTCCGGCTACTTGGAAGGCTGAGGCGGAAGGATCACTGGAGACCAGCAGGTCAAGGCTGCGGTGGCCAGGAGCAGCCACTGCACTCCAGTCTGGGTGACAGAGTGAGACTCCAACTCAAAAAAAAAAAAAAACGAAAAGAAAAATCACACACAACCCAGGAGGGGTCTTTAGGATGCCATCCCCTCATTTCCTTGATTTCAGTGTCCCTACTAAATAAAGTCATAAACCCTGCTCCAACCCCTTATGTCGACTGAACCGGATTTGGACCTGGTACACAAATGTCCAATGACACTATTTCAGACCCTGGAGATTTCCACCTAGATAATTCAGATAAGGCCACTGCAGGACTCACCCAACAGCACTTGCCCATCCCAGCTTCCCCTTGCCCCTTCTCAAAGCCTTTCCTCCCAGGCCCTCCAGGATCCCCACACCATGAGTCTTGGCTGGTGTTTCCGCACTCAAGAACCGCTGTTGGCCAAGAGGCCTGCTTAAAGTTGTGAGGGAGCCAACGTTTAACTCTGGGGAGGAGAGAGAGAGTGGGCCAGGATCATAGCCTCCCCTTCCCCCCACCAGCACCCCACGCGGGTTAGATCCTCTTCATAACCCTCGTAAGTTCGGCACACTTGGAGATGGTGAGCTGCACGGAGAATGCTTAGCAGGCAATGTAGCTTCAGGGTCAAGACCACAGGGTCCCGGCCCAGGTCCACCTATACCGAGAGGACTGGGCCGAGTCGCCGGTGGGGATGGGTCCAGGCTCAGAGGTGACAGAGAGGCCAGTCCCTAAAGAGCCGGGTCATCCAGGTCCATCCTCACACCCCCTCTTGGGAAACCTCCCTGCACACTCACCACCTCCCACCTTCTGAAGGTCTCAGTGTCCATCCTACGAATCTCCCAGGACATGCATGTCACAGGGCAACACAGGCTAAAATGAACATATGCAAGGCTGACGGAAAAAACTAAGGCCCTGTAAGAGCCCAGAATCTGTCCTCTCACTTCCAGCTCCTGTCTGATTGGCCATGTCAAACCCCAGCATCAGTTGACTGAATAAAACTCCAGGCCATCTTGTTTTGAGTGACAGGACATGCAATCAGATGTGTGCTGAATGAGGCAAGAGAATGTTGAGATTTCTCCCAGCTCCAGAATGTGGTAGGGACATGTGAGGGGGCCCCTTACAGGACTTCCTGGAAACTCTGGCATCTGCGTGGCTCCCAGTTGGTGGGTTGCAGAGCTGCAGGACTCCAATCCCAGCGTGTCCTGGGAGAGGCAGTGTTGACCTACAATACAGCGAACCACCAACTAAGAGCGATGAAAGCTCCCGTCATGCCTCAAAGGGGCCCACAAGCCTCCTCCCCCCAGCCTTCTGCCCAGACTCCGGGGCAAGGAGAAATCTAAAGGCATTTTTGCCCATGGAGTCCTTCTCAGTTTACACCTCCTGTTAGTCAAAACCAGAAGGGCGGGGCCTGAAGGATTTTCCAATCAATGGATGCTGATGTCTGAACTGGTCAATCAGACGGGAGCTGGAAATGACAGGGCGGCTTTTGGGCTCTGGTCGCCGCTTTGTCTCCTGCGCCTGCGTGGAGAGTTGGGTCGTCCTCTCTGCGGTGTCCAGTACTCTGGTACTTACGTGTGTCTTTGCTTCAACCTCTGTCACCCTGTGATCTGCAGGACGTGGAAGCCCTTGGTGAGGCTGCCGGGACATCAGGAAGGTGGGAGAAGGTGAGTATGCTGGGGGTGACATGAGAGGGGAAGTGGATGAAGTCGGATGACCCAGCTGTGGCGGGACCGGCCTTCCCCTCAGCTGACAGTGAATACGTCCCCGCCAGCAGCTGAGCCTGGTGTCCTCGGTGTAGGTGAGGCTAGGCCGGGACTCTGGGGACTTGTCCCATCTGCGACCTCACCAGCTGAGCCTGCTGTGAACAACCCCTCTTTCCATGTGTTCAGGACCCAAAAGAGTGGTGGGGAGGATCTGACTAGGTGGTGGGGCCAACGGAGGGAGGGTCTGGTGTACTGTTCCCCATCCCTTCTTTCTCCACCCCAAGGTTACATCACAACGTTGAGGAACAATTTCTCTCTTTGTAGCTGTGGAAATCAATACATTTCCACCAGAAAGTGTGATAGATTAATTGTTGAGTTTCACAGGTGCATGGAAACATCCATTACATTTGTTTTTTGAGTGAATCTAACTGTCACCCAGGCAGGAGTGCAGTGGCACACAAACGGTCAACCCAGAATCAACCTGCTGGGTTCCGGTGATCCTTCCGCCTCAGTCTTCCAAGTAGCTAGAACTACAGGCATGTGCTAATACCCAGGTAAAATTTGCTTTTTTGTTTATTGTAGAGAGGAGATCTCACCAAGGTGCCTGAACTGGTCTTGATCATTCGGGCTCAGATGATCCACTTGCCACGAACTCCCGAGTCTAGCTGATAACACTTTCAATAAATTATGCTGAGTTTAGTAATAAGAATATAACTCTCCACGGACAAGAATAAATTTAGCCATATGGGTTGGCTCCAGTTTTCTGTTACCTGGGTAAATACTGAGGAGTAGGTCTGGAAAAACACACTGGTAGATAACAGGTTTACCACCATGTTACAAAGCCACTAGAAAAAACAGATCAAGTGGTCAATATCTCTACACCCCAGAAACTTCCAACTGTTGTAAAAGGGTAAATGCTTGAATCAGCACCATGTTGTCCATACAACGAAGGCAGGTGTCCATGGTACCTGATTTTTTGTTGTTGTGAGTTCTGATGTTACTGCTTAAGAGAACATTCACAGACAGAATTGTAACTCTTTCATGATCATTTCTCTTGGTTTGTCATTGTTAAAAATAAGCATATAGGTTTTCTTTGTCTGTTGTGCCCAGGATGGAGTGCAGTGGGACACTCACAGCCACTGCAGCCTTGACCTGTTGGCCACAGGTAATACTTCCACATCAAAGTTCAGGCATGTGCCACCATGCCCATCTAATTGCTTGATGTATTGCTGAAATGAGTTCTTGCCAAATTGGTCAGGCTGATCTGGAACCCTGGGGCTCAGGCAATCCTCTCATCTCATCTCCCAAATTACTGGAATTACAGATGTGAGCCACTGTGCCCAGCTATCCCCCATGTGATCCTAACATGGCAACATTGTCAAGTTGTGGGTTGCCAGATATGTCCGTGAAAGTTGAATTCAGAAGGGAGGTCACCTGTCCTGATCTACTTGGGTTAGGTCAGGCAGGTCAGCCAATGGGGGCATATATTTATTGCTGTAGAGGAAATTGCCAGTGTTTCTGGCAAGGGAGGACACTTGTGGAAAGGAAAGATTTAACTCCCACTTTGCACTCCTTGCAGGAGCTCACTGTTTTGAATCTGTTTCCTGTGACAAAAGACAGAAAAAGTAGACTTTATCACCCTTTTGAACCCTCCTGCTTGTGGATGTGGTGGTAGCAAGGAAAGGATTGTGCTTATGTGAAAGGCATATGCTGGCTGCACATCATAGCTTATGCCAGGAATCCTATCACTTAGGGCGGCTGAGGTGAGAGGATTGCTTGAGGCCAGGAGTTTGATACCATCCTCTACAACATAGCATATTCATGTCACTATAAAAATAATTAAAGAAAAATTAGCCAGGAGTATTAGCAAAGTCCTGTAGTTCCAGCTACTTTGGAGGTTGAGACAGAAGGATTGCCTGAGCCCAGGAGTTCAAGGTTGTGGTGAATAATGATGATGCCACTTCTTTTTGCCTGGGTGACGGAGTGAGACTCTAACAAAAAATAAATATGTTGAATTTAATTTTAAAATAAATAAAGGCATATTTTCAACATGTAGGTGTGACTTGTCTAGATCATCTCACCTGAAACAAAATCCCAGAGGGCCAGGCTGTATTCTGAGCATCTGGGGAGGCCACGGAGAGAGGATTGCTTGAGCCCACAGGTTTGAGACCAGCCTGGCCAACTTGGCAAGACCTCTCCCTACAATACATTAAAAATTGGCCAAGTGTAGTTCAGTCTGTAGTTACGGTTACTTGCAAGGCTGAGGCAGGATTGCCTGAGCCCCGTAGGTCATTGCTGGGGTGGCTGTGAGCATGTCCCTGCACTCCAACCTGGGCAAAGGAGTGAGACCTCAGATCCTCTCGCCCTAAGGCGGGACCCCATTCAGGTGCCGGTGGGACTCACCCCTTAAGGCCTTCACCCTCACTTTCTTAAATGCCAGCACCGCATCCAACACCACCTCGGATAGGTAAGTGCCCCTAACGGCAAACCTAAAACCTCTCCCAGGATACCGAAAGAGAATGACCGTTGATGTCTGGCAGCTCATTCGACACAGTGAGGGGGGGACCACACCCCGCCTAGGCTTTCAAAGGCACAGTGGACCCCTACTGGTTTTCCCTCTCCTGCCTAGGTCTCTAAGCCACCACTATAACTTCTCATGAGCATTCAAAAAAGTGGGCAGAGGATTTCCCTCCCTCCTGTCCCACTACGACCATAAACTCTTGGCCTTAATGGTGTTAGGTCTTACTGTAAATTGGGTCTTTTTGCTTTGTGGGGTCTCTCTCTTGCCTGGGCAGGACCCTGATTTGCATCTGTGGCCAATCCAGTTCTCCCAGACTCTCCCACCCTTCTGAACACCCGAGCTGCATCCACACTAGCACTTGTTGGATAGGCAACTCCCCCTCCCTAACAAGGAGTGAAAAACTTCCCGGGAAACTCCAGAGGGAAACAGACTTCAAGAGCCACCCCCTCCGGCCCCCAGGCAAGAGGGAACACTCCCCGCCTCAGCCTCCAGACCTAGTGGACCCTGAAGCCTTCCTCTTCTCTTTCGTCTCTCTCAAACCTTAAAAAACTCCCGTGGCTGCTGGGTTTCAGCGGGCCCCAGGGGTTCCATGTCTGCTAACCCACAGCAGTTTCTGTAAAATTCTCTGTCTCTCCCTCTCTCTCTTTCCCCCCTTCCCTAAGGAATCCCATGGCTGTCGGGCTGCAGCGGGCCTCAGGGGTCCCACGTCTGCTGGCCCACAGTGGATTCTGAAGGGTTCCCATGTCAAAAACTCTGTTGACCAGCAGTGAATACACTCCCTACCCACCGCTCAGTCAAGTGCTCTCTGTCTGCTTCAAAAAATCCTAGGGCTAGGTGCCTTGACCCCTCGGTTCTCCAGGAGAACTCTGGTTGTGCCAAACCTCTGTGACAACAGACTTTGCCACAGCCACACTTCTCGGACAGCCGACTCTTCGGGGACCCCCCGTTTAGTGTGCCTGTTCCCCCATGGGAGGCTCGTCATCCCTGCAGCCAATTCTCCTCTCAAATGCCCTTTAAACAATCTCACTACTCTTTCTCTGTCCCCTGATATTAAACCCAAATGCCTAATTTGCCTCTGCACACAGGACTGGCCTACATATCCCTTAGAAAATCAAAATCAGTGGCCCCCCAGGGATCCCTCAATCCTGATATTATCAGGGATTATAATTTCTGTGAGCATTAAAAATGGTGGTGAGATTCCCTATGTTCAATCCTTTTCTCACCTCCATGAATATCCTCAGCTGTGTCTCAACTGTAGCCCCTCTAACCTCCACCCTCAACTCATGCTAGCATCTACTGCTTCTCCTACTTCTCTTTCTCCCATTGTTCCATGCAAGTGTAAGCTTCTCCTCTAGATTCCCTCCCCCCACTGCAGACCCTGCAAGTTCCATTTCTGCTCCCTCCTCCTCCATCTCAGATTTCGATCCCACAGATGAGACCCCACCTACAAGCAACCTAAGCTTCCCGCCCCCACCTTCCTCTTCAGCCCCTCCCACTTCTGCTCCAGCAGTTCAATCTATATATCCTCCCCTTCCAATCGCTCCCCAATGTAGCCCTCCGTAACCCGATCCAAGGCCGCACCGGTCATCCTAGCTCCCCCCACGAAGTAGCAGGCGCAGAGGGTATTGTCCAGGTGCACGTCCCCTTCTCTATCTCAGACCTCTCACAAATAGAAAAATGTCTTGGATTACACACAACTAATCCTGCCACCTACATTAAGGAGTTTCAATACCTCATCCAGTCCTATAGCCTCACTTTTCATGATATATACCTAATCCTTTCCAACACCCTGCTCCGGAGGAACGTAGAAGAGTCTGGGAACAGGCTAGAATAAATGCAGATGAAATTCACCAAAACACCCCAGCTCACCCCCTTGGTGCAGCGGCTGTCCCAGACCAGGATCCGGTCTGGGACTCTAACTCTCCCACCGGCATCGAGTCCAGGGATCGCTTCTCTACTTGCCTCCTTTCTGGCTGCGTAGGGCTGCACAAAAAGCAGTTAACTTTGAAAAACTTCAGGAAGTTATCAGGACAAAGATAAGAATCCCTCTAACTTTCTCAGTCGACTCACTAGGGCACTTCAACAATACCCACATAGATCCAGACTCCCCTGATGGCTGCAACTCCTAATGACATATTTTTTCTCCCAAAGCTATCCAGACATTAGGCAAAACTAAAAAAGCTTGACTGAGCCCCACTCACTCCCCAACATGATGTCCTAGCAACTGCCTTTAAGGTGTTCCACAACCGGGATGAAAAGGCAAAAAGACATAAGTATCAGATGCTGGCCCAGGCCCTCCAGGGAGCTAAGGGTTCCTCTGGTGTCACCCAAGGTGGTGGCAATGCCTGAACCCAGCGACAACCACCAGGACCCTGCTTCAAGTATGGGCAACCAGGAAAATGGGCACAAGGATGCCCCAACCCCAGAGTGCCCCAAAAGCCATGTCCCAAGTGCAGTCAGGCAGAACATTGGGCAACGACTGCCCCGGTCCCCAAATAGGGACTGGGTCAACCCCCAATCCTGCTTTAGACCTGTTGGGTATGGCAGCAACCTTGGAATGACGGGGCCGGGTCTCCCTGCCCGATACAAATCTCAAATCATCGGGAGCCCAGGGTCACTATAACGGTTGATGGGCGCCCCATCCAGTTTCTCCTGGACACTGGAGGCATCTTTTCCGTCATATGAGAACTTCCCCATCTAAGTCCCCTATAGTCGGGGTAGGGGGCCAGTCCATCACTCTATGCATAACTCCCACAGTTACGTACACTTTTGCAAACGTCGCCTTCACTCATTCCTTTTTGGTACTGCTTCAATGTCCCGTACCTCTTATGGGCAGGGACATTCTAGCCAAATTGCAGGCATCCATCACCTTTAACCCAAGTGCAGCCCTTACCAACCCATCCCCACAAACCCATTTTTGGCCCTTCTCACTACTAAAGGTTCCCCAACTGACTCACTTCCTCCTTTACCCTCTTCTGCAGTAAATCCCCAAGTATGGGATGTGAACACCCCCTCCTTAGCACACTGCCCCCCAGTTCAAATTCAGCTCAAAAACCCCTCTGCCCACCCAAACAACTACAATACTCTCTTCCTACCTCCAGCCTCCTGGGAATTCAACCTGTCATCAACTCTTTATTACAGAAGGGTATCTGTGCTCTACCAACTCCCCGTTTAACACTCCCATTTTAGTTGTACAAAACCAGACAGCACTTACTGCTTAGTACAAGATCTAAGACTCATTAACGCTGCTGTCATCCCCATTCACCCCGCTAGTCCCCAATCCTTATACCATTCTATCCTCAATTCCCCCCACGCCACTCATTTTTCAGTCCTCGACCTTAAAGACACATTCTTCACCGCCCTCTGGCAGCAGACTCACAAAACATCTTCATGTTCACGTGGACTGAGCCAATATCTCACCATTCACAACAACTCACCTGGACAGTCCTGCCACAAGGATTTCGAGATAGCCCCCGCCTGTTCGTTCAAATCTTAGCAGCAGATCTTAAGTCTCTCTCACTTACCAAATCCACCCTTATTCAGTATGTGGATGACCTCCTCCTGTGTAGCCTTCCTTAGCTGATTCTCAAACGGACACTGCACTCACCCTTAACTTTCTAGCAGAAAAGGGATATTGGGTATCCCCTCAAAAAGTCCAACTGTCTGCCACACAAGTCACATATCTAGGGGTAGCCATCTCACACCAACAAAAGGTCATAACAACGGACCGAAAAGCCCTAATCCAATCCCTAAATATACCCAAGACTAAAGAGGAAATCCAATCATTTTTGGGGCTGGCTGGATACTTTCGGAGTGGATTCCCAACTTTGCCCTACTTGCAAAGCACTCTATACTCTCATAAAGGGAGACCCCAATGAGCCACTCCTAACACCCTCCTGTGTCAAACAACCTTTTATTGCCCTTCAGCAAGCCCTCATGAGCCCCCACTCTCCATCTGCTGGATATACACTGACCTTTCAACTTATATATGCACGAAAACAAAGGGGTGGCCTTGGGAGTCCTAGGGCAGCTTTGTGGACAGATGTTCGCCCCGGAGGCCTATCTCTCAAAGCAGTTAGACCACACCATCCAGGGCTGGGCCCCATGTCTGTGAGCATTGTCTGCCACCCACATGCTGGTGTGCAAATCCAAAAACTCACTTTCAGGCCCCTATCACAGTAACCTCCCCCACCATCTACAGCACCTCCTAAGCTACAAAGGCCTTCAAACACTACACCCTAGTCGAGTCCTATCACTCCTTGTCATCTTTTTACAAGATTCCTCCATATCCTTTCAAACTTGTGCACCCCTAAACCCAGCCACGCTACTCCCTTCTTCCACAGCCTCACTAACCCATGACTGCATAGAAGCTGTAGAGGCTCTCCTCCCTTGCCCAGTTCACATCCAGGAAGGCCCTTTGCCCTCCCCCTCCTATACCTGGTTCACTGATAGCAGCTCCTTCCTACACAATGGGTGCCGGGTTGTGGGATACGCCATAACACCTCTATTACACGCGTCATTGAGGCAAAGCCTCTCCCACCAGGCACCACTAACCAACAGGCAGAACTTATAGCTGCCACTCAAGCATTCCAGCTAGCAGCTGGACACTCCCTCTCACTCTACACTGACTCCAAATATGTTTTTCTCATTCTCATCTCCCAATTGGCCATATGGAAGGAAAGGGGGTTACTTACTACCAAAGGATCAGCAGTAGTTAATGCTAAACTAATCTCCAATCTTCTCACTGCCTCTCTGCTTCCCACTAACACTGGCATTTCTCACTGCAAGGCCCACCAGTCCGACTCCTCACTCATAACTCAGGGAAACTCCAGGGCAGATAACGCGGCCCGACAAGCAGCCTTGGGGTCCATCCCCAGCGTGGCCCAACAAACAGCCTCGGGGTCCATCCCCACCATGGCGGCTGTTACCCGCCCTGGTCCAAGCCATACACCTCCCACTAATTCACCACCACCAACTCCCCCCTCCATTTCAGACCTTATCCTATATCTACACTCAATCTTCCATACCAATCTCTCTGCTCTAATGTCTTTCCTGAAAAACTTCTTCACCCTCGACCCTACCATATAAAGCTTATAAAAACCATTACCTCTCAATGTTCTATCTGCCAGCAAACTAATCCCCATACCCCTTAAAACCGGGAACCTTTCCCACACATCAGGCCCGGGGCTAGCTTCCAGGTACGGACTGGCAGGTTGACTTTACTGTCATGCCCTCGTTCGCAACAGCAAATACCTCCTTCTTGGTCGACATCTTTTCTGGATGGGTAGAGGCATACCCCACGACAAACAAATGAGCAGCAACTGTAGGGTCCATCCTTGCCAATCACATAATTCCTAGGTTTGGTGTCTCTTTATCTCTCCAGTCTGATAACGGACCCAAATTTACCTCACGAGTGGTACAATCCCCAACAACCAACCTCCACATTAACTGGCATTTCCATATCCCATACCACCACAATCGTCCAGAAAGGTTGAGCGAGCCAATCGCACCCTCAAAGACACTCTCACCAAATTATCACTCAAACTCCATCGAGACTGGGTCGCCCTCCTCCCACTGGCCCTCTTCTGCATGCGAGTCCTCCCAAAAAACCATCTCAACTCTCACCATTTGAAGTTATGTATGCCACCCAACACTCCTCCGGGAATCTCAACCTCAGCCCCTTAACACCCACTCACATTCTCTACCCCTCTTGTCTTTTATTCGTTCCCACATTTGGAACATCAAAACCTCCTTTACCTGTCTCATCCAATGGTCAAATCCTACCTCCTCTTATTCCTGGACAATGGGTCTATTTTTCTGACCCAGAAACTAAAACCCATCTTAACCCAAAGTGGTCCGAACCTCTTCAACTAGTTTTATCCACTCCCATGGCAGCAAAACTTATCACAGCCCAACATCAGGTTACCCCATGGATTCACATTTCCCGTCTTAAACATGCCATCCCTCCTTCCTCACAATCCACCCATAATACTTGTCCACCTACACACAGGAACACCTGCTCCAAGGTTCCAGAACAGCCACTCAGACTTCGCTTGTCCTGACTCACCACCCAACCCACCCAAATCCAAATCCAAACACACATCCTGGATTTAGCACAGGAAACTTGTAGCCCTTGGCCTCTTTCCTTTCTTGGCTTAATTGCCATCATCCTTACTGTATTACTTACTTGGTCAACACCTACAAATTGGCCATCCACAGCCAATGCTTTGTTGGCTACTACATACCTCCTCATTATAACTAGCTTCATTCTTATTAAGTGTCTTTTATAAAGATTCACTCCTTACAGCACTATGTTCATCACCCTAGCCCTCCTTCCCCTATTAATTTTAATCCACCTCAGCAGTGAAACAACTTCACCCACCCCACCATTTGCTGGAGATTCTTTGTAGAGAGTTTTGGACTTCTAATGGCCACTCACATACCCGATGTCTGGCCACAGCTCACTGCCAGCCATATGGCTGCCAGTCTCGAGTTTCTATCCCTATGTCTCTCTCTTCCATGCACTTAATTACTTTAACATGGCACGAAGTACCTCAATTCTGCTTTCTTTTTGACCAAACCCAAGATTACTGTAAATGAAACCCTGAAATTTATGGGGGATGCCCAAAAGTCTCTTGCATGATCCACTCCATAAGGATAGAAAGGTTTAAAGGTGACAAAGACATTTTTCTTCTCACTTCACAAGGCGGAGACCACTTCTACTTCAACATCAAACATCCTTGGGATAACATGTGGGAAAAGGGTGGTAGGCAAAGTATACAACGGAATCCAAGACTCCACCCCACTAGGAACCATCAAAATTTACTGCACCTATGTCCAAATTCAGCCAAGTATCCCAAACTTAGCCCCTGTAATAACCAAACAAGAGGCAATATTACAAACCTCCATAAACAGACAACCAAAGCCACCCCGTTTTCCTGGCTCTCAGTAGTCCAACAGGGAGCACGCTTTCTCAACTACTCACTTCTAGGCAACTTTTCTGACTGTTTCCTATGTGCAGCCCTCAGCCGCCCCCCATTCACAGCAGTACCATTCATAGGAAATCTTACCACCCCCTGCACACAAAATCCTACTTTTCATTCCCCCTCACTATCAGAATTTCTGTTCACAACCCCAACTCAATCATCACATGTCAACGTTACCTGTGCTCCACCTGGCTTCTTCTTCTGGTGCAACAGCACCCTTACTAAACCTTTAAGTCATCATGTGTCCTGGTCACCCTGGTACCTCAATTAACCCTATACACACAAGGGGAATTTGCAACAAAATACACGATAAACAAACCTGCAACACTAATAGTGTCACCCACCCCCACCAGAAATGGGCAGTTTTTCTTCCTGTAATCGCAGGAGTCTCTCTTGCCTCTGCTCTGACAGCAGCAGGCTTAGGCATCGGGCTCTAGCATACAGCATTACCTCCTCCCAAGACCTAGACAGTAAGCTACAACTTGCATTAGAGGCCTCAGCAACGTCCCTAGCCTCCTTACAATGCCAAATCACCTCGTTAGCCCAGTCACCTTACAAAATAGGCAAGCCTTAGATCTTCTAATGGCCGACAAGGGAGGCACTTGCCTCTTCTTGGAGAGGAATGCTCTTATTATATCAATGAAACTGGTCTAGTGGAAGAAAATCTAAATGTCCTCAACTATCTAAGTCATGAATTAAAACAGCGCCGCCAGCAGCCAGACTCTTCTCCCTTCATCTGGTTGCAACACCCTCTGTCACCTGGCTGGCCCCACTCCTAGGCCCTGTCATTTTAATTTGCGTTTTTGTTTAATAGCCCATGTGTCTTTAAATTTCTCCAATAACGCTTAATTGAACTCTCAAATCAAAACCTAACCTCCTATTACTCAATAGTTTTCAACCTGTCCCAGTAGAGGAGTCAACACCTCGTCCCTATACATCACTTAACTTTTCTTTTAGATATGTTCTCTTCCAGGTTCTCTATTTACCTCCACAGTCTACTCCAAGACAGCTGGTTACTACCGCCCTCATGCCCACTAGAGGATGGCTGGAAGCAGTCGCCATTCTACATTTACAAGGACTTTCATGGAACTCTCACCTTCAGAATTCTTCACCTTCAGCGCCTATCTCTGGCCCTGTTCTGGCTGGTTCTGTGCCCTTCCCCCACCACACCCCACAATGCCCACATCCAGCAGGAAGCAGCCAGAAGGAATAATGACGCCCCTCTCCAAATAAGCAACAGAAAAGGTGGAATGAAAGGCACAGGGAACAGTCAGAAGGGTGTCTCCCGAGATGGCGCTAAACACTACACAGAACCAAACAAAGACTACAAAGGCCCTAAACTCCGCTTTTCCCACACGCACAACTTACACCTATGTGCAAATTTCATCTCCCTATAGGAATACTACCTCATAGCCACCTCCAATAAGACCCTAACACGGCACTGGCCAGCCCATGTCAGGCCGTAGCATGGCACTGGCCACCCCCCCAAACCGATAAATACAGCCCTCTCTCGTGGGCTCTCTCTCACTCTCCCTCCCCTACCCAGTGGTTACAGACCCTTTTCCTTCTTTCTGTAGCCACTGCTTTAATAAATCTCTTGGCCTTAAAGGTGTTGAGTCTCACTGCGCACCACTGTCTTTCAATTTCTGTGTTACAAATTATCTTATTGCATAATTCTAGTCAGATGGATCCTGCCTAATTTTTCTGATTTATTTGTAGAAATGAGTTCTTGCCAAGTTGCTTGGGCCAGTCTCGTACCTGTGGGCTCTGTCCTCTATCTCAGCCTCCCAAAGTGCTTGGATTATAGCATGGGCCACTTCACCCAACCTTAGATATTTAATTTTTCCAGACATCTATCTATATCTTGACTGAAATTTAAAAAATACTTTTCAAACTGTATTGATAAAATACATTTTATGGTGAATAACTGGAGCTAAAAATGTGGATCCATTTTTTGTTAAAGGGTATAAACCCAGATAGGAGAGGCACTGACACACAGACAAGCCTGAATCAAGTGTGAAGTCAGGCCATCCTATGACGGAATGTCCCCTTTTGAAGTCCTGCTAACTGAAGTGCTTGGTGACTACACTCTCAGAAAACTGAACTTGCTCTCCCGTGTGCCTGAGAGGGTTCTTACACCTTCTCACTAGGTGAGATATTTTATAATTTTGTATTTTTGTATTCCTTTCACAAGTGCACTTAATCCAGAATGAAAGTAGGAACTCCAAGACACTTAGAATAAACTTAGTTCACGTGTTGCCTCCGCATAGCCATTTTTCATTAGACTGACACATTTTGAATCAAGCACAGGTTTAGACATAGTTAATTTCCAATAGGCAGGTTTTAGGAGGCATTAAGACATTTTAAGATTACATTTTTCTGCAGGTCAAGAGGCAGCCTACCTCACTCCCCTCAAGAAAACTCCATCAGAAGCAAAACCAGGGCAACCCAACAGCCCAACCTTTAAATTCAAGGTTTACATACTAATCTCTAGGAAACTTCTAGGTTCCTTGCCAAGGGGGAATCAAAGATCACCTCTTGGCTGGCCGAAGCCATAGAAATTATAATAAGACCACTTTTTGATCAAGAAGATTGTGGATTTCAAACATGTCACAAGTCTCTTGTTGGACAACCCCTTCCCTTTGACTCCTCCATCTAGCCCATCACCTGAGGGCATGAGATGCTAATGTCTGGCAACCAGCAAAATATAAAACTCATGTGGCTACAATCTACATCCAAGACCCATGGCCCTGGACAGTCCTGGGCTTAAACCCCTTTTCCCCCTTTAAAAAACCCAATTCTTAGCCCTTCCACATCTCACTGCCTCTGTCTGCCCCTTTCCAATCTGTGAAAGGTGGTTATTAAACTTTACTTCTTTCCACTTTCTCCTTTGTTGCAATCTTGCATCATTCCCGTGACAACAGTCTACCTAACCACAGTTTACGCTTTCACAGAGGGCAAGAATCATTTCTGTCTTTTCCCCTGAATACCAGCAATGTGTGGAAACTGCAAAGAAACCACTCACCTAATCAACATAAATGTATTTCCTATAAATTACTATCTTGGGAGAAGACAAATCTTTGACTAAAACAACAGTGAATGTAACTGTGAAATGTCAAAATAATGCAGGGTAGCTAGCACAGGTAAGACATCGATAGATAAATTTCCCATAGACTGCTTTTAGAAGCATTCAGACATTTTAAAAATTACATTTTACTGTAGACCAATTTGGCAGCCTTTCCCACCTTTGGCAAATCAAAAGAAAACCTCATAAGATGTAAGAATAGGACAACCCATAATAATAATCACTAAGAATCTTTCATGATGGGTGAGGTGGCTCATACCCATGATCCCAGCATTTTGGAGAAGGAGATGACAGGATTTCCTAAGCATATAGTTTCCAAACCATACACAGCAACTTGTTGAGCCCTCATCTCTCCAATAAATAAAAAAATTGGCCAGGCATGGTGGTGCACACTTGTGGTTCCAGTTACTTGGAAGGCTGAAGTAGAAGGTTCACGAGTCAGTGGAGGCGGCGGTGGCCATGAGCATGCCATTGCTCTACAGTCAAGAGAAACAGTGAGATTTCATACCAAAAAAATAAAAGTCGGCTCAGTAATCCCAGCAATTTGGGAGGCAAAGAGGAGAGGATTGCATGAAACTGCGGGTTCAAGGCAAGCCCGGCAATTTGGCAAGACCTCATCTCTACAATACATTAAAAATTAGCCAGGTGTGGTAGCACATGTCTGTAGTTCACATAACACAGGGGTGGCCACAAAATTATTAATACATTATGTGACAGAGTGAGATTCCAACTAAAATATATATACATGCAAGTGTTTATCTCATAAACAAAGATCTGAGTACAACACGTACTCACTCATGAGTGGACCCTGAACAACTATCAGAATACTATAACAGAGTGATTGGCAGTAGTGGGACCCTGCCATGTGGGGGATATAACATCAGTAGGGTCCCCAGCTTTACATGTACAATGATCACTTATGACCTAACACTGAATTGTACCCTACCTTTTATTTTATTTTTTTTTTGAGTTGGAGTCTCTCTCTGTCATCCAGAATGGATTGCAGTGGCACACTTCCGGCTACCACAGCCTTGCCTGCTGGACTCCCGTGATCCTCCCCTCTCAGTCTTCCAAGTAGCTGGAACTACAGGTGTGTACTACCATGCCTGGCTAATTTTTGATTTATTGTAGAGATGAGGTATCGCCAAGTTGCCCAGGCAGTTCTCAAACCCAGGGCCTCAGGCAATCCACTCCCCTCGGCCTACCAAAGTGCTGGGATTACAGGCTGAGTCAACAAGCCCGGCCATACCCTACATTTCAAAATAAAAGTAATAGAAAAAACATAAGAGAAAACCACATAAACCCGTCTCCCGGATGAGGAAAATGTCAACGCACAATTTCTATTCCATATTAAGGATTTCAAGTTACTTTTTGTAGAAAAATCACATTTGAATAGAAATGTAAATATCAGCCGGGCTCGGTGGCTCACCTGTAATCCCATGCTTTGGAGGCTGAGGTGAGTGGATTGTCTGAGCCTGTGGGTTCGAAACCCACTTGGGTAACTTGGCCAGGCCTCATCTCTACAATAAATCAAAAAAATTAGCAGGGCGTGGTAGCACGTGCCTGCAGTTCCAGCTACTCGAAAGGCTGAGGCGGAAGGATTGCTGGAGCCCAGCAGGTTGAGGCTGCAGTGGCCAGGACCGGTCACTACACTCCAGTCTGGGTGACAGAGTGAGACTTCAACTCAAAAAAAAAAAGTCAGTAGAAACACTGTGTCAGCATGTTGCAACATTACACCATGATCAACCTCCCTTATGTCAGGGATGCTTAGGAGATTCAGCATTTGGGAATCCATCAATACAATTAATCACATTAATGAAATCGATGAGAAAGACATGTAATCTTATTAACAGATTAAAAAGATATTGTGACATTTATAAAACAATTTACATTTAAAGATCAAATTATAAAAAAGTGTAAAATATTTCTGAAATACATGAAAAATGGTAGAAATAAAAAACAAAATACAAGATTGGTAAGATTAAATGGTATCATTAAGTCAATAATTCTCTAATCAGATTATTAATTGAATTTAATACTGATATGCAAACAGCGGTTTGCATTCTGATGAAAACAAATTGTTTTGAAAACAATATTTTAATTGGAAATTCATAAAAAGTTTGAAAGAAGTTATTATCCATAATAAGGACTTGAAAAGGAAAACAGTGTGATAGTGACTTTAAAAAAGGCTGAAAGTGGAATACTGCTGGGGAGTGTGAGGCATACCTCATCAACAAGTGTACCTGTATAATGGACATTTGTATACATAGCCCTGAATTATACCCCACATCTTAAACATAAATAAAGACTGAAAAATCAGCAGGGCTCGGTGGCTCAGCCTGTAATCCCGCTCTTTGGGAGGCGAGGTGAGTGAATTGCCTGAGCCCGACGTTCGAGACCATCTGGGCAATTTGGCAAGACCTCATCTCTATAATAAATCAAAAAGTTAGCTGGGTGTGGTAGTGCACGCCTGTAGTTCCAGCGACTTGGAAGACTGAGGCAGAAGGATTGCCAGAGCCCATCAGGTCGAGGCTGCGATGGCCGGGAGCGGCCACTGCACTCCAGTCTGGGTGACAGCGTGAGACTCCAACTCAAAAAAAAAAAAAAAGACTGAAAAATCAAGGAATACACAGTTTTAAAGTAGAATAAGCCATATATGAAGGCCAGGCATGGTGACTCATGCCTATAATCCCAACACTTTGGGAGAAAGAGGTGAGAGGATTGATGAGTCCATAGGTTGGAGAATGGCTTGGACAACTTGACAAGACCTCATCTCTACAATAAATCAAAAATGTAGCCGAGTATGGTGGTGTGTGTGCTTGTAGTTCCAGTTACTTGAAAGGCTGAAGTGGAAGGATCACCTGAGCACAGCAGGTCGAGGCTACGGGGGATGGAGGATGCTACTGCCCTGTAACCTGGGTGACAGAGTGAGAATCCAACTTAAAAAAAGAAAACAGATGAGTATCAGTCAAGGTTTGCACACTCTAAAATCATGACATTCCAGTAGGAAAAGAGACACAGCCCCTGACCTGGAACACATTTACCTGAGAACTAGTTATTTTTGCCACAACTGCCTCTGGTATTTCTTGTCAGATGAGATTATCTGGACAAGTCACATTGACATGTTGAAGATATGCCTTTATTTTTAAAAAATTAAATTATATGTATTTTTGAGTTGGAGTCTCACTCTGTCGCCAAGACTAGCACAATCCTGACCACTGCAGCCTCGACTTGCTGGTTCCGGCGATCCTTCCACTCAGCTTTCCAAGTAGCTAGAACTTCAGGTGCGCGCTAGCATGCCCAGCTAATTTTTGATTTATTGTTGAGATGAGGTCTTGCCAAGTTACCCAAGCACGTCTCTCGAACCCGCGGGCTCAGGCAATCCACTCATCTCAGTTTCCCAAAGTGTGGGATTACAGGCTGAGCCACGGAGCAATTTACATGTATTTTATGAGTCGGAGTATCACTCTGTAACCCAGGCAGGCATGAAGTGTCTCTAAAGAGCTTATCACCATCTTGACCTCCTGAGCTCAACAGATTCTTCCTTCTCAGGCTCCCAAGAATCTGAAACTACAGGCATGTGTGGCCACTCTTGGCTAAATTGTTTCAGCTTTTACAGCTACATGGATGTGCTATGTTGTCCAGGTTAGCCTTAAAATTCTGGCTCAAGCAATTCTCTCCCCTTTCTCTCCCCCACCACTGACCTGGGCAAAACCCTCAAAAAGTACATAAAACCCAAGAGGAGTCTTAGCCCCTCATCTTCTCGGTTTCAATGGTCTTCTAAATGAAGTCACAACCCCTGTTCCAACTCCTTGTCTTGACTTTGGCTGTCCCACCAGACATAACCAGTTTGGACCTGGTGACAAACTACAATGATCCTTAAAAGGACAGACCAAGAGTGGGAAGCCATTTTTCATCTTGTTCTGAAACACTGACACAATGATGAGAAAGTAGAAGCTATGCTTATAGAGAAATGCACACTTTAGGTATAATTAACTTTATCGACTTTGTCTTTTTAGAAACAGACTTCCGGGTATCAGAACTATCTCACAGCGGCAATCAAGCTTACATAGAGTAAAGGGAATTTACAAGGCCTAAGACATCATGCATTGGGTATGCATTGGGCAAGGATTTTAAGTCATGAAACTTGTAATGATAAAAGTTATGACTGCTCAGAGGAAGAGCAGGTGGAGATTCGATCTTCCAGTAAATTGGGCACTATCTACAGGGAAACCAAGGATCCCCCGAAGCTACTCACTGGGAATGCCTAGGAGATAAGGGGAGGTGCACCCTCCACTAGCTTTAAGGAATGTCATTTAGGAAGGTGCAGGAGAATTAGAATCCTTGTAATGCCCGGGGCTATGTTAATATGGACAGACATTAATGGGACTCTGTGTCACAGGATCCCCAAGACAACCACAGGTGGTCGACAAGGAAGTCACGGCAGTCACGTGCAACATCTCCAAGAAAAGGATTTAAGTCAGGACTCTGGGGTGTGAACTTTTCTTAAATAAATCTTTTCTTCTCTCACCTTGTATGTTGCAATTATTTGCAATTACTCAGGTTTCTGGGTTCCCAGCGCGCACCTCTGGCTTGCCAGCCCCGGCGTGCTGCGCCCCTTGCTCCATCCATTTTCCCTCACCCTGTCCAGTACCCCAACAACTCTGATGACTTGGTCTAGGGATTTCCACCTGGATATTCCAGAGCAGGCGACTGTGCGCTGTCACCCACCGGCACCTGCCCGTGGTCGGCTTCCCCTGCCTTTTCTCCAAGTCTTTGCCCCCAAGCCCTCCGGAGACCGCAGACCACAAGCCCTGACTGGGACTTAGGGATTCACGATCCGCTGTTGGCCCCTAGAAACTCCTTAACACTGTGCTGAAGGCTCCGTTTACCTTCTAGGAGGAGAGAGGGACGGGTCAGGACCACAGCCCCTTCCCCCAGGTGCCCCCATGTGGGTCAGAGCCCCGGACACTCCTGGGTCCCACACATACGCAGCACGGGTTTGCCTGGAGAAGCCTCCAGTAGGGCGAGATCGGCATGCGACAGTACCGTGGGAAAGGAACAAGACCCACCTGTGAAGATGGGACCGGGACCAAGCCGCCGGGGGGCACAGATCTAGGATCAGAACTGAGGGGGAGGCGGTCTGCCACAGCCGGGTCATCCGTGTCCCTGCCCCTCGCTCTCGCACCCACACCCATACTCACGGTCTCCCGACTTCTGGGTGTCCAAGCTTCTCCCTTACTGATTCCCCGGATCTGCATTTCACAGGGCAAAAAAGGAAGAAACAAAGACATGCAGCTGTTTCCGAGATGGTTCGGCACTTCCGCAGGCCCAGAAAAACAAAGACCCCGTCAGCACCCGGAAGCCACCACCTCACTTTAATCTCCTTTCTGATTGGGTAGCTTCCGAAGTAACATCCGCTGATTGGATAAGGCGACAGGCCACCGCCCTTCTGATCTTGAATGACAGCAGATATGATCCAACAGGGCTGGAGGAGGCAAGAAAAAGAAAAGCTTTTTTCTTGTAGCATTTTGAGGTTGAGTTGCCTCCCTGCAAGGGAAGTTGGGGGAGGAGCCGGATGTGGGGTGCGTCGCAGAGCATGCTGGGAACTGTAGTACCAGAATGAGGCCTGGTGGCTTGATCGCTGAGCTGCAGGACTCCGTCCCAGTCTGTGGAGGCAGCAAAACACTTCAATGTACCCTGTGAGTAGTTTAAAGGGGAGCCACATTTTTTGACCTGATGGGGAAATCTACATCCACCAGTGACGTGCTGAACAAACTGGCCAGTGCCACACCCCTGTAGCAAAGAAACAAGCCCCCTGAAAGTAGAGTAAAAAGTAAAAAGGAATAAATATATGAATAAATAAATGAATAAGAAAGAAAAAAAGAAATAAGCTCCTCCATGCCCCTGAATAAAAGGAGAGAATTTGGTAAATTCTTCAGGTCTTCTCCCACTGTGGAAGGTTTTCTGTCCTCAATAATCCTGCTTTAAAAAAAAAGAGAAGGCTGAGGCGGAAGGATTGCCGGAGCCCAGCAGGTCGAGGCTGTGGTGGCCGGGAGTGTCCACTGCACTCCAGTCTGGACGACAGAGTGAGACTCCAACTCAAAAATAAAAAAGACGGAGAGTGTAAGACAAAAGAGAATACACAAATGCGAGAAGTCCACGATCTCTGAGGTTCACCTTGCATATCAGAATATTAAAGACTCTAGGCCAGGCTTGGTGTAGTCCCAGAACTTTCGGAAGCTGAGGGGAGTGGACTGCCCAAGATAGGGGTCTCAAAACCAGCCAGGGCAACTTGGCAGCACCTCATCTCTACAATAAATCAAAAAACTTAGCCAAGTGTAGTAGTGCACGACTGTAGTTCCGGCTACTTGGAAGGCTGCAGCTAAAGGACCGCCTGAGACCAAGAGGTAGAGGCTGCAGTGGCCAGCAGTGTGCCACTGTACTCCAGCCTGTGGAACTCCAACTCAAAAAAAAATTAAAGACTCATGTTATGCACTCAATGACCCTGGAGCACATGAGATTCTAAAACAGGCTCCCAATGACATATTCTCTAGAACCCCCAAAGGACAATGTTTTTGATCTGGTGATGCCTTTACTGAGCCAGGTCTAACAAATTATTTTCATCCATTAGGAGAAATCTGGATGTTCACCATTTTAAGAACTCATCTCTATGAGTTTGAAGAGAACTGGACATTCTCTGTTGTACAAAGACAGCACTGTGCTTGTCCACAGAGCAGGCTGCTGAAGTGTTGCTGAGAATTCATTTGATAGGATTTCTTTTTCTCCTGAAAGCAAAATTAGATAAGAAAAGGAACTGGGTGATTTTCAGTACCTGCAGATTCAACAAAAAATGGAGAATCCTGCCAGAATCCATGGGTTCGAGACCAGCCCAGGCAACTTGGTGAGACACCACCTCTACAAGAAAAATTTAAAACAATACCCAGGCATCATAGCACTCATCTGTAGTTCTGGCTACTTGGAAGGCTGAAGCAGAAGGATCAATGGAGCCCAGCAGTTTGATGCTGGGATGGCCCTGAGCTGCACTCTAGTCGTGGCAACTGAATGAGACTCCAACTAAAAAAGAGAATCCCAAGCAGCCAGATGAAAAAAGGAGACAGATTACAGACTGTAAGATCCAGGTCAGGCCTATTCCTGCATAGGCAGGAGCTCTTCCACCTTATGCAGCTCTGATCCCCACCTTGGAGAATTCTTGCACAAAATGAGGCCACATTTCCTATTTCTTTTTCTTTTTTTTTTGGAGTTGGAGTTGGAATCTCACTCTGTCGCCCAGAATGGAGCGGCCACTGCACTCTCGACCTGCCAGGCTCCGGCAATCCTTCCACCTCAGCCTTCCAAGTAGCTGGAACTACAGGCGCATGCTACCACGCCCGGCTAATTTTTTATTTATTGTAAAGATGAGGTCTCACCTGCCCAGGTGGGACTCGAACCCGCGGGCTCAGGCAATTCACTCACCTCAGCCTCTCAAGGCACAGGATTACAGGCTGAACCACTGAGCCTGGCACCATTTTCTATTTCTTGCCTTAAAAGGAACCCATCTGGAAGCCTGAGGCGGAAGGATCACCGGAGCCCAGCAGGTGGAGGATGTGGTGTCCGGGAGTGTCCACTGCACTCCAGTCTAGGTGACAGAGTGAGACTCCAACTCAAAAAAAAAAAAAGAAAAAAGAAAGGAACCAACCAAGTATGGCAGACCTAGGGACGTGGCCTCCTGGGACATCACTTGCTCAATTTTCATCATTCCTATAATCTAGAGAAACTATTGTACCTTGTTGGGAGCTGGCCACAGAGGCCCACTGAGTGTTATGGATCAGGGAGGACTGTGGACCCCGTGGCCACTAGGATGCGTTTGGGAGCTATTGACCCCATTCACTCCCTCTTTCTACTTAGCACTATAACCAGAAAAATCTCCTGTAAGCTCAAACATAAAAACTCTCAAACCAGGACGAACACAAGCTAACTTTAGAAGCTCATTGTTTCCATTATTCCACAAACTGCGGTTTTAGGTTTCACACAACTTACAGGTCAAACTCAGGTCACATCTAAGAGCCTTAGTACTGGTCACAGTCTTCTGGGTCATGATTTTAGGATTTATTGAAGTTGAGTAAGGTGTAAATTGTAGAATACAGTTTTAGAAATATAAGTTTAGACAGCCATTTTGTTGAAAGAATGCAGCTAGGTTACTTGCAGGTAGCCTGCTGTGAACTTTGAATTGGACCACGTTCCAAACATTCAGAGATGGGCTGCTTTAGGTTGTAAAGTAAGTATTTAAGCATCTATAGAATCATTTAACTTGGTGTTAGTATAAATTAGCATAGGATGAAAAGGGTTTATAGGGTAGGTCAGTCATGGATTAAGGTTAGCTGTTTGTTATGGGATTTTCTTCCTCATACCTGAAAGAATATCTGAAGGGTGGGGGACACGCTTACAGACCTGGCTTTGTGTTCTTGTGAAAGACATGTGAGTATAAAAGACCACTGTGAACACTCAATAAAATCTTCTGCTCAAATACAAATATCTGTCCAAGTCTCTCTCTCTCTCTCCCCACCCTTTATCTTTCTCACTATCACCAAGGCCGTCTCCACCTTTGGGAACCCCTGGACTCTGATGGAGCTGGACTCCTACAGTACCTTGAAATCATACCCCAGTGCCATCTGCTTGGCCTCAGACTTCTGCTTCATTGGTGGTGAAGTAATGGCCACTCAGGATATGGAAATTCAGCCATCATTGCCTCCTTGAGTGGAAAAGGTTGATAGCTGGTCTTTGGGTTTCTGCCCACCCTAGTCAAGGTGACTGGCTGCTTTTCAAGCCTGGTGACATTACTGTTCTGGCCCCGCTAGACAGGAGTGGGCCTCAGGAACCCACAAACTATGCCTAGCGTTCTTACCCTGCCTTGGGCAAAATCCTAGTTTTGGTCAGGGCCACATGTTCACTGTATGATTATACTAGATATCCCTAGTACAAATGCTCTCCCAGAGGCCAGATGAGGCTAGGTTAGGCCCCTGGTGTAAGACTTGTATTCTTTAAGGAAGTCACTGTCACAAGTGTTGGCCAGCATGAGGAACAAGACATGTTGCTGACTGGCTGAGGTTTTGACAATGCCATACTCACCCTCCTGTCCCAAGGCTTCCATTGTCCAGCTTCCTTGTTGACACTGATTTCATAGGGCTGAGGAGTTATGTGGAGCTTTGGGGCACCTTGCTGGGTGCTGCCCTGACTTTTTGGGGGCCATGTGGGTTACTTTCTCATAAGAATGTTAATATGTAGGTGTCACCATAAGGGAGGAGGTTATCTCAGCATTTACTGTGGACTTGGCAGGCCCTGGTGTTGGAGGCTCAGTGGGATAGCAAGTCGAGGTTGTCCTGTGTCCTTAATCTCACAGGGAACCTAGGAAAAGACAGGAACACAGCATCCTTGTTCAAAGCTGTGCAATGAAAACCATTGATTCCTGATCTCCAGATGCATGGGGAGTTTCAGGACCAAATTTCAAGCAAGAAATCATCAAACGGCCATGGTCCGGTCTGAGACAAGGGTATGCTGGCCACACCTGAGCCTCCAGGCCCCTGGAAAGCAACCTGTTTTCCTGCAATCAATGGAAGGTCCTACCTGCAGTTGTGCCTCAGTTTGGGAATCAGTCTAGTTAGGTGACATCGGGCGAGGATTGCTGCTAATTGAAGGGTGCTGCTACACTTGTTTTTAGTTGGAATTTCACTCTGTCATCCAGGTTGTAGTGCAGTAGCATTCATGCCAACCACAGTATCAACCTGTTGGAGTAGATGATGCTTCTACCTCAGCCTTCCAGGTAAGTTGGAAACACAGGCACTTGCCACCATGACAGTTCTTTCTTTCTTTTTTTTCCTTCCTTTCTTTCTTTATCTCTTTCACTCTCTCTCTTCTTTCTTTCCTTGCTTCCTTCCTCCCTCCTTCCTTCCTTTCTTTCTCTTTCTCTCTCTCTCTCTCTCTGTGGGCTCAAGCAATCCACTCACCTCTGCCTCTCCAAGTGCTGGGATTACAGGTTGAGCCCACTGAGCCCAACCCCAATTTTTAAATTTATTGTGGAGATGAGATTTCACCAAATTGCACAGACTCATCTCAAACCTGTGTACTCAGGCAATCCTCTCACCTCTGGCTTCCCAAAGTGCTGGGATTATAGGTCTGAGCCACCCTACCTGGCCTAATTTTTCATTTATTGTAGATATGATGCCTTGCCAAATGGCCGAGACTGGTCTTCAATGCATGGGCTCAGGCAGTCCAATCACCTGAGCATTCCAAAGTGCTGGGATTATAGGTGTGAGCCAATGTGCCCAGTCTGCTCCATGGTTCTCTAGAGCTGAGATGGTGGGTGGGAGAGACCCAGGCTATCTATCTTGGAGAGGGTCTCCAAGTGTGTGGATGTCTAGAGACTAGATCAGTTTCTCCACTGAGCTTATCTGGCTCTCACTGGGTGGGATGCCATGGACCCTGGTCCCTGGAGTCCTCATGTTTTCTGTGTGGCACTCCTGTTTTAACATTAAAGACACCCATGCAGGAACCTGATCTCAGACATAAGAGTGTGTGCAGCCTAGGACATGGTTGCTGTTGAGATACCTCAGGCTTCTCCTGTGATGTTTCCCTAGGATTTGGACTGGCTTTCAGCTCCCTGCCTCATGCCCTCACCCCAGGGCTACTCTACCTCACCTCACCTACAGCCCTGGTAAAGAACTCTGGGGGGAGAGGCTTTCGCTGTCACCCAAGTTCCTTTGCCACTCTAACATGAAACTTGTCTCCACTGCAGGGTACATGCTTTCAGGCACTGGACCCCCTACCCTCTGGGGCAGTCACTCCACATAGTGCAAGGACTGAATATTGACACAACTGAACTCTGAGTTCTGGGTCTGGGCTGTGGTTCCAACTGACTCTCTTCCAAATTCTGCCTGGGTCTGGGGCATTAATTTTCTCCACTCCCTTGTTCAGGGCATGTTGTCCTGCCACTCTTGGGAGGAAGGTGCTTAAGATGGAAGAATTTCCTGTTGCTTCCTGGGGCTGTTGGTATCAGCTCACACATAGGGCTGTGAGCTCTCTGGTTTCCTTCAGGTACCTTCAAAAGCAGGTGCAGGAGGATTTGGCAAAAGGACTTGGGGGGGGGTCTAGCCATCATCCATTGCCCTGTCTCTGAGGCATGTTCAGTAATCTCAAGGTCAGCACCTGCCCTGGGGCCCACGGAGTCCTGTTTTAAGAAGCACCTTAGAGGATGTGGAGAAACACCCACAGAAATGAGTTAATGGGACTGAGTTCTCCCCTTTTTATTACCCCAGAGGGTGACTTGGGAGTTGACTTGGTGCTGGACTGAACCTCAGGGACAGATCACACTGTATCCTTCTCAGCTGAGCCCTGGAGACCAGAAGGTGCCTCAGCACCATGTCATGCTCCAGGGACAAGGCCCAGGATAGCCTGTCCTGAAAGAACTCCTGGAGGCCAAACAGGGACAGCTTCAGGAGGTGCTGTAGGCACACTGGTGGGAGCCAGGCTGAAAGGGTGTGTGGGGGTCCTGCCCCTGCTGGGTCTGGGATTTCCTGAAGGAGAGATGAATAGGCAAAAGATGAAAATATCCTCGGACACCTGCTTGCTGAACAGATGACATTCTTTATTAGTTAACAGAGAGCTAAGACAAAAAAAATTCCTTCACGTACATATCCTTGAAAAGTAACCACCATCCACTGGTCTTAGAAGAAATGAACATGCCAAAAACACTATTTTCTTTCAGTTAATGAGTCTTGAGATAAATTTAAAAGGAGTTTCACTTAAACTAAACATAATACATACAAGGTTTACTTTTGATTTCTGTTCCACATCACTTGTCTAATTGACTTACGCCGGGCTCAGTGGCTCAGCCTGTAATACCACACCTTTGGGAGGCTGAGGTGAGTGGATTGCCTGAGCCTGCAGGTTTGAGACCGGCCTGGGCAGTGAGACCTCATCTCTACAATAAATCAAAAAATCAGCCGGGCGTGGTAGCACATGCCTGTAATTCTGGCTACTTGGAAGGCTGAGGCAGAAGGATCACCAGAGCCCAGCAGGTTGAGGTTGCGGTGGCCAGAAGCATGCCACTGCACTCCAGTCTGGGTGACAGAGTGAGACTCCAACTCAAAAAAAAAAGAAAGTGACTTACTGTGAAAATACACACACTAATCTTTACTGTGAATAAACATATAAAGTGAACTAAACATAATGAAATAAAACTAACACAACTAAAATTATTATGGTTGTATAATTCTAATGAGCTTTTAAGTTTAGGATAATGGTGATTTGACTGTTTTTTCTTATGCTTGGCAATCTCCTGGAAAATAATCTTTGTCTTAAGATAGGCACTTGAGCAATTATTATTATCTTTAAGGCACCAATTTTATGATTATGTGAACTTAAACTTATGAACTTAAAACAGTCTTCAAAGTAATTATAAAACACTAAACTACAGTATTAAAACTTAATTAATGACTCAGAGTAAAAACCTTGTTAAACATTACCAGAGCCTAATAATTTTTTTCAACCCTCATATATATGTATATTGATTATATAAACTTGTATGATATTACTTTTACCAATTACATTTAATACATGGATAAAACAATTATTATGTCTAGAATAGCATTACCAGCAACTTTTTTCAAAACCATCTCAAATTACAGTCCTTGAAGTGCTTCAAGAAAATATCCAGGTGCACAGTTCTCCATGTAGCAGGAGTTTTCTCTCTGGGGTTTCTATGACCTTCAAAGCTTCGTAATCACCTTTCTTGTCTAGGTGTCTTCATTACTTTTCTCTTATCCTGCAGTGTTTATTTCTAAAGAAAACCCAAAAGAAGCTTTTAGTGATGTTTCCAGGCCCCAAAGTTGCTCTCTGTATTTAGTTAATTTGTCATAAAGGTATGCAATTAGTATATTATGAATTCAGTGAAAACCCACTCTATAAACATTTACTAAAATTTTACCTATAGAATTAAGTAAAAATCTTTTTTTTTTTTGAGTTGGAGTCTCACTCTGTTGCCCAGACTGGAGTGCAGTGGCTGCTCCTGGCCACCGCAGCCTTGACCTGCTGGGGTCCGGCGATCCTTCCGCCTCAGCCTTCTGAGTAGCCGGAATTACAGGCACGTGCTCCCACACCCAGCTGATTTTTTGATTTATTGTAGAGATGAGGTCTCACCAAGTTCCCCAGGCAGGTCTCAAACCGCGGGCTCTGGCAATTCACTCATCTCAGCCTCCCAAAGGTGTGGGATTACAGGCTGAGCCACCGAGCCCAGCTTAAGTAAAAATCTTAACAATTAATCTTCATCCTAAATCTGTGAAAACAGTGTTGTAAATCACCTACATAACTTCTAGATGTGTTAGAACTTATAATGAATTCATAATAAACTTGCTATAAACTTGTGCTTTTAAAAAACCTTATGTCTAAACACTAAACTTCATAATTCTAAATCAAATAAGAAATGAATATACTTATATCATTTTTTACTCCAAATAATATCTAGTAATGTATAACCAAGTGAAAGAAAACATTCTAAATGTGCTTCAGGGATTAACCAACACATTTGTTAGAAAAGGCTAAATGGCATAGTGGGATATGGAAAAATAAACCCATGACATTCTCAGGTTAGCTGGGTGTAGTTTGCATAAACATGCCATTTTCTTCTTCCACGACTGCACAGAATTTCTTCAGCTGTACCAACAGTAAAGACGGAAGACAGAAGGGCCTCAGCTGCCCGGACTCACTTTGTGGCCGGGGCTCCTCGGCGCACCTGGACTTTGTCAATCAGGCAGACCTCCAAGGCTGGCTTCTAACAAGGGTGCCCTGTGAAAGGTGAGTTCCTTCACCCTGCTCCAACCCTGGGCACCTCCTACTTATCAGTGCTGGGTCCTTTCTGGCCACTGATGCAATCCAGTTATACCCAGTCTATGGTCAGAGAAAGGCCTAGGCAGGATAATGTTCATCACACTACTGTTTCTCATCTGTGTAATGTCAAGGGTGGTCTCTGTGTCTGGGAGTGTTCACGGTGTCCAACCCAGCCCATGAGGCCATACACTAATACAGGTTCAAACAGTGTTTATTATTTAGCCTACTTACAAATTTCAAGAAGTTTTTGAGCTGAAATTTAAGCACAATGACAATTTCATTCATAGTGAGTGTATTTAGTTGCATTTTTCTTTTTCTTTATTCTTTTTTTTTTGGTTGGAGTCTCATTCCATTGCCCAGAATGAAATGCAGTGGCATACTCATGGCCAGTGTAGACCCACTGGGCTTAGGTGATCCTTCCACCTCAGTCTTCCAACAGGCCTCCGCTACCATGCCCTGCTACTTTTTGATTCATTGTGGGGACCAGGTCTTGCAAAATTGCTGGAGCTGGTCTTGAACCCATGGTCTAAGGCAATCCATTTGCCTCAGCCTCCCAAAGTGCTGGGATTACAGGCCGAGTCACCAAGCCTGGTCTACTTACTTTTCAAGGAATATTTTTCATATGTTTGTTTCCAAGTGGAGAATAATATTGAAGACATTTTTCTGGCATCATTCCTTTAACTTTGTATAATTGACATGGTCAATTTTGTTTATTTTACTGGTCCAATTTGTTCAGGTGATAAATAGGATCATTTTATAAGTTAAGAGGCTGCTTTGACTTCTGTTTTCTTCTGACTATCAAACAAGGCAGTTTTTGGTGTATAATGAATATTTCATAATTAGATACAAATATTTCTCTTAGAATGAGTTGGTGGCTTTATGTAAGAGACTGAAGACACCCAGAGTGATGTAATGACATTGATTCTATATGTGGATTTTATAAACAGTCCACTCTCATACTTTGCATGTTATGTGTATTACAAATAGTATTTTTGCAATTATCTTAACAAATTAGCTCAGAAAAATAAAAGCAAATGCTGAGTGTTCTCACATAAATTTGAGGACTAAATACTGGGTACACGCAGACATCAAGATGAAAATGGCAAACACAGGGGACTGATGAAGGGGGAAGGAGGGAGTCAAGCAAAGAAAAACTGCTTATTGGATACCATCATCCTTGTTTGGGTGATGGGTAGAAGCTTAAACGATTACACGATATACCCATGTAACAAACCTGCACGGGTACCCACTGAATTGAAAAGAGAAAAAAATGGAAAATCATGAAGAAGAAAATATATCTTTACAGTTGATTAAATGAAAATGGGCCATCCTAAAGTTCTTCATCCTTGTCATCTTCACCATGAGAATCTGAGGATGTGGTGGAACAGGGGAGCCTGGTCTTTCTGTCTTGGGTGACAGAGGCGGAAGAGGTGGAGGGGAGGCAGGAGAGGATGACACAAGGTACAGTTTTACAGAAACACATCTTAATATCTGTCTGAAGCCAGGCACAGTGGCCCATGGCTATAATCCCATCACTTTGAAAGCACGAGGTGAGAGGAGTTTCTGAGCCTACAGGTTTGAGACCAGCCCTGGCAACTTGCTGAGACCTCATCTCTACAATAAATTTTAAAAAATAGTTGGGCATAGTGGTGCATGCCCATAGTTCCAGCTACTTGGAAGGTTGAGGTAGAAGGATTACCTGAGCCCAGCAGGTTGAGGTTGCAGTGGCTGGGAGTGTTCCACTTCCCTCCAGCCTGGGTGACAAAGTGAGACTACAACTCAAAAAAAAAGGTTTTCCACATTCATTTTTCTAAAAATGCTTTCATATGACACCAATTCTACTTCTACTATAAGCTTTAGTTTTAATGCCCCATAGTAGAAAGGTTCATGTTATAAAAGATTTGAAAAGCAATCTGTAATCAGAACCCTTGTGACAGCTTGTGTAATGCTGAATTGTTTTCTGACACTGTTGCTTCTGTGTCTTTTTATTGTCAGTTTCACTGTCACCCAGGTTGGAGTGCAGTGAAATGCTCATGGCCCTTGCAGTCTAGACAATGACCCACAAGTCATGCTTCTCCCCTCACCCCAAATTCCTAGGACAGGCATGTCAGTCTCTAAATGTTGCAAAAACACCCTTTTGGCGGGGTATGGCGACTCATGCCTATAATCCCAGCACTTTGGGAAGCCAACGTGAGAGGATTGCCTGAGTCCACAAATGTGAGGAGAGCCTAGGTAATTTGGTGAGGCCTCATCTCTACAGTTAATCAGAAAATTTGCTGGGTGTGGTGGTGTGCCTGCAGTTCCAGCTACTTGGAAGACTGAGAAAGAAGTATCCCCTTAGTCCAGCTTCAGGGGACCCTTGGCTTCCCTGTAGATTCTGCCCAATTTCCTGGAATATTGAATCCTCACCTGCTCTCCCTCTGAGCGGTTATAACTTTTGTAATTACAACTATGATGACTTTTACAGTCCTTGGCCAATGCATGATGTTCTAAGCCTTGTAAATCCCCTTTACTCTAGGCAAGCTTGATTGCTGCTATGGGATACTGCTGATACCTGGCACCAGGACATCTGTTTCTAAAAAGACAAGGTCAACCGGGCTCAGTGGCTCATCTTGTAAACCCGTGCCTTTGGGTGGCTGAGGTGAGTGGATTGCCTGAGCCTGCGGGTTTGAGACCCGCCTGGGCAGTGAGACCTCATCTCTACAATAAATCAAAAAATCAGCTGGGTGCGGCAGCGCATGCCTGTAATTTTGGCTAATTGGAAGGCTAAGGTGGAAGGATTGCCATAGCCCAGCAGGTCGAGGCTGCGGTGGTTGGGAGCAGCCACTGCACTCCAGTCTGGGCAACAGAGTGAGACTCCAACTCAAAAAAAAAAAAAAAAAAAAAGACAAAGTTGGTAAAGTTAATTTTACCTAAAGTGTGCATTTCCCCCCAAATCATAGCTTCTACTTTCTCATCATTGAGTCAGGGTTTAAGAACAAGATGCAAAATGGCTTCCACACTGTCTGCCCTTTTGTTGAGCATGCCATGCACTGCAGCCTGAGAAATAGTGAGACTCCAACTCATAATCAGTGGCTTCATGTTCCCAGGCTTGGGGCTCACTGTGAGATGCAGCCTGGAGGACGACTCCCAGGGAAATCTGTGGGAAATCTGAGCATCTGAGAATTTAATCCTGGGACCTCCACACATACTCTACTGTCCCCTCCTTACAGCGTGGAATTTCTCCATCCTCCAGGGTCTCAATACTCAACAGGAATCAAACACTCACCTGGGGTAGTTTAAAATTCTAACCTGTGATGTCTTTTTCCTAACCCCAACTGTGCAGTTTGCTGGACACGAACCCATCTGCAACACCAATTGTTTCTCCAACAATTCAACTGTCACCACACAGAGTTAGCACAAACCCCCAAGTTCAGGGCTCAGACCCACAACAATGCCCTCACTGCAGATGATGGTTCAAAAACCCAGGGGCCCTCTTTTCTTCTGAACAACTCCCTATAAGTCACTGGATCCCAAAATCCCTCCTACAGCTGAAAAATTTGAGACAATACTCACTGAACTCAGCAAAGCCTTTCACTTGCGTTGCCCAGTTTATTATAAAGAACACGACTCAGAAACAGCCAAGTGAAAGAGAAGTGTGAGGCAAGACACAGTGGAAGGAGACAGGGGTGGAAAAGGAATTCTGGCAAATAACTCGGATAGAAGTTACTCCATCATTCTTGTTCTACTTGAGCATCTTACTGCAAAGAATCACTGTTTCCATTAGGACTTAAGTGATATTTCCTTTTTTTCCCTATCTCAAAGCCGTTCACAGACACAGCAACTTCTCATTTTCTGTCTCACAAACAAAGACATGAATACGTTTGTCATCAGTGGTCTGAACAAACTCATTCAAACCAAGCTTTGCTTAAGTCTTCCTCCTTCTCCAATATCCCTTAACTATAACCCACCCTCAGCCTGAGCCAACACACGCCCTCTTTATGCCTCACCAAGAAACAGACTGACTTCACAGTGAGATGTTCTGTGACCCGGGATCTGCTGGTGCCATCCTCCAACTTGTCCTACCCCTTCCACCTCTGATCTTTTATTTTCTCCCACGAAAGAAAGCCCAGTTATGCCTAATCTTTGAGATGCTAGAAAATCCTATAGTGGGTTCCCACACTTCTGCAATACTTATTTATCATAAACTTATTTCAATCCAAACTTAAATTTATTTTATGTGACAATGTTTTGAAACAGCTCCAGCACAGCACCAATCCTACCTTCAGAAAGAACACCACATCCTTTATTTGTACCCAATTCTGCCCACATCTCTCATCAGACCCACAGAATTCCAGGCTTGGCAGCTTTTCTCTCTAACACTGACTTCTTCTATGACTCCTATAAACAGATGGGTGCACCTGCAGAGGAGCTCACCTGGAAGAACAAGCTGGGCCTCCAAGACTTCGTTTTATAGGATCAGGACTGACTTTGACTTGGAATCTTTGGGCCCAGTTAAGGTTTACTCACTTAGTTTCTTTTTCTTTCTTTCTTTCTTTTTTTGTAAAGCAGGATTTATTGAGAAGACAGAAAAACTCCCACAGTGGGAGGGGACTTGGACGGGTTGCCTACTCACTTAGTTTCAGATGAGAAAACACCCAGTGCAAAATCATTTGGACTCAGTGCTCATGTGTGTGAAGAGCAGGAAATTGTAAAGCACTTCCATGACATACCTCATCAGAAAAAAGCAAAGGTGTGTATTACTTTCAGACAATAAAAATGTCAATATGTCTTCTCTGATGACAAATCATTCTGCAAACAGTCATGTGAACACTTCTAGTAGTTAAGTTTTTTTCCCATAAAATTTAGCATTAAACTCTAATACCCACATCACAGAATATTGAACAGATACTCCATGTCCAAATTCTTCCAAAAAATCATGGATGTTTTCATAGATCTGTGAAATTCACCAATTCATTGACCACAGTTTCTTGTGGATTCCACAGCCACAATGAGGAAGAAATTACCCCTTAACCTTGTGACAGAGCCTCTGTGTACCCCTTTGGGGCAGAGAGAGAGATGGGGCCAGGACCGCATCTTTCAAATTGGTAGTGTTTCTTTTTGAGAAGTTTCCTAAAGCAGCGAAACAATAAAAATGTCACTTGGGGTGAGATTGGGTGAATAGAGAGAGTGAGGCATAGGAATCATGATGGTTTAGGGTAGAAATTACTGAATACTCAGCATAGTGTGGGCAGGTACATTGCCAGGGTGGAAGAACCAGTCGCCTGTTTGCAACAAGATTGTTTCTTTCATCGTGCTGCCTCTCACAACAACAGTGGATACATTGATGCTGATAAATTTGTAGAACACTTACTTAGCCATAAAACCTTGTACTACAAAAGGGGGTGCTGTCCAAAAAAACTATTCCAGGTCAAACTGTTTTTGGCCTTGTGTACCATTGCAAAGTGCTATACTCTTGATTTTGTGATGTTTTTTACAATCAGTTTACCGTTTAATGAAAAGAACTTCCTTTAACATTTGTTATATGGGATGTCTAGCAACAAATTTTTAGCTGTTGTTTATCTTGAAAAGTTTTTTTTTTTTTTTTAAGGACAGTTGTGCTAAATCTAATATTCTAGGTTGATAGTTTTCTTTTTTTTAGCATGTATGCTATACAACCCAAATCCCTTTTGATCTGCAAGGTGTCAGCATGGAGAAATCCCTGAAGATCACACTAGAGCACCAGTATAGATGACTCATCGATTTTATTTTGCTTTCTTTAAGCGTCTATCATCTGTGTCTTTTTTTCCAATAAAAATGTCACTACCAGGCAGTGACTGAGGGAAACCTGACCATCTGAGAATTTAATTCTGGGACTACCACACACTCTATTGTCCCCTCCTCACAATGTGTTATTCCTTCACCTTCCAGGGTATCAATTCTCACCAGGACCAAACACTCACCTGAAGTAGTTCACAATTGTGAATGGTGATGTCTTTTTCTGACCCCAAATGCGTAAAGTTTACTGGACACCAAGCAGTCTCCAACATGAATTGTTGGTCCAACAATTCAATTCTGTCACCACCCAAAAGTAAGATAAACCTCCAAGTTCAAGGCTCAGTCCCAAAACATTGCCCACACTGCTGATGCCAGTTACAAAACCCAGGGCCCTCTTTGCTTCTGAGAGACTGCCTATAAATCAGGGGTTCCTCAAACCCTTTCTCTGGTCCAATAATTTGATGGAATACTCACAAAATTTAGCAAACATTTAATTTGCATTGCCCAGTTTATTATAAAGGATACAATTGAGAAAGAGTAAAGTGAAAGAGTGGTATAAGGCTACAGACAAGGGACATGGGTGAGGAGGGAATTCTGATAAATAGCTGTGGTTTAAGATGTTCCGTCATATATATTCAGCAAGACCAGATTGCTGCAAAGAATCCCCTTTCCATGAGGACTTAAATGATGTCCCCCTTTTCCCTACTTCAAAGCCACTCACAGACACTGCAATTTCCCATTTTCAGCCCCATAAACAATTCAATAAACAGTTAAGGCTAGGGTTATGATCTTGCACTTGTGGAGGAAGGAAAACTGTCCACAAAGACAAGGTAAACTCACCTCAGAGAAGTGGTGGAAGAATCCACACACCAAAGAGAACCCCAGGCACACAGGATAGTAAGTGCAGGGACTCAGAAAAGGTGATAACTCTGACAAAAAATAAATACATTCAATGTAATTTTGAAATCAATAAAGGCATATTTTCAACATGTAGGCATGATGTGACTAGATAATCTTACCTGAGAGAAATCCCAAAGAAGTAGGAAGGAAAGGAAAAAAAAAGTCTGCATTTCAGATAAATGTGTTCCAAGTCAGAAGAAATATCATGTTTTTAAAACTTGTAAACCTCCCTGTTGTCCTTGTGGTGGTCCTGCCTAATTAGTTTGTTTCAACTATTTTTGTTGTTGTGTGATATTCAATGGGTCTGCAGGACGTGCTCCCTACATAGCTCTGTTTTCTTCATCCCTATTGCTTAGTTGCCATGAAATGTTCTCAGTGTGAATGTATTGCCTGCAGTATTAAAAATGTTCCCTGTGGCTGAGGATCATGGGAAAGCAGGGTAACCACAAATCCCACTGGAGATGGGGTAATGGGGTAGATCCTCAAATCCCAGTGAAGGATGGAAGCAGGTACATTTTTTTTCAGTTGGAGTCTCCCTCTGCTGCCAAGGTTGAAGTGTAGTGACCCACGGCACAGCCTGACTAATTTTTTGACTTGTAGAGACGAGGTCTCACCATGTTGCCGAGGATGGTCTCAAACCTGTGAGCTAAGACAATCCTCTCACCTCAGCCTTCCAAAGATTATAGACTTGAGCCTTGGCACCTGACCAGAACATGTACTGCTCAGGTTCTTTCTAGATTCTCCATAGCTCCATGCAAAACATGGTTAATAAAATGCACATTTAAACAGGATGGCAGTTACTGCCCAGAATAACTCAGAAGAGGTTGAATAAAGAATAATTAGAAGAGATTTGCTCTCTAGGATGCTAAAACCAAACAATATACATACACTTTTAGAAATTACATGGCAGCCAGGCTCGGTGGCTCAGCCTGTAACCCTGTACCTTTGGGAGGCTGAGGTGACTGGATTGCCTGAGCCTGTGGGTTCGAGACCCGCCCGGGCAGCAAGACCTCATCTCTACAATAAATCAAAAAATCAGCCGGACGTGGTAGTGCATGTCTGTAATTCTGGCTACTTGGAAGGCTGAGGCGGAAGGATCGCAGAGCCAGCAGGTCGAGGTTGTGGTGACCCGGGGGCGGCCACTGCACTCCAGTCTGGGTGACAGAGTGAGACTCCAACTCAAAAAAAGAAAAAAGAAAAATAAATTACATGGCATGGCAGAGACTTGTAGGCTGATTTCTTCCTAAAACATGTTTCTTTGCTACTAAATTGAGTTTATAAATAACTATATTGGATGAGTGGTGGCTCAGCCTGTAATCCCCGCATTTTAGGATGACAAGGTGGGAGAGTTGCCTCAGTCTAGACGTTCAAGACCAGCTTTGGCAACCTGATGAGACCTCATCTCAACAGTAAATAACAAAAACTAGCCAGGTATGGTTGAATGCACCTTTAGTTCTAGCTACTTTGGAAGGCTGAAAGGGAAGTATCATCTGAACTAAGAGGTTGATTCTGGGGTTGCCTGGGGGAAACCCAAAAGAGATTCCAACTCAAAAAAGAAAAGCCCCACAAATTTAAAATTCTATCTAAATGTTCTATTGGAAACAGTGTTTTAGGATTAATTTTCTAGAATCTTGTATAATATGTTCTCTACTGAGAACATATTCAATACTAGATTTGTAATTGAAGAATCCCAGCAATGGTCATGCTACTTTTTTCTAAGAAAACAGGCCTTGTTGTCTCTAAGCCCGACCTGATCACATGTCTAGAACAAAGGAAAAAGCCCTGGGATGTGAGGAGACTCAACATGTTAGCTAAAGCTCCAGGTAGGTGGGATTGAATGAAGCAGATGACACAGGTCAAGGACGCAGAACTTGAAATTTGGCTTGGGAAGGTGGTCTTCTCCAATGGAAATGGTTTCTGAGAAGCCTGGATTATTTCTCCTTTGTTTCACAAAGAGATAGCTATTATTCCATGTTCTGAAATTCTCAAAAAGCTCTGATGAGACCTCAGCTCAACAGCAAACAACGAGGTATGGTTACATGCACCTACAGTTCTAGCTCCTTGGAAGGCTGAAAGGGAAGGATCACCTGAGCTAAGCAGATGATCTCATTTCACGGTAACAAACGAAATCAAAGTCTACTTAATGATTTGTTAGGAACTGCATGATCTGACTACATTTCTGATGCTTTTCCAGATGTGCTAAAATCTGCTTATTTATTTAGGAAATCCATGTCAAACTATTTTTTAAGTTTTACTTTTGCATCATTGAGGCGATCCACTCACCTCAGCCTCCCAAAGGCACAGGATTACAGGCTGAGTCACCGAGCCCGGCTAATAATGTCTTTTCTAACTTAGGCATAGATTCACACACAAAAACTCAATTTACTCTTCTTTAACTCTCATATTCATGGCATTAGAGTGATAATTTGTATATTTCATTCAGAGAAAGTAATTATTATGTCTTCATGTGCATTGCAGGCTAAGAGAAGTACAGTGTGTACTTGAGTCACCATACTCCTGCTTGGGTGACAGAGACCATGGCTGATAAAACAAAACCTTAAAAAGGATTGGAAAAACATCCATGATATTGGTATTGGACTTAGTAATAATTTTTTTGACTACAGGAATAAAAGTAAATATAAACAAGTTGGAGACATCAAAATAAAAGGCTTCTGCATGGTAAGGGGAACAGGAAGAAGGCATACAGGACAAGAGAAAATGTCTGCAAACCATGTACCTGATAAGATGGTAATATCCAGTCAGGATCGGTGGCTCAGCCTGTAATCCCAGCACTTTGGGAGGCTGAGGTGAGTGGATCGCCTGAGCCCGCGTGTTCGAGACCCTCCTGGGCAACTTGGCGAGACCTCATCTCTACAATAAATAAAAAAATCAGCCGGGCGTGGTAGCACACGCCTGTAGTTCCAGCTACTCGGAGGGCTGAGGCGGAAGGATCGCTGGAGCCCAGCAGGTCGAGGCCGCGGTGGTCGGGAGCGGCCACTGCACTGTAGTTTGAGCAACGGAGTGAGACTTAAACTTAAAAAATATATATATTTAAATTGGAAATCCATAAAAAGTCTGAAAAAATAGAATGATATCATAATAGGACTTGGAAAGTAAAGCAGTGTGATAGTGACTTTAAAAACACACTAAGAAACCAAGGGAATACAATTTAAAAGTAGAATAAGACATGTTAAGTAGAAAATGCAGTCAGAGCGTTAACATCTTGATACATCTTCATAGTATCAATACTTGCAACCCATAAGTGTAATTTGATATGGCATAAATAAGAGATATTTTCATAGACATCAGAGCAAAGATAATTACTCTCTTAAAATGTATATATAGCCGGGCTCGGTGGCTCAGCCTGTAATCCCGCGCCTTTGGGAGGCTGAGGTGAGTGGATTGCCTGAGCCCGTGGGTTCGAGACCCGCCTAGGCAGCGAGACCTCATCTCTACAATAAATCAAAAAATCAGCCGGGCGTGGTAGCGCATGCCTGTAATTCCGGCTACTTGGAAGGCTGAGGCGTAAGGATCGCCGGAGCCCGGCAGGCGAGGTTGCGGTGGCCGGGAGCGGCCACTGCACTCCAGTCTGGGCGACAGAGTGAGACTCCAACTCAAAAAAAAAAAAAAAAATGTATATATACAGCCAGGCTTGGTGGCTCAGCCTGTAATCCCGTGCCTTTGGGAGGCTGAGGTGAGTGGATTGCCTGAACCCGCGGGTTCGAGACCCGCCTGGAGAACGAGACCTCATCTCTACAATAAAATAAAAAAATCAGACGAGTGTGGTAGCACATGCCTGTAATTCTGGCTACTCGGGAGGCTGAGGCAGAAGGATCGCCAGAGTCCAGCAGGTCGAGGCTGCAGTGGCTGGGAGCAGCCACTGCACTCCAGTCTGGGTGACTGAGTGAGACTCCAACTCAAAAAATAAAAATAAAAAGTAAACTAGGTTTATCTGCTTCACATTCAAATTATTCCACTAAAAGCTAATGGATTCTAGTTTAGAATCTTCCTATGTACATCCTATTTTTGACTTGCCTGTTATTCGTGCAAGAGTATTTTCATAAAGGGACCATTTTTTAGCCCAATTAGACATTTCAAAAATGTATCTAATGGTGTTTGATAGTACTATGAAAATGTAATTCACAATGAGTGTATTTAGCTACTTTTTAAAGTATATTTCATTTTTTTTTGCAACTAAGGAATATCCTAGAATAATGTCAGTGTTGTTCTTAGTTGGCACAATGAACATAATTGATTTTTGTTGATTTTACTGCTCTGTGAAATTTGGGACATTTTTGCTTCCATCTTCTTTTTTTTTTTGTTAAAATGGCGGTTACAAGGGAAAAAGGGAAAGGGTCTGTAGAGAGAGAGAGAGGAAGTGGGAGAGAGGTGGGGAGAGAGTTGCAGAGAGGGAGAGCGCGACAGAGAGCGAGAGAAAGAGAGACCGAGAGAGACTCTATTTTTTGACATTCAAACAAAGTGAACAAACAGAAAACATTTCTTGGTGTGGAACAATTGCTCTATATCATGCAATAAATGTTCCTCTTAGAATGACTCCAACTCAAGGAAAAAGAAAAAGTCATTCCTCTATTTGACGATATAATGAAAGTGAAAGAATAAAAGACTTTATAAGGGAATATCAACCCACGATGGACATTGGACTACAGAAACAAAGTCCTTGACATCAACTTTTTTTTTCTTGAATTGGAGTCTCATTCTTTTGCCCAGGCTGGAGTACAGTGGCATGCTCCGGGGCACCGCAGCCTTGACTTGCTGGGCTCTGGCGATCCTTCCACCTCAGTCTTCCAAGCAGCCAGAACTTCAGGCGTGCGCTACCACACCCGGCTAGTTTTTGCTTTATGACAACATCAACTTTAAAGATGTTTACATATAATAAAAGCAATTGCACAAATTTTATTTAAAAATAATAATTCTGCATTTCCTAAATAATTTAACTATTGGCAGAATAATCTCACTTTTAGAACTTTATCTGTCACTAACTTAAAATGTTATGGGTCTTCTGTTGTGTATTATATTGGTTACTCTTGTCAGAACTGACTTGTGTTAAAGGACTCACATTGCACAGACATTGACCCCAAGACTCTGAACGCTTAGAAGGGTTCAGACACCTCTCTCTGGGTGAAAAGGAAGACCTGCTGGAAGCAAACACACTACAAGAAAATATTTCCTCTGCACATGTGTGAGCTTGAGTTTCCAGGGAAAGAGCAAAGTCACATCTTCTCTTCCACCCCTGTGGCTTTCATTGTGTAATGTGGTTCCATATCTGTCTTCTACTTTTAGACATTGTATTCCTTTGGTTTCTCAGTGTATTTTAAAAATCATCACCACAGTACTTTACATTCCAAGGCATTCTTATATTCAATGTCACCCTACCTTTATCTTCAGATTTTTTTTAGATGGAGTCTCACTCTTCCGCCAATACTGTAGTGCAAGGGCAAGTTCATAGTCACTTCAGCCTCGACCTCCTGGGCTCAGGTGATCCCTCTACCTCACTTTTCCAAGTAGCTGGAACCACAGGTGCATGCTACCACAACTGGCTTATTTTTTTGTTTATTGTAGAGACGAGGTCTCACCGAGTTGTCCAAGCTGTTCTTGGACCCCTGGTCTCAGAGAATCCTCTCACATCAGTCTTCCAAAGAGCAGGGATTACAACCAGAGCCTGTACTGAAGTGAAGTGTAGGAAGTGAGTGTAGGAAGTATAGGAAGGGAAGAGAAGTAAAGGGAGGCATTAAAAAGGTAGAGTGCTTTTACGCAATCAAAATTAACTTCTTATGACTTTAAGATGCATTAGTAAAACTTTAAGATATTTTATATACTCTCCATTTGTCACAGAAATTACAAAGCAAATACCCTTAGAAAAATCAAAAAAGGAAATAAAAAAGTAATCAAGGCAAATAATCACTAATAAACACACACACACTCATATACACACACTAAAGGAAGTCAGTAAGAGAAAAAGAAGACACACATTGCTACAGGAAAACACAGAAAACAATTTTAAAGTGTCAAAAGTAGGCCAGGTGCAGTAGCTAATGCCTATAATCCGAGCACTTTGTGAGGCCGAGATGAGAGGATTGTCTGAGCCCACAGGTTCGAGACCAGCCTGGGCAACTTGGCGAGACAATAAATCAAAAAATTAACCCGGTGTAGTAGCACATGAATGTCATTCCAGCTAATTGGAAGGCTGAGGTGGAACAATCACCTGAGACCAGCAGGTTGAGGTCACAGTGACCAACAGCATGCCTCTGCACTCCAGTCTGAGTGACAGAGTAAGACTCCAACTCAAAAAAAAAAAAAAAGGCAGTAGTAAGTCTTTTGCTTTCAGTTAGGACTTTAAATATAAATTCATTCAATAACCTGATCACTTACCATGGATGATGGACTAACAGAAACAAAGAACTAAGAATGCACTCTTTCGGAGATTTACTTTTAAGGAGTCAAATAGGCCAAGAGAGGATGGAAAAAGATACAGTATGTCCCCTACATACAAATGAGTTTTGTTTTGAAGGTGCATCCAACTAAGGTAAACCAGGCACCCAACTATTACAGTAGACTATGTAGTACTGTACTGTAGTTGGTTTATAATAGTTTTCACACAAATAATACATAAAAATAAACAAATGAAAAATAAACCAAAAGTAAAACAAAAAATTTTAATAATCACTTACACAATTGAACATACAAAAGAAACTCTGTATCTTTGAAAGCTTGCAACTTACAGGTTCATATGTAGATTTCCCGTATTCAATGCAAACAGTCCAAAAGGGGATAGGATTGCAGCATTATCTTATGCAAAACATAGAGTAAGTAAAAAACTCAGAAGAAACAAAAAATATTCATATAAAAAGGGGCCAGCTTCAGTGGCTCAGTCAGTAATCCCAGCAATTTGGGAGCTGAAGGCCAGTGGACTGCCTGAGCCCGTGGGGTTTCAGAACAGCCCAGGCAACTTGGTGAGACCTTCTCTCTACAATAAATTTTAAAAATTAGTTGTACATGATAGCACATGCCTGTAGTTCCAGCTACTCAGAAGGCTGAGGCGGAAGGATTGCCAGAGCCCAGCAGGTCAACGCTAGGGTGGCCATTAGTGTGCATGCCACTGCATTCCAGCCTGGGCAAAAGGGTGAGACTCCAACTCAAAAAAAAAAAAAAAAAAAAGAAAGAAAAGAAAAGGAAGTTAGAGGTATCACCCTTTCTTATTTTAAAATATATCACAAAGTTAGGGAAATAAAAAAAACTGTGGTACTGATGTACAGAAAAACAAACAGATCATGGAACCAAATAGAAAACTTCAAAATGAACCCTAATAAGTATAATTAATGAACTCTAATAAATATAATTAAGTAATCTAAGAAAAGATTGCTATGACCACAAAATGGCATAAAACAGCTTTCTCAACAAATGATGGGGGAAACTTGGTATCTACTATGCAGATAAAGGATTCATAACATATACAAAAAGTACCTGCAATTATTACATATTTTAATGTAAAAACTGCCAAGCATGGTGTCTCAAGCCTGTAACTCCAGTATATTAGGAGGCCAAGAAGAGAATTCTGCCTTAGACCAAGGATTTGAGACCACCCTAAGCAACTTGGCAAGATATGATCTCTACAATTAATAAAAAATTTAACCAGGCATGGTGGTGTGCATATGTATTTCCAGCTAAGAAAACTGAGAGAAGGTTCTGGTGTGTATGGAAGAAGTGTTTCTCTAAACCCCCTTGATATCACAAGAAAAACAGAAACTAATAGAAATAAACTTATTAGGCAGAACCATCACAATATGGTAGTAAAGGTTTGCAGGTTCTAAAAACATGACATTCCAGTAGGAAAAATTGGACATAGGTCCTGACCTGGGACACATTATCTGAGAACCAGTCATTCCTTTCTTTCTTCTCCTTCTCTGTGATTTCTTCTGAGATGAGATTATCTGGACAATTCACATCTACATATAGAAGTATGCCTTTATTTTTAAATTAAATACAATTAAGTTGTTTTTTGGACAAGAGTTTCACTCTGTCAGCTAGGCAGGAATGCAGTGGCACCACCATTGTTCACCAGAGTCTTGACCTCCTGGGCTCAGGCAAACTTTCCATCTTAGCCTCCCAGGTAGCTGGAATGACAGCCATGCACTTTCATTCTCTGCTAATGTTTTGATTTTTTGTAGTGACAAGATCTTGCTATGTTGTCCAAGTTGCCCTCAACCTTCTGGGCTCAATCAATGCTCTTGTCTCCACCTCCCTAAGGGCTGGGATTTCTGGTGTGAGCCATCACACATATCCAGAATATGCCTTTAAAGACATAAGCACAATCCTTCACCTGCTACCACCACACTCACAGACAGAAGGACCCAGATAGAAGTGCAAATAGAGTCCACTCTTCTATGTCTTTTGTCACAAGAGACAGATTCTGAAGCAATGAGCTCCATGGAAACCAAAGTATGAGTTTCTTCTTTCCTATCCTCTATTGCACCCCCTTGCCACAAGCACCAGCAGTTTTTGCTACATCCAGAGATTATGGCCCCATTGATCTGCCTGACAAAACTCAAACAGGCCAGGTGGTCTTTTTTGGACTCAACTCCTTTAAGGTATTAGAGGGACCTTGTGCTAGACTCTCACTCATCCTTAGAATCACATGGAGGCAATTAATTAACAAAACATGGATGCTTCTCTTCAGACCAATAGTCTGTGTAAAGGGCAAAGAAAAATGTATGTCTTCACACTGGCCATATGACCCTAATTGGAAGCCTGGAGTGAGAACCACTTAGCAAAGCATCAGGTCTGAAGCTGTTTGTTGTTGTTGTTGTTGTTGTTTTGTTTTGTTTTGTTTTTGGAGTTGGTGCCTCATACTGTCTTCCAGGCTGGAGAGCAGTGACACATTATGCCCACTGCAGCCTTGACCTGCTGGCTTCAGATGATTCTTCCAGCTTAGCCTTCCAAGTAGAAGGAAGTACAGACATAAGCCACCAAGCCCAACAATTTTCTTTATTTATTGTAGAGATGCTGTCTCACTAAGTTGCCAAGGATGGTTTGAAACCTGTGGGCTCAGAAAATCCTCTCATCCTGGCCTCCCAAAGGGCTGTGATTATAGGCATGAGCTACCTCACCCTACCATCTCTTAAGCTTTAATTTGTACATGAATGGTTTTGCATTTGGGGTTTCATTCCAAAAAAAAAAAAAAAACTGTGATCCCGAGCGAGACCCAGAGACTTAAGCCTATCATCTCAGCACTTTGAGGGGCCAAGAAAGTTGCCTTTCCTAGAGGTTTGGGACCAACCTGGGCATCTTGGCAAGACAATCTCAACAATTCAAGAAATAAGCCAGGCATGGTAGCATATGTCTGTAGTTCCACCTACTTGGAAGACTGAAGCAGAAGGATCACTTGAGCCCAGCAGATAGAGGCTGTGGTGGCCACAAATGAGTCACTGTATTCCGACTTTGGTGACTCAAAAAGACAGTGTGACTTTCCAGGTTTTAAGGGGTCCCTGAATAGACTTTAAAAATAACTCCCCTCTGAATGTTGATGTTGCTTCACCTGGATCCACAGTCAGCAGCACTCAGCTAGAGAAAGCAGGCCCAGGACACAGGTTCCCCACACCCCAAACACTCATCGAAATAGTTGTGATCCAAATGAAAAACACAATGGATCTCCATCCAGAAAGATCATATTCTCTGTTGGCCCCTTAAAGTTTACAGAGGCTGAAGATACTCAGTGGCCTAATCAAGTCTCTGAGTTTGGGGCCACTTTCACTGTGAGATGCAGCCCAGTGTGGCTCAATTCTAGGTAGTGACAGGGAATCCTGAGCTGATGGGAACTTTATTCTGAATGCTCCCTCCACACACTCTACTGTTCCCTCCTCACAGCATGGAAATGCTTCATCCTCCAGGGTTTCAATTCTTACCAGGGATCAAATAGTTTAAGACTCTGACCTGTGATGTCTTTTTTTCTGAAAACCACCGTGTGGAGTCTGCTGAACACCAACCAATTCTCCAACACCAATAGGTTCTGCAGCAATTCATTTCTGTCACCACCCAGAATTAGCAAAGACTCAACAAATTCAGGACTCAGTCCCATAACACTGCCCTCTTTGCAGATGCCAGGTGCAAAACCCAGGGACATCTATGTTTCTGAGCATCTGTGTATAAATAAGGGACTCCCACAAGTAATCCCAAAGTCCAGTTATTTATTGGAAGACTCACAGAACTCAGTAAAACATCTTCATTATGATTAAAAGTTTATTTTAAAAGATATAGGGCAAGCCCTTTGAATCCCCTCCCTCTGTGGGAGCTTTCTGACCTCTCAATAAACCCTGCCTAAAAACAAGAGATAAAACTCAGAATTAGCATTGGCAAAGAGATATAAAGGCAAGAGACAGTGACAGGAAATATGGTGGTGGGGGGAGAGAGCTCTTGTTAATAGCTGTGATTAAAGACACCCCTTTGTGTTTTGCAAGAGCAGCTTGCTGCAAAAAAACCCTCCCATTCTGATTTAGGTGATGTTGCTCATTTTTCCTATCTCAAATCCAGTCACCCACACAGCAATTTCCCATTTTCTGCCTCATAAAAAATGGTATGAATACTTTTATCTCCAGTAGTCATAACAAAACACCTGTGAAGCAAACATTTTCTTACTCCTGACCCCTCAACTCTGACCCCCACACAGCTTGAGCCAACACACCTCTCTTTATGTTCCTCCTAAAAACAAGCTGACTTTGGGGTGAAACATTCTTGGAACTGCGATCTGCTGGTGCCACCCTCCATCCTGCCCTCCCCCTCCCATATCCTTTATGATCTTCTTTGTTTCTCCACATGGAAGGAAGCCCATTTCTCCCTACACGTTGAGATGCTTGCAGGTCCTATACCTGGTGCTTTCACTGTATTGCAATACATTATGTTAACATTATTGTCCAAACTCAAATTAATTTTATTTGACAATATCTAGAAACAGCACCAGAAAAATAACAACTATACCTTCTGAAAAAAAATTACACCCTCCATTTCCATCTGAAAACTGGCCAAAAATCCTGCAGACCCACAACTTTCCATGTCTCTGCAAGCTTTTTTCACTATCTCGGGCTCCTTCCATGACTGCTGTAAACAGACAGGCACAGCTGCAGCGGAGGCTCCCCTAAAAGAACTACCTGGGTCTTTTGCAGGATGAGGACTGACCACTGCTTGGAATCTCTGGCCCGTGCATCTGCTTTCTGATTAAGGTTTGAAATAACATGAGATGGAGTCAATATGGCCAAAGAGCAGCCATTTTGACACTGTCTAGTTCTATCATGTTTTCTCAGCAAAATTACTTTCACAGCCCTCCAATCATTAGGCAAGGACAAAACCAGGAGCTGAGATAGCTATTACTAATTTTCTTACAACAATCCCTCACTAGCTTGTTTTGTATTAATTAGAGTTTCACTCTGAATATTTGTCTCCAGCCATAATAAGTGACCCTAATCGCCCTTTATGTTCTTCCTGAAAGACTCTTGTCACCATGGCAGCAGTCAAGTGACTAAACCATCCCAAACCTGCCCTCTGTCACTTTACCTGCCTCATCAAAGAAAAAGACTTTAAAATAGCATAAAATGTTGACCTGAAGCAGCCATTTGCCACTGCTTTTATTAAGCTCTAGCCAGACTATGTGTTCATTGAGCTATGGTGGCCATTGCTTTGCTAAGTTCTGACCTGGTTTTATGACTCTGAGCTATGGCCACCATGTTTTTCTCATAAAATGTAGCAATAAGCTGATATCCAGAGAACAGGATACAGAAGAGTTATCCACTGTCACAAATTATCCACTCTGCAAATGAAGAGGAACTGATGCTTTCATAAATCTACATAATTCACCAATCTATCACACTTCTTGTGAAAATGTACTGATGTTCCACAAATATAAGGAGAGAAAAATGTCCCCTATTTTTTTTTTCCGAGTTACTATTTGCAAAGTAATGCCCTGGGATTTTGTTTGAAAGTACACTAAAATAAAACAGTCCTCAGAATCTTACTACTTCCATTCTGCAAAATAAAAAAGGTAGATATGATTTTTTTAACACACGGAATATCTAACTATATATATATATTTGAATTGGAGTCTCACTCTGTCTCCCAGACTGGAATGCAGTGGCCGCTCCCGGCCACCACAGCCTCGACCTGCTGGGATCCGGCCATCCTTCTGCTTCAGCCTTCCAAGTAGCTAGAACTACAGGCACGCGCTACCATGCCCATCTAATTTTTGATTTATTGTAGAGATGAGGTCTCGTCAAGTTGCCTAGGGTCTCAAACCCGTGGGCTCAGGCAATTCACTCACTTCAGCCTCCCAAAGGCACGGGATTACAGGGTAAGCTACCGAGCCCAGTTTTTTTTTTTTTTGAGATGAGGTCTCACTCCATTGCCCAGGCTGGAGTACAGTTGCAGTTTAATGGCCACTGCAGCCTCAACCTACTGGGCTCAGGTGATTCTTCTGCCTCAGTCTTTCAAGTAGCTGGAACTACAGGCATGCACCAGCAGGCCTTGCTAATTTTTTTTGATTTATGGTAAAAATGAGGTTTCGCCAAGTTGTCTGCACTAGCCTTGAACCCGTGGGCTCTGGCAATCCTCTCACCTCAGCCTCCCAAAGTACTGGGATTATAAACATGAGCCACCGCACCCAGCCTTAGATATTTAATTTTTTCCAGATATCTATTTATATCTTGCCTGAAATTTTTTAAAAATTTAAAATTTAAAAACCTCGTCTTTAAAATAAATTTTAAACAAATTAGCCGGGCATGGTGGCATATGTCTGTGGCTCCAGCTACTTGGAAGGAAGAAGTAGAAGGATCGTCAGCAGGTTGAGGCAGAGATGGCCATGAGTGTGCCATTGCACTACAGCCAGGGGGAAGAGTGAGACACCAAAAAAATTAAATAAATAGAGGCCAGACTCAGTAACTCCAGCTGTAATCCCAGCATTTTGGGAGGTCAAGGCAAGAGGATTGCCTGGATTCAAGATGAGCCCAGGCAACTTGGCGAGTCCTCATCTGTACAATAAATTAAAAATTTAGGCGGGCTGGGTGGCTCAGCTTGTAATCCCATCACTTTGGGAGGCTGAGGTGAGTGGATTGCCTGAGCCCACGGGTTTGAGACCCGCCTGGGCAACTTGGCGAGACCTCATCTCTACAATAAATATAAAAATCAGCTGGGCGTGGTAGGGCGCATCTGTAGTTCCACCTACTTGGAAGGCTGAGGCGGAAGGATCGCTGGAGCCCAGCAGGTCGAGGCTGCAGTGGCTGGGAGCGGCCACTGCACTCCAGTCTGGGCGACCCAGTGAGACTCCAACTCAAAAAAAAAAAGAAAGTATGTCTATTTTTAAAAAATTAAATGTATTTTATGAGTCTGAGTCTCACTCCGTAACCCAGGTAGGCATGAAGTGGCTCCACACAGCTTATCACGATCTTGACCTCCTGAGCTCAGCAAGTTTTTCCATCTCAGGCTCCCAAGCGCCTGAAACTGCATGCACGTGCAATCACTTTTGGCTAAATTGTTTCAGCTTTTATAGCTACATGAATGTGCTATGTTGTACAGGTTAGCCTCAAACTTCTGGGCTCAAGCAACACTTTCCCTCTTTCCCCTTCACCACTGACCTGGATGAAAACCAAAAAAAGCACACGCAACTCAAGAGGGGTCTTTAGGATGGAGACCCTCATCTTCTCGTTTTAATGGTCCTCTAAATAAAGTCACATGCCCTGCTCCAACTCCTTGTCTTGACTGTGGCTGTCCCACCAGACTAAACCGGGTTTGGACCTGGTGACAAACTGCCAATGACCCTGATGACTTGCCCTAGGGATTACCACCTGAATATTCCAGATCAGGTGACTGCGGGGCTGTTACCCACGAGGACCTGCACATAGCCGGCTACCCCCTGCCCCTTCTCCAAGTCTTTACCCCCAGTTCCTCTGGAGACCCCAGACCACGAGACCTGGTTGGGGCTTAGGGATTCATGATCCGATGTCGGCCCAAGGGAACTCCTTAACACTGTGCTGCAGGATCCGTTTACCTTCTAGGAGGAGATAGGGACAGGGCCAGAACAACAGCCCTTTCTCCCAGGGACTCCCCCGAGTGTCAGACCCCCCCACGAAACTCCTGGGTCCCACACACCCGGGAGCGTGCGATTGCCTGGAGAGGCCTACAGTGGGGCGAGGTCACCACGGGGACAGGACCCTGGGGAATGGACCAGACCCACTCTATGCAGAGGGGACCTGGGCCGAGCCACCGGTGGGGATAGGTCCAGGATCAGAACTGAGGGGGAGACCGGTCTGCCACAGCCAGGTCATCCGGATCCATCCTGCCACTCGTTCTCGCACCCACCCCCATACTCACCATCTCCTGGCTTCTGGGTGTCCCAGCGTCCTCCCTACAGATTCCCCAGACCTGCATTTCACAGGGCAAAAAGGGAAGAAGCAAAGACACGTGGCTCTCTCCGAGATGACCCAGCACTTCCGGAGGCCCAGAAAACAAAAAGGACGGTCAGAGTCCGAGAGCCACCTCCTCACTCTGAGCTCCTTTCTGATTGGGCAGGTTCTGACCTAGCATCCGCTGATTGGTTAAGGTTACAGGCTCCCACCCTTCTGATCTTGAATGACAGTAGATGCGACCCAACGGGGCTGGAGGAGGAAGAAAAAAAAGAAAGGCACGTTTTTGCTTGTAGCATTTTGAGGTTGAGTTGCTTCCCTGCACTGGAAGTTGTGGAAAGGGGCAGGATGTGGCGTGTACATGAAGCATGCTGGGAACTGTGGCACAAAAATGACGCCTGGTGGCTTGGTCGCTGGGCCGCACAACTCCATACCAGTCTGTGGAGGCGGCAAAACACGCCAATGTACCCTGTAAGTAGATTCAAGGTGAGTCCACATTGTTTGCCCTGCTGGGGAAATCCACATCCACCAGTAACATGTTGGACAAACTGGCCATTGCCACATCCAAGTACCAAAGAAGCAACCCCCTGAAAGAAGAGTCAAAAGTAAAAAGAAATAAACACATGAATAGATAAATAAATAAGAAAAAAAAAAAAGAAAAGAAGCCCCCTGCATGCTCCTGGACAAAAGCAGAGTGTAGGCCAAATCCTTTGGTTCCTCTCCCACAGTGGGAGGTTTTCTGTCCTCTAAATAAATCTTTTTTTTTAAGAGGGAGAGTGTAAGATAAAACAAATACAGAGGTGTGAGAAGTCCAAGAATCCAGATGATCTCCTTGCATATCAGAATATTCAAACTCTAGGTCAGACTTGGTGGCTCAGTCTGTAATCCCAGCACTTTGGGAGTTCGAATCAAGTGGATTGCATGAGCTGGATGTTCAAAACCAGCCAGGGCAACTTGGCGAGATCTCGTCTGTACAATAAATAAATAAATAAATAAATTAGCGAGGTGTGGTAGCGTGCAACTGCAGTTCCGGCTACTTGGAAGGCTGAGGCAGAAGGATAACCTGAGACCAGAAGGTCTAGGGTGTAATGGACAGGAGTGTGCTACTGTACTCCAGCCTGGATGACAGAGTGAGACTCCAACTAAAAAAAAAAAAAAAAAGACTCATGTACTCAATGACGCTGAAGCAGATAAGAGTCTAAAACAGGCTCCCAACGACATATTCTCTAGAACTCCCAAAGGACAATGTTGGTGATCTGGATGATGCCATTACTGAGCCAGATCTAAGAGATCATCTTCATCCATTAGGAGAAATCTGGATATTCACTATTGTAAGAACTCATCCCTACGAGTTTAGAGAGAACTGTATACTCGTACAAAGACAGCACTGTGCTTGTCCGCAGAGCAGGCTGCAGAAGGGGTTGCTGAGAATTCATTTGATGAATAATTTTTTTTTTCACAGCAAAATGAGGTAAGGAAAAGGAACTGGATGATTTTCATTACCTCCAGATTCAACAAAAAATGGAGAATCATAGAGTGCAAGTGTAGTTCTGGCTACTTGGAAGACTGAGGCAGAAGAATTGCTGAAGCCCAGCAGGTTGATGCTGGGGTGGCTGTGAGGGTGCCATTGCCCTCCAGCCTGGATGATGAAGTGAGACACCAACTAAAAAAAAAAAAAAAAAAATGGAGAATCGCCAGCAGCTATACTAAAAAAACAGCCATGGCTGGGCTCCCTGGCTCAGCCTATAATCCCAGCACTTTGGGAAGTCTAGGCAAGTAAATTGCCTGAGCCAGCGGGTTTGAGACCAGACCGGGCAACTTGGTGAGAAATTCACATGCAAACAAGAGCACTGATGGGTCAGTTCAGCATTTCTCAGAGTGGCCCCATATAGCCCAGGTAAGAAAGCTTCCTTACCCCACTGACAACCATTAGCAATTACAAATAGCTGTTATCAATTTGCATAGAAACAAAACCTTCAATGGCAAATGACATTTAATTACAAACTAAACCTTCCCAGATTCTGAAAGAAGGGAAAAAGATAGGAAGCTTAGCAACAATCAGATACTGGATCAGAGCTCTGAAACCCAGTTGCAGGATTCTGAAATTAAGTACGGATATGAACACAGAGTTATGGCTCATTTCTACCAATGCCTTGGGTCTCGAAGAAGCCCAAGGGAGCCTCATCAGGCTATTTTTCCCTTGTATAAATTCAGGTGCTTACCAGAAAAGCAATAGAGTAAAGATTATTGCCTTTAGGAAAATGTGGATGAACTCAGGTTCTTTTAGAAGCGAGAGGAGCCAGCAATAATTTCTGTCCCCTCCAAGCCTGATGAGACATTATGGGGCCCTGGAACGTCTCAGGGGGTGCCTCCCCTATAACTTACCCAGGAAGTTGGGGAGAGCCAGAGTGAGTCTGCCTCTCAAACTTGGTGAATTCCGATGGAAAAGTTTCTCTAGGACTGTCAAATGTTACAACTGAGTTGTGAGAAAATAGATTGTCCACACAGCAAAAGATCAAATTATGATTCCATTATAAGCTAGGGGTCGAGAGGGGACTTGTACCACCAAAATCTCTCAACCAGGAGTAAAATTTTCAGGGTTTTTCTTTACAGGCAAACTGAGGAATTACAGAGATAGAGCATCTTCTTTTGGGTTAGGCAAGAGTAGGCAGGGGTACAACTCAGATAAGGGAGAGCACTGGGAGGGTGCAGGGCTGTGGGGATTAATTACCTGAAAACTCTAAAAATGTTGCATCAGCTACACAGGGTTTTAAGCAAACAAAATGAAGTTCTTAACAAAATGAGGTTTTAACAATTTTAAAACTAAAATTATTAATATTTAACTTCAAATATTTTGAAAACTGCAAACTGGATGAGCTGTCTTCAATCACAGCTATTGACCAGCATTCTCTCCCTGCTCCATCTTCCCTGCCACTGGGCCTTGCCTTTACATCTCTTTCAATAAACTGGTAAACATCAAAAAAAGTTGTTTTGAGTTCTGTGAGAATTCCATCAAATACTGGACTCAAGGAGGATTTATGGCAGCCCCTGATTTATAGGCAGTTTCTCAGAAGCATAGAATATCCTGGGTTTTGCACCTGACATCTGTAGTGGCAGCAGCGGTGTGGGACTGAGTCCTGAACTTGTTGAGCTGTTGCTAAATCTATTGGTGACAGAATTGAATTGTTGCAGAACCCATTGGCTGGTGTTCAGCAGACTCCACACAGTGGGTGTCAGAAAAAAAGATGTCTTAAACTACTCCAAGTGAGTTTTTGGGCCCTGGTGAGAATTGAAACACTGGAGGATGAACATTTTCTTTCTTTTTTTTTTTTTGAGTTGGAGTCTCACTCTGTCGCCCAGACTGGAGTGCAGTGGCCATTCCCGGTCACCGAAGCCTCGGCCTGCTGGGCTCCGGTGATCATTCCGCCTCAGCCTTCTGAGTAGCTGGAACTACAGGCATGCGCTACCATACCGGCTGATCTTTTGATTTATTGTAGAGATGAGGTCTAGCCAAGTTGCCCAGGCATGTCTTGAACCCACGGGTTCAGGCAATCCACTCACCTCAGCCTCCCAAAGGCGCAGGATTACAGGCTGAGCCACCGAGCCCGGTTGGATGAAGCGTTTTCATGCTGTGAGGAGGGGACAGTAGACTGTGTGGAGGGACCTTCCAGAATTAAATTTCCATCAGCTCACTTTTCCCTCAGTCACCATCTAGGATTGAGCCACACTGGGCTGCATCTCAATTGAGAGTGGTCCCCAACCTTGGGAACAAGATGAAGATACTGATTGACTCCAGTCTCTGTAAACTTTAAAGGGCCACAGAGAATGTGATCTTTCAGGATGGAGATCAGATGTCTTTTTCATTTGGATCAGAACTATTCGTGTTGTGATGAGAGTGTTGAGTGTGGGGGACCCCGGGTATTGGGTCCTCTAGGTGAGTTCTGCTGAATGTGGGTTCAGGGGAAGCAACATCAGAATTCAAAGGGGATTGTAAAAGCCTATTTTACAAAATCACACTCCCTTTTTTTCAGTCACCCAAGTTGGAGTGCAGTGGCTCAGTCATGGCCACCACGGCCACTACCTGCTGGCTCAAGTGATCAATCCTTCTGCCTCAGCCTTCCAAGTAGGTTGAACTACAGGCATACACTACCATACCTGGCTAATTTCTTGAATTGTTTAGAGATTATGTCTTGCCAAGTTGCCAGGATGGTCTCAAATATCTATGATCAGGCAATACTCTCCGCCCCTCGAAGTGCTGAGATGATAGGCTTAAGCCACTGAGTTCAGCTCAGAATCACAGTATTTTTAGAATGAGATCCAATACAAAATGATTTATGTGCAAATTAAAGCTTAAGAGGTGACAGGGCTTGGCTCAGACCTATAATCCCAGCACTTTGAGAGGCCAAGATGAGAGGATTTCTTGAGCCCAAAGGTTGCAGAACATCCATGGCAATTTGGTGAGACTTTGTCTCTATAATGAATTAGAAAAATTAGCTGATGCGTGGTGGCTTACTCCTGCAGTTCCATCTACTTGGAAGACTGAAGTGGAAGGATCATCTGAACACAGCAGGTTGAGGCTGCAGTGACCTGCACTGGAGTGCCACTGCACTCCATCCTGGGAGACAGTGAGACACTAACTCAAAAAAAAGAAGAAAAGAAAAATAAAGGCGAGATGCTTTGCTTAGTGATTCTCATTCATGGCTTCTAATTAGGGTCACATGGCCAGTGTGAAGAAACACGTTTTTCTTTGCCCTCCACACAGATTCTATCTATTGGTCTGGATGGAAGCATCCATGTTGTGTTAATTAATTGCCTCCATGTGATACTAAGGTCGAGTCAGAGTCAAGCACAAGGGCTTTCTGATACCTTGGGAGAGTCGAGTTCAAAAGAGACCACCTGGCCTGCTCTACTTTAGTTTGTATGATCAGGCAGGTCAGTGGGTCATATTCTCTTGGATGTAGCAAAAATTAGTGGTGTTTGTGGCAAGGGAGTACACTTGAGGGCAGGAAAGGAGAAACTCACACTTTGTTCAGTTTTCCTCTTGGAATGTCATGTTTTAGAACTTGGAATCCTTTATTATGATACTTGTGATGGTTCTGCCTTACATGTTTATTTCAATGAGTTTCTATTTTTCTTGTGATAACAAAGGGTTCTGAGAAACACTTCTTCCATACACACCAGAGACATCTCTCTGTTTTCTCAGCCGCCATGCACAGTTCTCACCATGAATGTATATTCTTCAGTATTACAAATGTTCCCTTGTGACTGGAACTGGAAAAGGCATGGATACCCACAATTCCCATTGGAGATGGGGTAGATCCTCAAATTCCAGTGAAGGATGGCAGTATGTACTATTTAGATTTCATCTGGATGCTCCATCAGCTCCATGCAGGGCAGGATTAATCCAACGCACATTTAAACAGGGTGGCAGTTACTGTTCAGCATAACCCAGGAAGGCCTGAAGAAAGAAATATTAGAAGATACTTTTTCTCTAGCATGTTTAAATAAAAGAAAATTTAAATACTCTATTAGGGATTACAGAATGTGGATGATAACTGTTATTGAAATTCTGTATAAAATGTATGTTTCTTCATTACTAGATTCAGATTATTATTGACTGATAGGATATCACAACATGGATATTATTATCCTTGTGCCTATCAATACCAATATGTCCTATTACAGTTGAAATTAATTTTGTTCTTTTTATTAAGGTCCCTTCTGACAGATTTTTCCAATATAGAGTTAATTATTTTTCTATATTATTAATAAATACCTTGGGAAAATTTAATAAAACTTGTTACATTTAATCTCGAAGACATCCTTTCTCTGATTCTCTTTGCATGTAACTTGCTTTGAATAATGAAGATTCTCAACTTTGTTCACTTGTCACATAAGCTGAGATAAACCCAAGTTCTGCCATGTGGTGAAGATTTGACACAATATTCTCCTTGAACCAGAAGCACTGGCATCACTGAAGGGCTTGTTAGAAATGCAGAAAAGGAGCCAGGCTCGGTGGCTCAGCCTGTAATCCCATGCTTCGGGAGGCTGAGGTAAGTGGATTGCCAGAGCCCGTGGGTTCAAGACCTGATTGGGCAGCTTGACGAGACCTCATCTCTACAATAAAAATAAAAAATTAGCCAGGCATGGCAGTGCATGCCTGTAGTTCCAGCTACTTGGAAGGCTGAGGTGGAAGGATCGTCAGAGCCCAGCAGGTCGAAGCTGCGGTAGCCAGGAACGGCCACTGCACTCCAGTCTATAGTCTAAAGTTTAGAACTTTGTAGTCTAAAGTTCTCCAAAAACTGTATCTCTTTGATGATCTCCTTTTAATACTAGTGTGGAAATCAAACTCCTCTGAATGATTCATAAGGGACTGCATAATCTAACTGCTGTTCTATTGCTTTGGGGACATGGGAACAACCTCTTAACTTTTAAAATGTCCATGTCAATCTTTTTTAAATTCTCCATTTGCATCTTGTCTGAAATATATGAATAGTGGTAATTTTGTTATTTGTTTTAGAATTTCCAGGAACATCACAAACAGATCTTATGTAATTTTTGCTTTATGATTTTCTATCCTAGAGAGGTTTCAAATGCAATTCTATAAAAATTCATGCTCAACTGGGCTCAGTGGCTCGGCCTGTAATCCCAGCGCTTTGGGACACCGAGGTGAGTGGATTGCCTGAGCCAGCAGGTTCAAGACCCACCTGGGCAACTTGGCGAGACCTCATCTCTACAATAAATCAAAAATTAGTTGGGCGTGATAGCATGTGCCTGTAGTTCGAGCTCCTTGGAAGACTGAGGTGGAAGGATCGCCGGAACCCAGCAGGTTGAGGTTGCAGTGGCCAGAAGAGGCCACTGCACTCCAGTCTGGGTGACGGAGTGAGACTCCAACTCAAAAAAAAAAAAAAATACACCGTGTGACAGAGTGAGATCCCAATTAAAAGTATATGTACTCAAGTGTTTTATCACACGAACAAGGATCAGAGTACAACATGTATACACTCATAAGTGGACCCTGAAAAATTATTAGAATGGCAGTAGTGGGACACTGCTATGGTGGAGGGTATAACATTGTTATGACCAAGTTGCAAGAAAGAGACAAGCCAGCATGCCAAGTTTAATTAATTATGAGTCCATTATGAACATGTGGTCAAGAGCACGCTCATGCCAGGAAAACTCTTGACATTTGAGTGGAGTTTGCAACAAGCTTTTAAAGACAAAAACTGTAAGTGGGTTACATAGCAGGGGGTGAGGGTACTAAAGACAAAAGACACAACCTCTTGGATTTCAGTTAAGAAGACATACAGCTGGGCTCGGTGGCTCAGCCTGTCATCCCGCGCCTTTGGGAGGCTGAGGTGAGTGGATTGCCTGAGCCCGCGGGATCGAGACCTGCCTGGGCAGTGAGACCTCATCTCTACAATAAACCAAAAATTAGCTGGGCGTGGTAGCGCATGCCTGTAGTTCCAGCTACATGAGAGGCTGAGGCAGAAGGATCACCGGAACCCAGCAGTTGATGTTGTGGTGGCCGAGAGCGGCCACTACATTCCAGTCTGGGCAACAGAGACTCCAACTCAAAAAATAATAATAATAATAATAATTCAGATGTTAAACACACATACAACACATGTATATGTATCTGCATATACATATGTGTATATACAACCCAGTCCTAAGCTTCATACTAAACATAAGAATTTCAAAAGCAGTTATTAAGAAACACGGTAACATGGAAGTTTAATATATGTTTTTCAATGTTCTAAGTGACATAGTATATTTTTAAAATTTGGGCATATACAGTTTAAATTACCAATCTCAGCTTATACTTAAAAAATATTAAGCCAGGCTCGGTGGCTCAGCCTGTAATCCCGCGCCTTTGGGAGACTGAGGTGAGTGAATTGCCTGAGCCCGCGGGTTCGAGACCCGCCTGGGCAGCGAGACCTCATCTCTACAATAAATCAAAAAAATCAGCTGGGTGTGGTTTTGCATGTGGAATTGCATGCCTGTAATTCCTGCTACTCGGAAGGCTGAGGCAGAAGGATCGCCGGAGCCCAGCAGGCCAAGGCTGCGGTGGCTGGGAGCGGCCACTGCATTCTAGTCTGGGTGACAGAGTGAGACTCCAACTCAAAAAATATATATATATATAAAAGTAAAATAACACCAGGGTTTTCTCTATCTAGAGAGAGAGATTGTGTTTTTTTAAAATATGGACTATGAATTTATTTATTTTGAGTCAGAGATTCTCTGTCAACCAGGCTGAAGTACAAAGGCACACATGCAGTCAACACAGCCTCAGCCTGTTAAGCTTAGGTGATCCTTCCACCTTAGTCTTCTAAGTAGCTAAAACTACAAGCATGCATCACCACGCTTGGCTAATTTATAGTACAGATGAGTTCTGGCCAATTGCCTAGGCTGTTTCCAAATTCTGGGCTCAGGCAATGCTCATGTCTCTGCCTCCCAAAGTGCTAGGATTACTGCATAAGCCTGGAGTCTGGCTTGGAGTATGAATTTCTATAGAATTACCTTTGAAACCTCCCTAGGTTAGCATAAGAAAAAAAATACCAGACTTCTCAGGAACTATTTCCATAGGAGCAGACCACATTGCGAACCTCATTTCAAACTCTGATTTTTTTTTTTTTGAGTTGGAGTCTCACTCTATCGCCCAGACTGGAGTGTAGTGGCATGCTCCCAGCCACCACAGTCTCGACCTGCTGGGCTCTGGTGATCCTTCCACCTCAGCCTCCCAAGAGATGGAACTACAGGCACATGTTACCATGCCCACCTAATTTTTTGATTTATTGTAGAGATGAGGTCTCGCCAAGTTGCCCAGGCTGGTCTTGAACCTGTGGGCTCAGGCAATCCACTCACCTCAGCCTCCCAAAAAGTGGGATTACAAGCTGAACCACTGAGTCTGGCTCAAGCTCTGATTCTACCTCGCCCTGTGTCATCTTCTTTATTCACTCCTACCTACCTGGGGATCTGGCCAATGTGCTGTGTCTCCAGGGCTCCTTACTTTTCTCCAAACAGATGACCGAGTCTAGCATAGAGACAGCAAGACCTGTTTTATTAAAAAAAAAGTAAAATGACACTTGCTGGGATTCTCCTATTACAATCCTAGTACTGTGCTCAGAAAAGAATAAACTACACAAGATTCTAGAAAATTGATTCCAAATATTATTTTTTCAATGGAACCTTTAGAACATTTCAGAAGTATTTTATTATTGTAGGTCCTTAGCTCAGTACTAGTAAATAAAAATAGATGGCAGCTATTGGAATTTAAGGTGTGGGCAACAATATTTTGGGTTTTTTTTTTTTTTTGAGTTGGAGTCTCACTCTGTCACCCAGACTGGAGTGCAGTGGCCACTCCCGGCCACCGCAGCCTCGACCTGCTGGGCTCTGGTGATCCTTCTGCCTCAGCCTTCCAAGTAGCTGGAACTATAGGCATGAGCTACCACGCCCGGCTAATTTTTTATTTATTGTAGAGATGAGGTCTCGCCAAGTTGCCCAGGCAGGTCTTGAACCCATGGGCTCAGGCAATCCACTCACCTCAGCCTCCCAAAGCACTGGGATTACAGGCTCAGCCACAGAGCCCAGCCAGTTTCTGCATTTTTATTTCACTTAGAGAGGCCTCACATTGTTGCCCATGCTTGGTTGCAGTGGCATAATCACATCTCATTGCAGCCGTGTCCTCCAGGACTAAAAGTGTCCACTCTTCTCAGCCTTCCAAGTGACTGAGACAAATTGGTGTCATGCGCAAGCTAAAAAGATAACACAACATCAGTGCTATGATATTATTAACCAAAAAGATTATAAAGTATAATCATTATCTAATAATGAAGAGACAAATATTTTATGCAGAATTCCAGCTACTGGTATCTTCCATGATTTGTAATACCTAACAGCACATTGAAGTCATTTTTATTTTTAGCACCCAAGAGAGCAAGTCTCTTGTAATTATTCTTTATTCCAACCTTCCTGAGTTATTATGGGCAGTAACAGTGACCCTGCTTAAATATGCATTTTATTATTCCTTTTCTGCATGGAGCAGATGGAACGTGCAGATTGAACCTTGTAGTACATGTTTCCATCCTTCACTAGAATCTGAGGATCCATTCCATCTCCAGTAGGAATCTTGGCTATCCATGCCTTTCCCTGTTCCACAGACACAAGGGAACATGTTTAATACTGCAGGTCATACATTCATAGTGAGAACTGTGCATGGCAGTTATGAAGCCTAATAGAAGAAACGAGGAGAAGGCACTGATATGTAAGCAAAAAGTTTTCAGAGCATTTGAATATCACAAAAAGAAAAAGAAGTTAAACCCATTAGGTAGGACAATCAAAAACAGCAATCAAGGTTTTCAAGATCTAAAATCATGGCAATACAATAGGAAAAGAGACAGTCACTGACCTAGGTCACATTTACCTGGTAACCAGTCATTTTTGCCTATTACTCCTCATCCTTCTTCCGCATTTCTTTTCAGATGAGATTATCTGGAGAAGGCACATCTACATGTTGAAAACACGCCTTTTAAAATGTAAATTAAGCCGGGCTCGGTGGCTTAGCCTGTAATCCCGCACCTTTGGGAGGCTGAGGTGAGTGGATTGCCTGAGCCCACGGGATTGAGACCCACCTGGGCAGGCGAGACCTCATCTCTACAATAAACCAAAAAATTATCCAGGCATGGTAGCACATGCCTGTAATTCCGGCTACTCGGAAGGCTGAGGCGAAAGGATGGCCAGAGCCCAGCAGGTCAAGGCTGTGGTGGCTGGGAGCAGCCACTGCACTCCAGTCTGGGCGACAGAGTGAGACTCCAACTCAAAAAATAAAAATAAAAAAATAAAATAAAATGTAAATTAAATAGATTTTATGAGTCTGAGTCTTACTCCATAACACAGGCAGGTGTGAAGTGGCTCCACACAGCTTATCACAACCTTGACCTCCTGACCGCAACAGATTCTTCCATCTCAGGCTCCCAAGCAGCTGGAACTACAGGCATGTGTGACCACTATTGTCTAAACTGTTGCAGCTTTTATAACTACATGAATGTGCCATGTTGTCCAGGTTGGCCTCAAACCCCTGGGCTCATGTAATCTCCTCCCCTGTCTGTCCCCTCACCCCTGGATAAAAACCAGGGATTAAAAGCAAAAAAAGCCCTCACAAGCCAAGAGGGGTCCTTAGTAAACGGATCCCTCATCTTCTTGCCTTTAATGGTCCACTAAATAAAGTCATAGGTCCTCCTCCAACTTCTTGTTTTGACTTTGGCTGTCCCACCCGGCAGAACCAGGTTTGGATCTGGTGACAAACTGCCAGTGACCCTGATGACTTGCCCTGGGGATTTCCACCTGGATATTCCAGATCAGGCGACTGCGGGCTGTCACCCACCAGCCCCTGCTTTTGGTCGGCTTCTCCATGCCTTTCCTTCCTCCTACCCCCTAGGCCCTCTGGGGATGCCACACCAGGAGCCCTGACTAGATAATAGGGTTTCACGATCCACACTTTGCTCAAGAGAACTCGTAAACAACGTGACGGAGCCAACGTTTAACCTTGGAGAAGGGAGCGATGGGGCCAGGACCACAGCCCTCCCCATGGACCCCCCGCGGGTCAGACTCCCCATGACAATCCTGGGTACCCCACATCCAGAGCACAGGACTGCCTAGAAAGGCCTCCTGTGGGGTGAGTTCGCCACTAGGACAGGACCATGGGGACCGGACCAGCCCCACCTAACACAGAGGTGACCGGGTCGAGCCGCCAGCTGAGAAGCGTCCATGGTCAGAGCTGAGGGGGAGGCCGGTCTTCCACAGCCAGGTCATTCTGGTCCATCCTGCCTCTCGTTATCACACTAGTGTACATACTCACCATCTCTCGACTTATGGTTGTCCCAGCATCATCCCTACGAACTCCATGAACCTGCATGTCACAGGGTGTAAAATGCAAAAGCAAGGACAGGAGATTCTCTCTGAGATGATCCAGCACTTATGAAGGTGCAGGATACAAAAAGCTTAGTTAGAGCCGGGAAGCTGTCCCCACTTCCGGCTCCTCTCTGATTGGGCGGTTTCCGAGCTAGCATCCACTGATTGGATAAGGCCACAGGACACTACCCTTCTGATCTTGAGTGACCGCAGACGAGATCAGATGGGGTTGCTGGAGACAAGAAAATAGAAAAGCATAGATTTTGCTTGTAACATTTTAAGTTTAAGTTGCCTCCCTGCACCGAATATTGGAGTGAGAAGCAGGATGTGGTGCGAATCGCAGAACATGCTGGAAACCCTGGCATAGAAATGGCGACTGCTGGCTTGGTTGCCGTGCTGCAGGACTCCATCCCAGTCTGCAAGGGCTGCAAAACACTTCAAAGTACGCAGCGAGTAGTTTCAAGGTGAGTTCACTTTTTGCCCTGCTGGGAAAATCCACATCCACCAGTGACATGTTGAACAAACTGGCCTTTGCAACACCCAAGTACCAGCAGCCTTAAAGAGTAAAAAGTAAAAATAAATAAATAAGAGAGGTAAAAAAGAGAAATTAAGCCCCCACGCATGCTCCTGTTTCAAAAGAGAGTAGGGGCAACCCCTTCTGGTCCCCTCCCACTGTGGGAGCTTTTCTGTTCTCTCCATAAATTCTGCTTAAAAAAAAAAAAAAAGGGGAGTGCAAGAGAATAGAGAAATCAGAAGGGTACACAGATGTGAGAGATTCACAAATTCAGATGATCTCCTTGCTTATCAGAATTTACTAAAGACTCTAGGCCAGGCTTAGTGGCTCAGAATATAATCCCAGTACTTTGGGAGACTAAGGCGAGTGAATTACCTGAGACTGTGGGTTTGAGATCAGCCCCTGTTGATTCTATTAATGTAAGTAATAACATTGATGGACTCCCAAAAGAGGAATCTCATTTTATTTCTAGCATAAAGAGTACTTGACCATGATGTAATGTTTTAATGTGATGACAATATGTTTCTAATAATCCTTGCATTTATATTAGAATGTGATTTTTCTACAAGGAAAAGATATGAAATCGTTTGTATGCAATAAATATTGTGTGTTGTGGTTTTCCTCAGTCAGGTAAACCACATTTTATGGTTTTCTAATATCACCTTCATGAATATAACCTGCTGGGCAGGGGCCTAAGCATTTCCACTTTTCTGTAGAGAATTCCATGGCCACATACCTGAATGCCCACTGAAATCAAGAACAAAGCATACTTATCAAGGGACCATGGGGAGAATTGTTAACTGCAGGTGAAATGGGATAGTGAAGAGAACAGGTTCTAGCTTCTATGACAATGGGAATATTGAATAAAATCATTTTTAACACAGAAATATTTGCTAATATATTCTTTGACTTCGAGGAAATGGAATGAAACAGAATTCACACAGCTAGTGCAGATACTATACTTTTGTGAATGATACGATATAAAATTCAGGCAAAAACAGTCATGTACATTTTGGAGGGCTATATTTCCATCATACAGGATAAGTAGTATATATCGCTCAGGTTAAAAATTAATAGTTAAAAGGACCTGCACATTTTAATGTGTTCAACAAGGAACTTAATAGTGTTAAAAAGCAAAATCTGATTCAGGAGATCTGGGGTAAAACCTGAGATTCTGCCTTTATTTTTTTGAGTTGGGGTCTCTCTTCCACTCTAGCATGCAGTTACCGAGTCACAGTTCAATACAGCCTCTACCTCCCTGGCTGAACAGATCTATCCTACTCAGCTTCCTCAGTGGGTGGGTTACTGAAATGCTCAACAACACCAAGCTAATTTTTTTGAGTTGGGGTAGGGATGATGGCTGGCTATATTGCCTAGGCTGGTCTCAGACATTTAGCCTCAATTTATCCTCCTGCCTCAGCTTCATAAATACTAGAATGACAAGTATGAGCAACTATGCATGCTCTGATGTTCTGCAGTTCTAACAAACTCACAAGTGATGCCAATGCTTCTGGCCCCAGAGAAATATTTTGTCAAAAATCTGCCAAGTGGCAGAACCTGGGTATATTTCAGTTTATCTGACAAGTAAAGACGGGAGCCTTCAATTTCTTTTCTTTTTATTTTTTAGTCTACAATATATTGTGGGATACTGTCACCATTTTCTTTTTTCTCACTTTGTTTCCTAGGTTGAAGTAGCTTAGCATGCTCATGCTCATGGACATCCTGGGCTCTGGTGATCCTTCCTTCTCAGCCTTCCAGGAGCGTCTCACACCATTTTCTACAATGACAGTCAATACAGTGCATCTGCTGGTGAAAAAAAAAATTATGGAGCAAGCAATACTCACTAGGGTTGTAAAAATGGTCCTCTAGACTGGGCATGGGTATCTCATGCCTATAATCCCAGCACTTTGGGGAGCTGAAGTAAGAAGAGGACCTGAGCCCATGGATTCGAGACCAGACTGGGTAACTTGGGAAGACCTCATCACTACAATAAATCCAAAATTAGCCAGGCATGTTGGCACATACCTGCAGTTCCAGCTACTTGGAAGGCTATGGTGGAAGGATCATCTGAGCTCAGCTGGTCAAGGTAATGGTGACCACAAGAGTGTCACTGCAGTCCAGCCTGGGTGACAGAGTGAGACTCTGAATAATAATAAAAAAACAAGAAACCAAGATTATTCATTTTGCAGGAACTTGGATGGATTTAGAGTCTACAATATAAGTGATTAAGCCAGGTATGGTGGCTCTTGCCAGTAATCCCAGTACTTTGGCAGGTGGAAATGAGATGACTGCCTGAGCCCAGGGGCTTGAGACCAGTTAGGAAATTTGGCAAGACCTTCTCTCTACAATAAATTAAAGAAATAAAATTAGCTGGGTGTGGTGCTGTGTCGCTGTAGTTCCAGCTACTTGGAAGGCTGAAGTGGAAGGATCGCCTGAGCTCAGCAGGTTGAGGCTGTGAGGATGAGAGTTTCACTATACTCCAGCTTGGTTGACAAGGATTCAAAAAAAAAAAAAACTTAACGATGCATCACATAAACAAAGATATGAGTACTACATGCACTCACTTATGAATGGACCTTGAACATCATTAAACTAACATAAGAAAGTGATTGTCAGTGTTGAGACACTGACCTGGGAGTGGGAGGACATAATATCAATAAAGGTACCCAAATTTTACATGTACCATGACCACTTATAACCTAATCCTGAATTGTCCCCTATATGTTAAAATAAAAATAATATTAAAAAGAAAAAGAAAGCCACAAAAACCTGGTTTCCCAGGATGAAGACAATGTCAACTCACAATTTTTATTCCATACTAAGGATTTCATGTCCTTTCTTTGTAGAACAATGACATTTGAGTAGAAATGTAAAAATTATAAGAAGAATTGTGTCAGCTTGATAAATATTCCATCATGATCAAGCTCCCTTTTCAGGAATGCATAGGAGATTCAGCATTTGGGAATTAATCAGTAAAATTAGTCACATTAATAGAATCAATAAGAAAGTTGAATATTTCTGAAACACATGAAAAACAGTAGAAATGAAAATAAAACATTTTGGGAAGAAACTTTAAATGATATCATTAAGTCAATAATCCAAATGCCATTCAATATGTGATATTTATTTCAACTTGACTTTTCTGTAAATAAGTTTTTATATAAATTCCACCTGTAAAGTTTTCAGTCTGAATTCCCTAGTGTTCCCAATGGCATATATTTTGAACAAAGGTCAGTCCACACTCTTTAAATGTGTAGATTCTCTAAACTGCACTGTCTAATGTCAAATAAAGTTTTGCTGGTTAATGTCTTTAGACATTTTTTACATTTGTACATACAAAAGATCTGTGGTTTAAGTAAAAATAATGGTACTCTTTACATCTGTAAATTTCTTACCATGTCTCTATAGTTCATAACTTATATAATTTTTGCGTCATTATAGATACTGAAAATTTAGAGTATAAATTCTCTGATGTTGAGAAAACATACAATAACCATGGAAAGGTTTACCCCATTTTGCCCATCTATAGGGAATCCCTAAATGTAGATGCTCATATGTCAACCACATATTTAATGAGAGTTAAAGACTATCACATTTCTCTCATTTATGTAGTTTCATCTCAATATAGATTCTCACAAGTCCAGCAACTTACATGTGACATCAAAAGACTTACCAAATTTTTTACATTTGTCGAGATTCTATTCAGTATGGATGATCATGTGTCCATTGTGAACGTGAAGGACTTTGCAATATTCTTCACATATGTAGGGTTTCTCTCCAGTAAGTTCTTATGTTCTGTAAATACTTTATGAGAGCAAAAGACTTTGCCACATTATTTACATTTGCAGAGTTTCTCTCCAGTATGACTCCTCATATGTATAGCAAATCATTTGCGAGCAAAAGACTTTGCCACATTTGTCCACATTCGTAGGGTTCTCTGTTGGGAGCCGGCCACAAAGGCCCACTGAGCATTAAGGGATCAGGGAGGGCCGTGGACCTTGAGACTGCTAGGACGTGTTCAGGAGCCGTAGACCCCATTTTCCTCCCCCTTTTGCCATGCAGCACAAAAACAACCTAAAGGAACTCTGCTGGCCTAAGCTGAAGGCTCTGTGACTGTGACAGGCATAGCTGACTCTAGAAACCCATTGTTCCTGGTTCTCATAAACTGTGGTTTCGGCCTTAGGTATTAGATATAATTCAAATTCAGGTCACATTTGGGAGCCTTTTGTATGGTACAAGCTTCTTTATAAGATTTAAAAGAATATTTGTAGAATTAGTATGTACTTAGGGAGAGCTGTTTGCAGCTTTTCAATGGTGTAGATGACTATCAAGAGTGGCCCAGCACAGAGTTTGGGCTGGGCCACATTCCTGGGAGCCCAGCACGTACTTTGGACTGGGCTGCATTCTTTTGGGCCAGCTTTAGCTACAGTTATGTAAGGTCTTTTTTCTACCTATTATAGAAATTGAATTTATTTTATTCATAGAAGGTATTGTAGAATAGGTCATGCTACGAATCATGTTAGTTCAAACATAATCAATCATAATATTTTTAGGTTTAATAGGAATATAGTTAACTTTAAGAACTTTCATTGTCTCCACTTTCTACTATTGAAGTTTTTGCCTTAGTACATTTACAGTTTACATTTAGGTTTTAGAAGATTTGCTGCTGCTAATCAGTTTTATATATTAGAATTAAGAATTGGAAAACTTTCATAGAAATTAGGATAGACATATAAGACTTTGGAATAGCCATTTTGTTAAGAGATTGTAGTCTATTGTTCCAAAAGGTGGCCCACCGTGGACCTTGGACTGGGCCACATCCTGTAGGGCCCAGTGTGATCTTTGGACTGGGCCACATTCTTTAGGAAATTGGCTTAAGCTATAATTAAGAGCTTCTGTAGCATTGTGTAAGTAGTAAAGTTCAAGATAGTCATCATGGGTTTTGTGTGAGCTCTAGAAGTTATTGATTATCAGAGCATCATTAGGCTAGTAACGATTGTTACACTGCTTTTGAAGAACATTAACTAGCAAAGGGAACAGTGAGACAATCTTGCGGTTTGTTCCTCCTCACACCTAAGCATCTGGTGGGTGGGGGATGCCCCCCCTGCACCTGGCTTTGTGTTCACGTGAAAGACTTGTGAGACTGCCTGTGTAAAATTTGGGGATAAATACCTGCTGTAACTTTCAATAAACGGCTTCTGCTCATTTCACTGAACAGTTGTCCACTTTCTTTCTTTCTATTTCTTCCTCTTTATATCTATCCTTCCATCTTTCTTTCTTTTAATATCTATCCCTACAGATTTGCCGATGCCACCACATCTTCCAAGGGACTCCCCAAAACTTGCAGGCGCTGGCCCCCCGCAGTTCTCTCCAGTATGGATTGTCTTACATCCAGCAAATCCTTTATAAGTGCTAAAAGATTAGCCACACTTTTCATAATTGTAGGGTTTCTCAACAGTATGGATCTTGACATGTCAAGTAAGTAGAGAATGAGAGTGAAAGACTTTTCCACATATTTCACATTTGTAGGGTTCTCTCCAGTAAGGACGGTCAAATGTACAGCAAATCCTTTGTGAGAGTGAAAGGATTTGCCACATTCTTTACACTTGTAAAATTTCTCCCTAGTATGGATGGTCTTATGTCCAGCAAATCTTTTATGAGAGCAAAAGGCTTTGCCACTCTTCACATTTGTAGGATTTCTCAACAGTATGGATCTTGACATATCAAGCAAGAAGAGAATGAGAATGAAAGGTTTTTCCAAATATTTCACATTTGTAGGGTTTCTCTCCAGTATGGATTGCCTTATGTCCAGCAAATCCTCCTTGAGATTGAAAGGCTTTGCCATATTTTTCATATTTGTAGGGTTTCTCTGCAGTATGGATGGTGTTATGGACAGCAAGTCCTCCTTGACAGTGAAAGGCTTTGCCACATTCTTCATATTTGTAGGGTTTCTTTCCAGCATGGATCACCATATGTTGAGTAAGGTGTGAACAGGATAGAAAGGCTTTGCCACATTATTCACATTTGTAGGGTTTCTCCCCAGTATGGATGGTCTTATGTCCAGCAAATCCTTTATGAGAGTGAAATGTTTTGCCACATTCTTCACATTTGTAGGGTTTCTCAGCAGTATGGCTCTTGACATGTCAAGCAAGCTGTGAATGAAAGCAAAAGTCTGTGTCACATTCTTCATATTTGAAGGATTTCTCTCCAGTATGGATGGTCTTATGTCCAGCAAGTCCTCCTTGACAATGAAAGGCTTTGCCACATTCTTCACATTTGTAGGGTTTCTCTTCAGTATAGATCACCATATGTTGAGCAAGTTTTGAATGAACATGAAAGACTTTGCCACATTCTTCACATTTGTAGGGTTTCACTCCAGTATGGATCATTGTATGTTGAGCAAGTTGTGAATGAAAGTGAAAGGCTGTGTCATATTCTTCACATTTGTAGGGTTTCTCCCCAGTATGGATGGTCTTATGTTCAGCAAATTCTTTATGAGAGTGAAAGTTTTTGCCACACTCTTCACATTTTTAGGATTTGTCAACAGTATGGATCTGGACATGTTGAGCAAGTAGTGAATGAGAGTGAAAGGTTTTCCCACATATTACATATTTGTACAGTTTCTCTCCAGTATGGATCACCGTATGTCATGTAAGATGTGAACGACAGACAAAGACTTTGACACATTCTTTACATTTGTATGGTTTCTCTCCACTATGGATGATCATATGTCAAGCAAGGTCTGAATGAGTGTGAAAGTTTTGCCACATTATTCACATTTGTAGGCTTCCTCTCCAGTATGGATCACCATATGTCAAGTAAAGTTTGAATGATAGCAGAAGACTTTATCACATTCTTCACATTTGTAGGGTTTCTCCCCAGTGTGGATACTCTGATGTTGACTAAGAACTGATTGCAAACGAAAGGCTTTGCCACATTTTTCACATTTGTAGGGTTTCTCTCCAGTGTGGATACTCTGATGTTTCATAAGACATGAGTGCCAATAAAAGGCTTTGCCACATTTTTTCACATTTGTAGGGTTTCTCTTCACTATGGGTGGCCATATGTCCAGCAAATCCACTGTGAGAGTGAAAGGCTTTGCTGTTGGAGACCTACTCCAGTGGGGTAGAGCCCAAAGGGGAGGTGAGATAAGCGGCGATAGACAGAGACCACACACCTTTGATGAGGATGTCAATCACTGCCAAACTTTATTGCTCATGAGGCTATATTTATAATGCTCTTTTGGCATAATCTTAACATTACACGTATATTTTTCCAACTAGTTACTATTTAAAACAATATGTGACATCCAAAACCCCTTCAGTTGATTTTTAATCTTTAATGATCTAAACAAAAATGTCTATTATTTATGCTAATATTTAACTTTATATTGCTTATGCATTTATTTAACATTTTACAACTATAGCAGCAAATATTGGCTCATGCCCCTAAGGTGTGAAACCTGCTGATGTAAGGCAAGTCTTTTTTACTTCCTTTAAGGGATGTTTCTTAACTTCTCGATTCCATCTTAACTTCTCTATTCTATCTTATAAATCTTATTCTATACTTTAGCTCTATTTAAATTCTTATATCTATAATTTTTTCTATTTCTATTATTTATCTTACTTAAACTTTACATCATCTATGATTTATATACTATTAACCAACACCATATCTTGTGTCCCGCTTCACACATATGTTTCTTTTTCTGTTCCCACAGAATTTTAGCCTTTTCAGACATAATCAGAGGTTCACTATGCTTTATCTGCTCCCAGGAGGAAACCTCACTGGCTCTGATCCTGCGTCCATTTATCCAAAACCGTCTAGCAAAATTCTTATCATAAACACCAGTATGTGGTAAAAATGGGTCAAACCAATCTAAATTCTGCATACTAATTTTCCCTCTAAGCGTCCACCATATTCTATCATTAATTTTATATCCAACATAATTATCGATTTTCAGTATAAAAATAACTTGCCTATTTGATTTGATATCTCTAGTGCTTCTATGAGGAAAAGGTGGAAGAGTGAAACTATTCTCTACAAAATAATTAAACTGTTTAATGTTCCTCTAGAATGGCCTGGCCTGCTGTGTTCAGTTCTGGGAAAGATTTCTTTACATTCTCATACAAGGGTGAAACAAGTATTGTCTTGCTGGGCGGGGAGAGAGAAGCAGAAATCTGCCTTATTTTGGTTAGAGGATTGTTTAAAAGAAGATCATTAACTAATGACCTTTGGACGTCATGTCTAGTTTCAGTTGATCCATAGAATTGGGTTTCATTCAAAACAGAGTGTTTAATGGATAAAATTTTAACAAACATCCGGGATAAACATGTCATGAAACTTAATGCCATGAGGAGCATACATTGTTGTTTTTTCCAGGGCATCTGAAGTCCCTCCGCCTTCCCTTCCATGGGGCTCTGCCAATTCCATGGTTTTCATCAGTGGCTCTGCCTGCCTGGTGAAGTTGGTACGCTTCAGGCAGTTTCAGAACTGGCACCTGTAAGATTATGGCTCCCGACACTTTGTCACGTTATTTACACTTGGATTTCTCTCCAGTATGGATCGTAGTATGTTGAGTAAGGTGTGAATGAGAGCGAATGGCTTTGCCGCATTCTTCACATTTGTAGAGCTTCTCTCCAGTATGAATGCTCTGATGATGAATAAGAATGGATTGACAATGAAAGACTTTGCCACATTCTTCACATTTGTAGGGTTTCTCTCCAGTATGAATGGTAATATGATGAGCAAGGTATGAATGAGAGCGAAAGGATTTGCCACATTCTTCACATTTGTAGGGGTTTTTCTCCAGTATGAATACTCTGATGATGAATAAGACCTGATGAAATGAAACAAGGGCCAGTATGAGAAACAAAAAGGTTTTGCCACATTTTACATTTGTAGGGTTTCTTTCCAGTATGGATACTCTGATGTTTAATAAGACCTGAGTGCCATAGTTTCTCTCCACTATGAATGGTAATATGATGAGAAAGGTAAGAACGAGTAAGAAAGGATTTGCCACATTCTTCACATGTGCAGGGTTTCTCTCCAGTATGGTATCTTTGATGTTGAATAAGATTTGAGTGCTGATGAAAGGGTTTGTCACATACTTGACATTTGTAGTTTATGTGCAGCATGTGTTCTCTGATGGCAAATAAGATGTGAATACCAAGTAAAGGTTTTATCACATTCTTCACATTTATAGAGCTTCTCTCCACTATGAATTTTCTGATGTTGTGAACGACATGAGTAGTAACTAAGGACTTTGCCACATTTTTCACTTTTGAAGCCTCTCTCTCCCCTATGGATTCTTTCATGTCTTTTTAGATAAGATGATTTCCTAAATGCTTTCCCACATATATTGTGTACATTTTCTCCAGTATTTTTTTGATGTTGACTACATTTTGAGGACCAGTTAAACATTTTACCATATTCATGTTTGGCAAATATGGAATACTCTGGTGGATAACAAATTTGGAATGTTGATGAAAGACTTTCCCACTCTTGTTACAGAAATATGGATACTCTTGTGGATAAGAAATATGGATACTCTGGTGGATAACAAATTTGGAAGGTTGATAAAATAATTTCCCACTCTTGTTACATCTGTAATGGTTATCTATCTGCCCTTCACCCTCCTGCACACTTTCCCAAAATTTTTTTAAGCATAAGTTCTTAAGGACAAATTTTCCATATTTTCCCTCTGGCACCTTTGTAAATTAGTCTTCTATGCTCTTCTGTGGCAAAGGGACCTCAGTGTAATGAGAAGTCACAGCTGAAAATACTGGAACAAAAAAATTATTCCACATACTAGATTCAGGTTAATAACCTTTAAAAATCAAACATAATATTATACCATGCTAAGGACGTAAGTATGATGGGGAGTACCAATCACTGGCTTCTACTTCTTCATAAATATATGTACTTAAGAAAATACCACACTGCCTGTGTGAGAACTCAAAAAACAGCTAAGACTTTACGGAATCCCCGCTGAGCCCAATGTTAAAACAAGTTACATGGAAGAGGAAGTTTAGTAATTTTGCCACCATAATCTCTCTTCCTTCACAATACAGCATGATGCAATCAAATTACACATTCCAATTCTTGATTTCTTTCTCAAGGAATAAACAGAAGAGTGGAGCATGAGTCCACACTTCTGCCCAATGTGGGTGTACCCAAAGTCTGGTTTCTGTCCAAACTTACAGAGAAGACACATCCTAAGATCAGGAATGAAAGTCTCCTAGAATCTCTAGCTAAGTGATTGGTGTCACATTAATCTAGACAAAGCAACTTCACAAATATTATGACATGTTTATCTTTGAATTTCAAATACCCCAATTCAAAGAAAGTATGCCAAGGCATAGAAAGAACCAGGATTAATGACTAAATTAAGGGTACAACAATAATTTGTGGATTTGCAAATTACAAAAATTCTGAAAATTTTTCAAATAAAATGAAGAAAAATAGGAAAAACACAAACATAAAGTCAGACAAGCTCTTATCAAAGTTTTGGGCTAACAGGAATCCCAGTACTGAGGAGATGGAAGGTGAGTGATCACCTAAGCCAAGGAGCTTAAGGCTGTAGTGAGTTTTCTTTGAGCCACCACCCTCCTGTCTGGGGGACAGAGAACATGACTGATAAAACAAAACCATGAAAAGGATTTGGAAGCCGGTTCGGTGGCTCAGCCTGTAATCCTATGCCTTTGGGGGGAAGCTGAGGTGAGTGGATTGCCTGAACCCGTGGGTTTGAGACCTGCCTGGGCAACTTAGCGAGACCCCATCTGTACAATAAATCAAAAATTAGCCGGGCATGGTAGCGCGTGCCTGTATTTCCAGCTACCTGGAAGACTGAGGTGGAAGGATCACCAGAGCCCAGCAGGCCGAGGCTGCGGTGGTCGAGAGCGGCCACTGCACTCCAGTCTGGGCAACAGAGTGAGACTCCAACTCAAAAAAAAAAAAGTATTTGGAAAACATCCTTGATATGGAAATTGGTCCTAGTAATAGTTGTTTTATTACTACAGGAATACAAGTAAATATAAACAAGTTGGAGACATCCACCTGAAAAGCTTCTGAATAGTAAAGAGAAAAGCAAGAAGACTCACAGGACAAGAGAAAACATCTGCAAATCATATACTTGATACTTGATCAGATGTTAATATCCAAAATATACAAGAAACTTATACAAATCAAAGGCAAAAACAAGAAAAAGATAATCACTTGAATAAAAAATAGCCTCCAAATGAATAGGTATTTATCCAATGACTACACATAAATTGCCAACAGGGATATTAAATGGCACTGAACATCAACAATAGAGGCAATTTTAAATAAACACAATGATGATATAATCTCACACCTGTTACAATGGCTAATATCAACCAGAAGAGAGAGAACTTTTGATAAACATGTGAAGAAAAAGAAATCCTATACCTTCTTGGTGATCTTAAAATTGGTAGAGTCATATAAAAATCATTATGAACATTCTTTTAGAAATAATAAACTGCCACATAACACTGAAATTCCTTTTCTGGGTATATAACCAAAGAAATAAAATCAGTATCAAAAAGAAGTATCAGACGCTTAGGTGCATTGCTGCATTTATCAAGATGGCCAAGTTTCAAAACACTCTAAATATTTTGGATTCTGTGTTAATTAAGAAAATAACGTATATATACACAATAGCCTATGATTCAGTGAAAAAAATTGAAGAATCCTGCAATTTCAACTTTATGGATGAAATTGTAAGACATTATGCTAACTGAAGTAATCCAGGCACACAGACACAAATACTGTGTGAGAACAGGTACAGTGGCTCAAGTCTGTAATCCCAGGACAATGGGAACCATGGTGAGAGGACTGACTGAGCTCAGGGGTTCAAGAACAGTCTGGGAACCTTGGTGATACCTCGTATCTATGATAAATAAAAAAGCTTGGCATGGCAGCACATGCCTGTAGTTCCAGTTACTGGAAAGGCTGATATGGAAGGACTGCCCGAGCCCAGCAGTGAATCTGTGGTGGTCATTAGCATGACACTGCACTCAAGCCTGGGCAACAGAGTAAGACTCCAACTAGGGGGGAAAATTCCTGCATGTCCTCAGTCCTGTAAATAAAAAAACATTGCACTCATAGATAAGAAAGTACAACATGGTCACCAGGGCTTTCGCTTGGGAAAATGGAGATGTTTTTCTTTAAAATGACATTGTAGCCAGGCTCGGTGGCTCAGCCTGTAATCCCGTGCCTTTGGGAGGCTAAGGTGTGTGGATTGCCTGAGCCTGCGAGTTCGAGACTCACCTGGACAGCGAGAACTCATCTCTACAATAAATCAAAAAGATCAGCCGGGTGTGGTAGCGCATGCCTGTAATTCCGGCTACTCGGAAGGCTGAGGAGGAAGGATCGCTGGAGCCCAGCAGGTCGAGGCTGCGGTGGTCGGGAGTGGCCACTGCACTCCAGTCTGGGTGACAGAGTGAGACTCTAAATCAAAAAAAAAAGGTAAAATGACATAGTAGGGGAATCACTTGAAATATGCCCAGAGTTTCCTCAAACCCCCAAAGCTATGAATGATTACTCAGATCATGCAGTCCCTCACAAGACATAAGAACTTTGATTCTTACTCTGAATGTGCTGCAAGTGCACTGAAAAGGAAAGTGAAAATGTAGGATTGTTTCTTATCATCTGTCTTTGTCACAAGAGACAGATTCAGGAGCAACGAGCTCTTACATGGAGACAAAAGTATGAGTTTCTTCTTTTCTTACCTCTAGGGCCCCCCCTTACCATAAACACTGGCAATTTCTGCTATAGCAATAAAAATAGGACCCCACAGATCTACCTGCACAACCAAAACCAAGTAGAGCAGGTCAGGTGACCACCTGTCTGAATTCAACTTTCTTTTTTTTTTTTTGAGTTGAAGTCTCACTCTTTCCCCCAGGCTGGAGTGCAGTGACATGCTCATGACCACCGCAGCCTCAACCTGCTGGGCTCCAGCGATCCTTCCACCTCAGCCTTCCATGTAGCCGGAACTACAGGTTTTCACTACCACATCTGGCTAAAACTTTGATGAACATATCTGGCAGCCCTTGTGCTTGACTCTGACTCCACATTAGAATCACATGGGGGCAATTCCTTAAAACAACATTAATGCTTTCACAAAGAACAACAGACAGTCATCAAGAGAGCAGGGAGACAGTCCACAGAATGGGAAAAGAGATATTTGCCCACTGCATATCTGACAAGGGCCTAACATCTAGGATCTACAAGGAACTCAAACACCAAAAGGAAAAAAAATAAACAGCCCCTTTAAAAGGTGGGCAAAAGACATGAATACACACTTCTCAAAAGAAGATATACGGGTAGCCAACAGACACATGGAAAAGTGTCAGCCTCACTCATCAGAGAAATGCAAATCCAAACCACATTGAGATACCACCTAACTCCACTAAGAATGGCCTTCCTTAATAAACAACAACAGATGCTGGTGAGGTTGTAGAGAAAAAGGAATGTTTCTACACTGCTGGTGGGAACGCATACTAGTGCAACCTCTTGGGAAGACTGTGGCGATTTCTGAAAGAACTAGAAATTGACCTTCCATATGACCCGGCAATTCACCTATTGGGAATATACTTGGAGGAACTCAAATCATTCTATAAAAAAGATACCTGCCTACATATATTTGTTGTAGCTCTAGTCACAATAGCAAAAAAAAAAAAAAAAAAAAAAAACCAACCATGTTGCCCATCAAAGCTGAACTGGATAAAATATGTGGTACATCTTCACAATGGAATATTATGCAGCCATAAAGACAGACAAACATATGGATTTCACAGCAACCTGGATGGATTTGGAGTCAATCATACTCAGTGATCTATTACAGAAACAAAGAAAGTACCGTATGTTCTCACTCATAAGCAGACCTTGAACTGTTATAATACTATAAGAAAGCATTTGAGCCAGGCTTGGTGGCTCAAACTGTAATTCCATGCTTTTGGGAGGCTGAGGTGAGTGGATTGTCTGAGTCCGCGGGTTTGAGACCCACCTGGGCAACTTGGTGAGACCTCATCTCTACAATAAATCAAAAAATCAGCCGGACGTGGTAACGCATGCCTGCAATTTTGGTTATTCGGAAGGCTGAGATGGAAGAATCGCTGGAGCCCAACGGGTCGAGGCTGCGGTGGCCGGGAGTGGCCACTGCACTCCAGTCTGGGCGACAGAGTGAGAATCCAACTCAAAAAAAAAAAAAAAAAAAAGAGAGCGTTTGGCAGTAGTGGGACCTGCCAGGGAAGGAGGGGTGGGATTGGCAGTTGAGGGAAACTGCTAGGGGAGGGAAGGGCGCACCTCATCCACAAGGGCACCTGAACAATTAATATTTGTATATCTAACCCTGAATTGTACTCCACATCTTTATAATAATAATTTTAAAAAGACCAACAGTGTGCAGAAAAGACATAAGTGATGATGTTTCTTCAAACTTGCCACGTGGCCCTATTTAGAAGCCTGGGCTGATAACCACTTAGGAAAGTCTTTTCTCTCAAGCTTTAATTTCCTCATGAATCTTTTAATATTTTGGTCTCATCCTAAGAAACTGGAAGTCTGCAGGTTTAAGGGGTTCCTGAATGGGCTCTTAAAACAGGTCTCCTGAAAATGCTGATGTTACTTCGCCTGGACCCACAATCAGCAGCACTTGGCTAGAGAAAGCAGGCCTGGCATACAGGGTCCCTCCTGTCAAACACACCTATCACAGCACAAAGTTTTTTCCCCTTTTATCTGCTCTTGGGCTTGGGGAAATGGTGAGCACCCAGCTCTGGGGAGACACGAGGAGCAGCCACCAAACACTGGGATCTCCTCTGATCAGTGTTGTGGGGAAACATTTCAGGGTGAGGTGAGACCTGGGAAAGCTTAGGAGGTGCACCTAGAAATGGCTAGGACAGGGAGTGAGCCCTAGGCAGGATTCTGATCTCTGTGACCCTGGGGTGTTTCCAGGTTTGAATTTCCTAAGCCTGCCCAAGAGGCACTTGAGTCCCAGAGTTTGTATAATTGTCTTTAAAGCCACTTCCTTGTCTATTTTATGATATACGATAACAAACAATTTCAATGAAAACCCTACACAGAGGGGACTGGGCCAAGCCACCAGTGGACCGGGTCGGGATAGGTCGCAGGGCCCAGAGCTGACCCGCTAGCCCTCTCCACACAGCCCATTCTCCATGTTCCTGACCCAGAAGTGTCATGGGGAGGATGTGACCCACCTATGGGATTCATGGGGGAGGGACTGTGATCCTGGCCCCCATCCCTCTCTCTGACCCAAGGGTACACAGAGGCTCCATCACAGGGTTAAGGGGCAATTTCCTCCTCATTATGGCTGTGGAAATAAATACATTTCCACAAGAAAGTATGGTTGATGAATTGGTGAATCACACAGATCTTTGTTTTTTGTTGTTTTTTTTTTTTTTTGAGTTGAAGTCTCACTCTGTCACTCAGACTGGAGTGCAGTGGCTGCTCCCGGCCACTGCAGTTTTGACCTTCTGGGCTCCGGCGATCCTTCCACCTCAGCCTTCCAAGTAGCTGGAATAACAGGCATGCGCTACCACGCCCGGCTGATTTTTTGATTTATTGTAGAGATGAGGAGGTCTCACTAAGTTGCCCAGGTGGGTCTCGACCCCATGTGCTCAGGCAATTCACTCACCTCAACCTCCCAAAGCACAGGATTATAGGCTGAGCCACCAAACCCAGTCTCTCACAGATCTTTGAAAACATTCATGACTTTTTTGGAAGAGTGAAGAATTTAGACACAGGTTATCTGTTCAATATTCCGTGATGTGGGTATTAGAGTTTAATGTTAAATTTTATGAGAAAAAAGTTGGCAACTACTAGAAGTGTTCATATATGACGAATTGTTTGCAGAATGATTTGTCATCAGGGAAGACATTGACATTTTTATTGTGTGAAAGTAATACACACCTTTGCTTTTTTCTGACGAGGTATGACATGGAAGTGCTTTACAATTTCCTGCTGTTCATACACATGAGCACTGAGTCTGAATGATTTTGCACTGGATGTTTTCTCATCTGAAACTGAGTAAGCAACCCTCCGGGTCTCCTCCCACTGTGGGAATTTTTCTGTCCTCTCAATAAATCCTGCTCTAAAAAAAAAAAAAAGAAAAAGAAACTAAATGAGTAAACCTTAACTGGGCCCCCAGATTCCAAACCAAAGTCAGTCGTGATCCTGCAAAAGGAAGTCTTTGCAAAAGGAGGCCCAGCTTGTTCTTCCAGGTGAGCTCCCCTGCAGGTGCACCCATCTGTTTATAGCAGTCATAGAAGGAGCCCGTGATAGTGTGAAAAGTCACTGAGCTGGAAATGTTGTGAGTCTCCTGGGAGATGTGGGCAGAATTGGGTAGAAATAAAGGATGTGATGTTCTTCCTGAAAGTGGGATTGGTACGGTGCTGGAGGTGTTTCTAGACATTGTCACATAAAATAAATTTGAGTTTGGATTAAAATAACTTTATGATAAATAAGTATTGTAGAAGCCTGGAAAACCACTATAGGACTTTCTAGCATCTCAAAGTTTAGGCATAACTGGGCTTTCTTTCATGGGGAGAAAAAAAAAGATCAGAAATAGGGTGGAAGGGGAAGGACAGACTGGAGGATGGCACCAGCAGATCCCAGGTCACAGAAGGTCTCACTCTGAAGTCAGCCTGTTCTTTGGTGGGGCATAAAGAGGGGTGTGTGTTGGCTCAGGTTGAGGTAGGTTAGAGTTAAGGGATATGGGAGAAGGAGGAAAACTTAAACATAGCTTGGTTTGCATGAGTTTGTTCAGACCACTGATGAGAAACGCATTCATGTCTTTGTTTGTGAGGCAGAAAATGAGACATTGCTGTGTCTATGACCGGCTTTGAGAGAAAAAAATGGAAACATCACTTAAGTCTTAATGGAAATGGGGATTCTTTGCAGCAAGCTGCTCATGTAGAACAAGAATGATGGGATATCTTCTATCAGAGTTACTTACCAGAATTCCTTTCCCACCCCTGTCCCCTTCCACTGTGTCTTGCCTCACACTTGTCTTTCACTTGGCTGTTTCTGAATAGTGTCCATTATAATAACCTGGACAAGAAAAGTGAAATGCTTTGCTGAGTTCATTGAGTATTTTATCAAATTATTGGGATGAAGAAGGGATTTTGGAATCCCCTGACTTATAGGCAGTTGCTCAGAAGAAAAGAGGACCCCTAGATTTTTCAACTGTCATCTGCAGTGAGGGCAATGTTGTGGGACTTAGCCCTGAATATGGGGGTTTGTGCTTACTCTGTGTGGTGACAGTTGAATTGTTGGAGAAACAATGGGTGTTGCAGACTGGTTGTGTCCAGCAAACTTTGCACAGTTGGGGTTAGAAATAAGACATCACAGAATTTTAAACTACCCCAGGTAAGTGTTTGGTTCCTGTTGAGTATTGAGACCCTGGAGGAAGGAGAAATTCCACACTGTAAGGAGGGGAAAGTAGAACATGTGTGAGGTCCCAGAATTAAATTCCCAGATGCTCAGATTTCCCACAGATTTCCCAGGGAGTGAGCCCTCCATGCTGCATCTCAGAGTGAGCCCCAAACCTGGGAACATGAAGCCACTGAGTATGAGTTGGAGTCTCACTCTCTTTCCCAGGCTGGAGTGCAGTGACATGCTCAATGATAGGGCAGACTGAGAGTTGAAGCCATTTTTCATCTTGTTCTTAAACCCTGACACAATGATGAGAAAGTGGAAGCTATGCTTTTGGAGAAATACACGCTCGAGGTAAAATTAATGTTACCGACTTTGTCTTTTCAGAAACAGACATCCTGGTGCCAGGTGTCAGCGGTATCTCATAGTGGCAACCAAGTTTGCCGAGAGTAAAGGGGATTTACAAGGCTTAGGACATCATGCATTGGGCAAGGACTGTAAAAGTCATCACACTTGTAATTACAAAATTTATAACCGCTCAGAGGGAGAGCAGGTGGGGATTCGATCTTCCAGGAAATTGGCTTCTGTCTACAGGGAAGCCAAGGGTCCCCTGAAGCTGGGCTCAGGCGATCCTTCTTGCTCAGTCTTCCGAGTATCTGGAACTGCAATCACACCACCACACCCAGCAAATTTTCTGATGAACTGTAGAGATGAGGCCTCATCAAATTACCCTGGCTCGCCCAAATTTGTGAACTCAGGCAATTCTCTCACCTTGCCTTCCCAAAGTGCTGGGATTATAGGCATGAGTTACCAGTCTAAAATCAGGGGGATTTTTGCAGCATTTAAAGGCTGACATGCCTGTCCTAGGAAATTGGGGGCGGGGAGAAGCATGAGGTGGCAGGACTTGTAGGTCATAGTCTAGACTGCAGTGGCCATGAGCATGCCACCATACTCCAACCTGGGTGACAGTGAAACTGACAAAAATAAAAAAGACACAGAAGCAACAGTGCCAGAAAACAATTCAGCATTACACAAACGGTCACAAGGGTTCTGATTACAGATTGCTTTTCAAATCTTTTATAACATGAACTTTTCTACTATGGGGCACTAAAACTAAAACTTATAGTAGAAGAAGAATTGGTGCCATATGGAAACCTTTTTAGAAAAATGAATCTGTAAAAAGTATTTTTTTGAATTGTAATCTCACTTTGTTACCCAGGCTGGAGGGAAGTGGAACACTCCCGGCCACCGCAGCCTCAACCTGCTGGACTCAGGTGATCCTTCCACCTCAGCCTTCCAAGTAGCTGGAACTACAGGCATGCGCCACTGTGCTCAACTATTTTTTTTTAATTTACTGTGGAGATGAGGTCTCAGCAAGTTGCCAGGACTGGGTTTGAACTTGTAGGCTAAGGCAATCCTCTCACCTCGTGCTTTCAAAGTGCTGGGATTATAGTCATGAGCCACTGTGTCCGACCTCAGACAGATATTAAGATGTGTTTCTGTGAAGCTACACCAAGTGTCCAGCCTCTCCTGCCTCCCCTCCACCTCTTCTGCCTCTGTCACCCAAGACCGCAAGACCAGGCTCCCCTGTTCCACCACAGCCTCAGATTCTCATGGTGAAGATGGCAAGGATGAAGAACTTTAGGAATGGCCCATTTTCATTTAGTGAACTGTAAAGATATATTTTCTTCTTCGTGATTTTCTATTTTTTTCTCTTTTGAATTTAGTGGGTACCCGTGCAGGTTTGTTACAAGGGTATATCGTGTAATGGTGAGATTTAAGCTTCTGTTAAACCCATCACCCAAACAGGGATGATGGTATCCAATAGGCAGTTTTTCTATGCTTGACTCCCTCCTTCCCACTTTATCAGTCCCCAGTGCTTGTCATTTACATATTGTTAAGGTAATTGCAAGCCAGGCTCGGTGGCTTAGCCTGTAATCCCACGCCTTTGGGAGGCTGAGGTGAGTGGATTGCCTGAGCCCGCGGGTTCGAGACCCGCCTGGGCAGTGAGACCTCATCTCTACAATAAATCAAAAAAATCAGCCGGGCGTGGTAGTTCATGCCTGTAATTCTGGCTTCTCGGAAGGCTGAGGTGGAAGGATCGCCGGAGCCCAGCAGGCGAGGCTGCAGTGGCTGGGAGCGGCCACTGCACTCCTGTCTGGGTGACCGAGTGAGACTCCAACTCAAAAAAAAAAAAAAAAAGATAAATGCAAAAACACAATTTGTAATACACATAACATGCAAAGTATGAGAGTGGACTGTTTATAGAATCCACATGTAGAATCAATACCATTTCATCACTCTGGCTATCTTCGATGTCTTACATAAAGCCACCAACTCACTCTAAGAGAAATATTTGTATTTAATTATGAAATATTTATTACATGCCCAAAACTGTCTTGTTTGATAGAAGAAAACAGACAGAAGTCAAAGCAACCTCTTAACTTATAAAAGCGCCCTATTTATCATCTGAATAAATTGGACCAGTAAACAAAATCAACTACGTTAATTATACAAGGTTAAAGGAATGATTCCACAAAAATGTCTTCCATGTTATTCTGCAGTTGAGAACAAACATATGGAAAATTCTCCTTGAAATATAACTAAGCCAGGCTCGGTGACTCAGCCTGTAATCCCAGCACTTTGGGAGGCTGAGGTTAGTGAATATCCTGAGACCATGGGTTCAAGACCAGCCCCAGCAATTTTGCAAGACCTGGTCCCCACAATGAATCAAAATTAGCTGGGCATGATAGCGGATGCCTGTTGTTCTATCAACCTGGAAGGCTGAGGTGGAAGGATCACCTGAGCCCATTGGCTCTCTGCTGTCCATGAGTTTGCCACTGGACTTCATCCTGGGCAACGAGGTGAGACTCCAACTCAAAAAACAACAACAAAAAAATACAACTAAATACACACACTATGAATGATATCGTCATTGTGCTTAAATTTCAGCTCAAAAAAAATCCTTGAAATTTCTATGTAGGCTAAATAATAAACACTGTATGAACCTGTATCAGGCCTCGTGGACTGGGTGGGGGACCCTGAACGCTCCCAGTCACAGAGACCAACCTTGACATGACACCAATGAGAAGCAGTAGTGTGATGAACATTTTCCTGCCTAGGCCTTTCTCTGACCATGACCTCCTGGGCACAGCTGAACTGCATCAGTGGCCAGAAAGGACCCAGCACTGATCAGTAGGTGGTGCCCAGGGTTGAAACAGGGTGAAGGAACAGACCTTTCACAGGGGCACTCTTTCCAGTTTGGCTCTCACCAATGTGCCTACGGCACCTCCTGAAGCTGTCTGTTTGGTCTGCAGGAGTTCTTTCAGGACAGGTTATCCTGGGCCTGGTCCCTGGAGCATGACATGGTGCTGAGGCACCTTCAGGTCTCCAGGGCTCAGGTGAGAAGGATACAGTGTGATCTGTCCTGAGGTTGAGTCCAGCACCAAGTCAACTCCCAAGTCAACCTCTGGGGTAACAAAGAGGGAAGAACACAGGCCCCATTAACTTATTTCTGTGGGTGTTTCTCCTCATCCTCTACTCTAAGATGCTTCTGAAAACAGGCCTAGATGGGCCCCAAGGCATGTACTGACCTTGAGTTTACTAAACATGCCTCAGAGATGGCAATGGATGATGGCTAGACCCCTCCAAGCCCCTCTGCCATACCCTCATGTACCTGCTTTTGAAAGTAACTGAAGAAAACCAGAGAGATCACAACCATGTGTATGAGCCGATAACAACATCCCCCAGGAAGCAACAGGAAATCCTTCAGTCCTAAGCACCTTCCTCCCAAGAGTGGCAGGACAACATGCCCTGAACAAGGGAGTGGAGGAAATTAATGTCCCAGACCCAGGCAGAATTTGGGAGAGAACCAGTTGGGACCACAGCCCAGACCCAGGACTCAGAGTTCAGTTGAGTGTGGCAATATTCAGTCCTTCCATTATGTGGAGTGACAGCCCCAGAGGGCAGGGGGCCCAGTGCCTGGGAGCATCTACCCTGCAGGGGAGACAAGTTTCACATTAGGGTGGCAAAGGAGCTTGGCTGATAGCAAAGGCCTCTCCCACCTGAGTTCTTTACCAGGACTTACAGTGAGGTGAGGTAGAGTAGCCCTGTGGTGAGGGCAGGAGGCAGGGAGCCCAAAGCCAGTTCAAGTCCTAGAGAGACATCACAGGAGAAGCCTGAAGTGTCCCAATGGCAACCATGTCCCAGGGTGCACACACCCTTAGCTCTGGTATCAGTTTGTTGCATGGGTGTCTTTAATATCGGAATGGGGTGCTGCACAGAAAACATGAGGACCCCAGGGACCAGGGTGCATGGCATCCCACCCAGTGAGAGCCAGATAAGCTCAGTGGAGAAACTGATCTACTCTGTAGGCATCCACCAACTTGGAGACCCTCTCCAAGGTAGATGGCCTGGGTCTCTCCAGCCCACCATCTCAGCTCTAGAAAACCATGGAGCAGGCTGGGCACAGTGGCTCACACTTATAATCCCAGCACTTTGGAATGTTGAGGTGAGAGGACTGCCTGAGCCCATGCATTGGGGACCAGGTGTGGCCATTTGACAAGGCCTCATACCTACAATAAATGAAAAATTAGGCCAGGTACGGTGGCTCAGACCTAATTCCAGCACTTTGGAAAGCCGCAGTGAGAGGATTGCCCGAGGACACAGGTTCGAGATGAGGCTAGGTAACAGGTAAGATCTCATCTCTACAATAAATCAAAAAATTAGGCCGGGCTCGGAGGCTCAGCCTCTAATCCCAGTGCTTTGGGAGGCCGAGGTGACTGGATTGCCTGAGCCCAAGGGTGCGAGACCCGCCTGGGAACTTGGCGAGACCTCATCTCTACAACAAATCAAAATCACCCGAGCGTGGTAGCATGCATCTGTAGTTTCGGCTACTTGCAAGGCTGAGGCGGAAGGATTGCCAGAGCCCTGCAGGTCGAGGCTGCGGTCACCTGGAGCAGCCACTGCACTCCAGTCTGGGCGACAGAGTGAGACTGCAACTCAAAAATATATATATATATATTAGCTGGGCATGGTTGCATGTACCTGTAGTTCCAACTACTTGGAAGACTGAGCAGGAAGGATTACCTAAGCCCAGTAAGTCAAGGTTGTTGTGGCCGGAAGCATGACACTGCTCTACAACCTTGGTTACAGAGTAGACTCCGACTCTAAATAAATAAATAAATAACTGGACATGAAAGCATGTGCTTGTAGTTCCAAATACCTGGAAGGCTGAGGTAGAAGCATCATCTAGTCCAACAGGTTGAAGCTCTGGTTGCCATGAATGTTACTGCACTCTAACCAGAATGACAGAGTGCATTCCAACTATAAAAACAATTTGACAGCATCCCTCAATTAGTAGCCATCCTCACCCAATATCACCTGACTGGACTGATCACAAAACTGAGGCACAACTGCAGGTAGAAGCTTCCATTGATTGCAAGGAAATAAGTTGCTTTCCAGGGGCTGGAGGCTCCAGTGTGGCCAGCACATCCCTGGCTCATAACAGATTCTGGCTATTTGATGTTTTCTTTCCTGAAATTTGTTCCTAAAGCTCCCCATGCATCTGGAGATCAGGAGTCAATGGTTTTCATGGCACAGCTTGGAATAAGGGCTCCTGTCTTATCCTAGGTTCCCTGTGAGATTAGGAACACAGGACAACCTCACCTAGCTATCCCACTGGGCCTCCAACACCAGGGCCTGCCCAGTCCACAGTAAATGCTGAGATATTCTCCTCCCTTATGGTGACACCTACATATTAACTTTCTTTTGAGAAAGTGACCCACATGGCCCCAAAACAGGGCAGCACCCAGCAAGGTGCCCCAAAGCTCCACATAACTCCTCAGTCCTATGAAATCAGTGTCAACAAGGAAGCTGCACAATGGAAGCCTTGGGACGGGAGGGTGAGTATGGCATTGTCAAAGTCTCAGCCAGTCAGCAGCATGTCTTGTTCCTCAAGCTGTCTGATCCGTGTGACAGTGCCTTCCTTAAAGAGCACAAGTCTTACACACAGAGGGACCCAATCTGGCCTCACCTGACCTCAGGGAGAACATTTGTTGGGATATCTAGGATGATCATACAGTGAACATGTGGCCCTGAGCAAAACTAGGATTTTGCCCAGGGCAGGATGAGAACCCTAGACATAGTGTGTGGGTACCTGAGCCAAACTCATGTCCAGCAGGGTCACACCAGTGATGTCACCAGGCTTGAAAAGCAACCAGTCACCTGGACTAGGGTGGGCAGAAACCCACAGATCAGCCATCAACCTTATCCACTCATGGAGGCAATGATGGCTGAACTTCCATGTCCTGAGTGGTGATTACTTGACCACCAATGAGGCAGAAGTCTGAGGCCAACCAGATGGCACTGGGGCTATGCTTTCAAGGCACAAGACTTACTCTAGATTATAGAAATGATGAAAATTAGGAAAGCTAGGTCCAAGCAGGCCAGGTCCCTAGGTCTTCCATACTTGGTGGATTCTTTTCAAGGCAAGAAATAGGAAATGTGGTCTCATTTTGTGCAAGGATGCTCCAAGGTGGGTACCAGATCTTCACAAGGGGAAAGAGCTCCTGACTATGCAGGAATAGGCCTTAGCTGAATCCCACAGTCTGCAGTCTGTCCCCTTTCTTAATCTGGTTGTTTGGTATTCTCTTTTTATTATTATTATTTTTTTTTTAGTTGGAGCCTCATTCATTTGCCACAGCTGGAGTGCATCTCATGGCCACCCCAGTGTCAACCTGCTGAGTTCTGGTGCTCCTGCTGCTTCAGCCTTCCAAGTAGCCAGAAGTACCGATGAGCACTATGATGCCTGGCTATTTTTAAAAACATTTTCTTGTAGAGATGATGTCTCACCAAGTTGCCGGGGCTGGTCTCAAACCCATGGCCTCTGGCAGGATTCTCTATTTTTTTGTTGAATCTGCAGGTACTGAAAATCACCCAGTTTCTTTTCTTATCTCATTTTACTTTCAGAAGAAAAAAAATCCTTCTATCAAATAAATTCTCAGCAACCTCTTCAGCAATCTGCTCTGCAGACAAGCATAGTGCTGTTTTTGTACAATAGAGTGTCCAGTTCTCTCCAAACTCATAGCGATGAGTTCTTACAATAGTGATTGTCCCAATTGCTCCTAATGGATGGAGATGATTTCTTAGATCTGGCTCAGTAATGGTATCATCCAGATCACCAACATTGTCTTTGGGGGTTGTAGAGAATATGTCATTGGGAGTCTGTTTTAGAAGCTTATCTGTTCCCAGGGTCATTGAGTGCATAACACGAGTCTTTAAATTTATTTGTTTTTTGATTTTGAGTCTCGCTCTGTCCCAAAGGCTGGAGTATAGTGGCACACTGCTGGCCACTGCAGACTCGATCTCCTAGTCTCAGACGATCCTTTTGCCTCAGCCTTCCAAGTAGCCGGAACTACAGTCGTGCACTACGATACCTGGCTAATTTTTTTGGTTTATTGTAGAGATGAGGTCTTGCCAAGTTGCCCTGTCTAGTTTTGAGGCCCCAGCTCAGGCAATCCCCTTGCCTTGGCCTCTGAAAGTGCTGACACTACAGGCTGACACCAAGTCTGGTCTAGAGTCTTTAATATTCCGATACACAAGGAGATCATCTGAGTTCGTGGACTTCTCGCATTTGTGTATCTGTCTTTTCTCCTACAATCTCCCTCTTTTTTTAAAAAAGCAGGATTTATTGAGGACAGAGAACCTCGATAGTGGGAGAGGACCTGAAGGATTTACCAAACTATTTCCTTTTATCCAGAAGCATTGGGGGGCTTAATTCATTCATTCATTCATTCATGCATGCATGCATTTTTTCCTTTTTACTTTTGACTCTTCTTTCAGGGGACTTGTTTCTTTGGCACTTGGGTGTGGCAATGGCCAGTTTGTCCAACATGTCACTGGAAGATGTGGATTTCCCCAGCAGGGCAAAATATGTGGACTCATTTTGAAGCTTCTCACAGGGTACCTTGAAGTGTTTTGCTGCCTCCACAAAATGGGACGGAGTCCTGCAGCGCAACGATCAAGCCACCGGGCCTCATTCTTGTACTACAGTTCCCAGCATACTCCGCGATCCACGCCACATTCTGCTCCTCCTCCCAACTTCCGGTGCAGGCTGGCAGCTCAACCTCAAAATGCTACAAGCTGGAATGTGCCTTTCTTTTTCCTTCTACCTTCAGCCCCATTGGATCACATCTGCTGTCACTCAAGACCAGAAGGGTGGTGACCTGTCGCCTTATCCAATCAGCGGATGCTAGTTCGGAAGCTGCCCAGTCAGAAAGAAGATTAAAGTGAAGCGATGGTTTCAGGGTTCTGACCGGGCCTTTTGTTTTCTGGGCCTGCGGAGGTGCCGGATCACCTCGGAGAGAGCCGCGTGTATTTGTTTCTTCCCTTTTCGCCCTGTGAAATGCAGGTCCGGGGAGTCAGTAAGGAAGATACTGGGACACCCAGAAGCTGGGAGATGGTGAGTATGGGTTTGAGTGCGAGAGCGAGAGGCAGGATGAACTCGGACGACCCGGCGGTGGCAGGCCGGCCTCCCCCTCAGTTCTGATTCCGGAACTGTGCCCGCCGGCGGCTTGACCCCGGTTCTCTTTACAGGGTGGGTCTGGTTCGATCCCCAGGGTCCTGTGTTCATGGCGTTCGCGCCCTGCTAGAGGATTCTCCATGCAAACCCGTGCTGCGTATGTGTGGAACCCAGGAGTGTCGTGGGGTGTCTGACCGGCATGGGGGTCCCTGGGGGAAGAGGCTGTGGTCCTGACCCTGTCCCTTTCTCCTCTTAGAAGGTAAACGAGTGCTCCAGCACAGTGTTAAGGAGTTCCCATGGGCCAACAGCGGATCGTGAGTCCCTAAGTCCCAATCAGGGCTTGTGGCCTGGAGGTAAAGGCTTGGAGAAGAGGCAGGGGGAAGCCTGTCACGAGCAGGTGCTGGTGGCTGACAGCCCCACAGTCGCCTGATCTGGAATATCCAGGTGGAAATCTCTAGACCAAGTCATCAGGGTCATTGGCAGTTTGTCACCAGGTCCAATCCTGCTTCTGCCTGGTGGGACAGTCAAAGTCAAGACAAGGAGTTGGAACAGGGGCTGTGACTTTATATAGAGGACCATTAAAACCGAGAAGATGCTTGAGCCCGTGGGTTCGAGACCCGCCTGGGCAACTTGGCAAGACCTTATTTCTACAATAAATCAAAAAATTAGCTGGGCGTGGTAGCGAGCGCCTGTAGTTCCAGCTACTTGGAAGGCTGAGGCGGAAGGATCGCCGGAGCCCAGAAAGTCGAGGCTGCGGTGGCTGGGAGCGGCCACTGCACTCCAGTCTGGGCGACAGAGTGAGACTCCAACTCAAAAAACAAACAAACAAACAAACCGAGAAGATGAGGGGCCAAAACCACTCTTGGGTTTTGTGTCGTTTTTTGGGTTTTTATCCAGGTCAGTTGTGGGGAAGAGAGAGGGGAGAGGATTGCTTGAGCCCAGAAACTTGAGGCTAACCTGGACAACATAGCACATCCATGTAGCTATAAAAGCTGAAACAATTTAGTCAAGAGTGGTCACAAATGCCTGTAGTTTCAGATTCTTGGAGCCTGATAAGGAAGAATCTGTTGAGCTCAGGAGGTCAAGATGATGATAAGCTCTGTAGAGACACTTCACGCCTCCCTGGGTTACGGATTGATATTCAGACTCATAAAATACATTTAATTTAATTTTTAAAAAATAAAGGCATATCTTCAACATGTAGATGTGACTTGTCCAGATAATCTCATCTGAAAAGAAATGCTGGAGAGAGTTGTGGCAAAAATGGCTGGTTCTCAGGTAAATGTGTTCCAGGTCAGAGGCTGTGTCTCTTTTCCTACTGGAATGTCATGATTTTAGAGCGTGCAAACCTTGACTGATACTCATCTGTTGTTGTTGTTTTTTAAGTTGGAGTCTCACTCTCACCCAGGCTAGAGTGCGGTAGCATCCTGCGGCCCCCATAGCTGTGAACTGCTGGGCCCCGGTTATCCTTCCACCTCAACTTTTCAAGGAGCTTGAACTACCAGCACACACCACCATGCTCGACTAACTTCTTGATTTATTGTAGAGATGGGTTTTGTCAAGTTGTCCAAGGTGTTCTCAAACCTATGGGCTCAGGCAATCAATCCTCTCACCTCTTTCTCCCAAAGTTTTGGGATTGTAGGCATGAGCCACCATGCCTGGTCTTCATATATATCTTTTTTTTTTTTTTTTTTTTTTTTTTTTGAGTTGGAGTCTCACTCTGTCGCCCAGACTGGAGTGCAGTGTCCGCTCCCGGCCACCGCAGCCTCGACCTGCTGGGCTCCGGTGATCCTTGCGCCTCAGCCTTCCGAGTAGCCGGAATTACAGACACGCGCTACCACACCCGGCTGATTTTTTGCTTTATTGTAGAGATGAGGTCTCGCTGCCCAGGCGGGTCTCGAACCCGTGGGCTCAGGCAATCCACTCACCTCAGCCTCCCAAAGGCGCGGGATTACAGGCTGAGCCACCGAGCCCGGCTCTGTTTTACTTTTCAAGTCCTTATTATAGATGATAACGTCTTTCAAATTTTTATGGATTTCCAATTTAAATATTGTTTGTAATAAAATTTTTTTTCTACAGAACACAAACAGCTGTTTGTAAATCAGTATCAAACTCAATTGATAAACTGATTAGGAGATTATTGGCTTAATGATACCATTTAATCTTTCTTCCCAATCATGTATCTTCATTATTTTTCGTTTCTGTTTTTCATGTGTTTCAGAAAAATTTTACACTGAATAATTTGATATTTAAATGTAAAATTTTTTGTAAATTTTACAATATTCTTTTACTGTATTAAAAAGATTATATGTATTTCTAATCAATTTTATTAGTGACAAATTGTCCTGATGGATTCTCAAATGCTGAATCTCCTAAGCATCCCTGACATAAAGAGACATTGTTCATGATGTAATGTTGCAACATGCTGACACAATGTTTCTTTTCTTTTCTTTCTTTCTTTCTTTTTTTTTTGAGTTGGAGTCTCACTCTGTCACCCAGACTAGAGTGCAGTGGTACGTTCCCGGCCATGGCAGCCTCAACCTGCTGGGCTCCGGTGATCCTTCCGCCTCAGCCTTCCAGGTAGCTGGAACTACAGGTGTGCAATACGACGCCCGGCTAGTTTTTTTTTTTTTTTTTATTGTAGAGATGAGGTCTCGTCAAGTTGCCCAGACGGGTCTCGAACCCGCGAGCTCAGGCAATCCACTCACCTCAACCTCCCAAAGTGCTGGGATTACAGGCTGAGCTACCGAGCTTGGCCCAATCACTTTATTATAGTATTCTGATAATTGTTCTGCGTCCACTTATGAGTGAGTACATGTAGTACTCACATCTTTGTTTATGTGCTAAAACACTTGAATATATGTATATATAAAATATATACACATATATATTTTAGTTGGACTCTCTACCACACCTGGATAATTTTTTATTTAGTGTAGAGACAGGTCTCACCAAATTGCCTGGACTTGCCTTGAACCTACAGGTTCATGCAATCCTCTCACCTTGGCCTCCCAAAGTGCTGGGATTACAACTTGAGTTACCAAGCCTGGCTTTTGTTTTTTTTAGTAGGAGTCTCACTGTTTCCCATGGCTATAGAGCAATGCCACTCTCATGGCCACTGCTGCCTCAACTTACTTGTGAACCTACCACTTTAGCCCTCCAAGTAGCTGGAACCACAAGTGTGCACCACCATGCCTGGCCAATTTTTTTATTTACTGGAGAGACGAGGGTTCACAAGTTGCTGTGGATGGTTTGGAAACTCTATGCTCAGGAAATCCTGTCATCTCCTCCTCTCAGAGTACTGGGATCATGGGTGTGAGCCTCCACACTCATACTGAAATATTCTTAGTGATTATTATTATGGGTTTTCCTATCCTTACATCTTATGAGGTTTTCTTTTGATTTGCCAAAAGGTGGGAAAGCCTGCCAAATTGGTCTACAGTGAAATGTAATTTTAAAATGTCTGAATGCTTCCTAAAAGCAGCCTATGGGTAATTTAGCTATCGATGTCTTACCTGTGCTAGCTACCCTGCCTTATTTTGACATTTCATGCTTGCATTTGCTGTTGTTTTAGTATAAGATCTGTCTTCTTCCAAGATAAAAATTTATAGGAAATACATTTAAGTTGATTAGGTGAGTGGTTTCTTTGCATTTTCCACACATTGCTGCTGTTGAGGGGGAAAAGACAGAAATGATCCCTGTCCTCTGCGAAAGTGTAAACTGCTGAGGTGGACCATTGTCATGGGAATAATGCAAGATTGCAACAATGGAGAAAGCAGAAAGAAGTAAAGTTTAATAAACACCTTTCACAGATTGGAAAGGAGTTAGAGGCAAGTGAGGTGTGGAAGGGCCAAGAATTGGGTTTTAAAAAGGCCTTTGGGGAAAGGGGTTTTAAGCCCACAGGACTGTCCAGGGCTGTGGGTCTTTGATGTAGACTGTAGCCACATGAGTTTTATATTTTGCTGGTTCCAGACATTAGCATCTCATGCCCTCAGGTGATGGGCTAGATGGGAGGAGTCAAAGGGAAGGGGTTTTTCAACAAGAGACTTGTGAGATGCTTGAAATCCACAAGCTTCATGACCAAAAAGTGGTCTTATAATTTACATAGCTTCAGTCAACCAAGGGGTGACCTTTGATTCCCCCCGACAAGGAACCTGAACGTTTCCTAGAGATTAGTATGTAAACCTTGAGGTGAAAGGTTAAGTTGTTGGGTTGCCCTGGTTTTGCATCTAATGGAGATTTACTGAGGAGACTACGTAGACTGCCTCTTGGCCTGCAGAAAAATGTAATCTTAAAAGGTCTTAATGCCTCCTAAAACCTGCTTATTGGAAATTAACTATGTCTAACATGCGTTTGGTTCAAAGCATGTCAGTCTAAGGAAAAATCGCTATGCTGAGACAAAATGTTAACTAAGTTTATTCTAAGTTTCTTGGAGTCCTACTTTCAATCTGGATTAAGTTTCACTTGTGAAAGGAATAAAAAAAATCACAAATTATAAAATATCTCAACTAGTGAGAAGGTGTAAGAATCCACATGAAGCCTCTCAGGCACACGGGAGAGCAAGTTCAGTGTCTCCTGAGAGTGTAGTCACCAGGCACTTCAGTTAGCAGGACACAAAAGAGGACATCCCAAGTCATAGAATGGCCTGACTTGATTCAGGCTTGTCTGTAAGTGCCTCTCCTACCTGGGTTCATACCCTTTAACAAAAAATGGGATCCACTTATTTTAGCTCCAGTTATTCACCATGAAATATATTTTATCAATACAGTTTGAAAAGTTTTTTAAAAATTTCAGGCAAGATGTAGATAGATGTCTGGAAAAAATTAAATATCTAAGGTTGGGTGCAGTGGCCCATGCCTGTGATCCCAGCACTTTGGGAGGCTGAGGTGAGAGGACGGAGCCCAAGGGTATGAGATTGCCCTGGGCTACTTGGTGAGACCTCATTTCTACAGTAAATTTTAAAAATTAACCAGGATCCAGCTGACAACTAGAATTATGCAATAAGATAATTTGTAACACAGAAATATTCTTTAATACATTAATTGTGAGAAAAAAGAATGATATGAAATCCACTCAGCCTGTGTACACACTATTTTTTTAAAATGATACAGCACAAATTTGGCATCAACATGGGCATGTACAATTTTGAGTGCTATATTTACATCACAGAATACGTTGCATATATTGCTCAGAGGAAAATTCACAGTAGGTTGGAAGGTCCTCATCAAGTTTTAATGTGTACAAAATGAACTGAATATCTTCTTAAAATGGAAATTCTGATGCAAGAGACTTGGACTTCACCTGAGCTTCAGCACTTCAGTGGCATATTCACAGCTCATTGCAGCCTCGATCATCTGGCCTGAAGGATGCTGGGACAAACTGGTATCAGGTGCCAATGCACAGGTGAAACACAACATCCATGCTGAGATCTACAGCCCCCCCAATAGTATATTTTCATATCAGTCTAATAATAAACATTTCTTAGGCAGAAATCCATGTACAAGTATCTCCCATGGTGTGTAATCTCAAAGACTGTATTTATATTGTTTGTTTTGGGCATCCTAAAAAGGAACTCTCTTCCAATAATTTTTTTTTGAGTTGGGAGTCTCACTCTATCACCCAGACTGGAGTGCAGTGGCCACTGCAGCCTCAGCCTGCTGGGACCCAGCGATCCTTCCACCTCAGCCTTCCAAGCAGTTGGAACTACAGGTGTGTGCTACCACACCCAGCTCATTTTTTATTTATTGTAGAGATGAAGTCTCTACAAGTTGCCCAAGTGGGTCTCAAACCCACAGGTTCAGGCAATCTATTCACCTCAGCCTCCCAAAGCACTGGGATTACAGGCTGAGCCACCAGCCCGGCTGAATAATTTGTTATTCAGACATTTTTTTGTTGCTCTGGGCAGTAACTGCCATCCTGTGTAAATGTGCATGCTGTTAACCGTGTTCTCCATGAAGCTGATGGAGCATCATGTGAAATCTTAATAGTTCACATTCCCATCCTTCACTTGTATCTGAGGATCTACAGCATTTCCAATGGGAAGCTTGAATATCCACAACTTCCCATGTTCCCCAACCACAAAGAAAGTTTTTTTTTTTGAGTTGGAGTCTTACTCTGTCGTCCAGACTGGAGTACAGTGGCTGCTCCCGGACACCGCAGCCTTGACCTGCTGGACTGTGGCAATCCTTCTGTCTCAGCCTTCCAAGTATCTGGAACTACAGGCTCACCATACCACACCAGGCTAATTTTTTGGTTTATTGTAGAGATGAGGTCTCACCAAGTTGCCCAGGTGGGTCTCGAACCCGGGGGTGAAGGCAATCCACTCACTTCAGCCTCCCAAGGCACAGGATTACAGGCTGAGCCACCAAGCGTGGCTGGGATTTCTTTTCAGGTGAGATGATCTGGGCAAGTCACACCTACATGTTGAAAATATGCTTTTATTTATTTTAAAATTAAATTGAATGTATTTATTTTTTGCTAGAGTCTCACTCTGCAAGCCCAGGCAGAAGTGAAGTGGTACCATTTTATTCATCACAGCCTTGAACACCTGGGCTCAGGCAATTCTTCCATCTCAGCCTCCAATATAGCTGGAATTACAGGCCTTTGCTAATATTCCTGACTAATTTTTCATTAATTATTTTTATAGTGACATGAATGTGCTATGTTGTAGATGTTGGTCTCAAACTCCTGGCCTCAGTCAATCCTCTCACATCAGCCTCCCTAAGTGAGAAGTTTCCTGGCATAAGTATGATGTGAAGTCAGTATATGCCTTTAGCATATGCACTGTCTTTTCCTTGCTACCACCATACCCACACAGGAGGGTACAGAAGAGTGATAAAATCTACTTTTCTCTGTCTTTTGTCATAGGAGACAGTTTCAAAAACAGTGAGCTCCTGCAAGGTGTGCAACATGTGAGTTAATTCTTTTCTTCCCACAAGTGTCCTCCCTTGCAACAAACACTGGCAATTTCTGCTACAGCAATGAATATATAGTTCCTCTGGATTACCTGCCTGACCAAAGCAAAGCAGAACAGGACAGGTGACCTCCCTTCTGAACTCAACTTACACGAACATATCTGGCAACACTCAGCTTGACAATGTTTCCGTGTTAATGTCACATAGGGGACAGCTTGGTGCCATGGCTCACACTTGTAATTCCAGTATTTTGGGAGACGAGGTGAGAAGATTGCCAGAGTCCAGGGGTTCCAGACCAGCCTGGGCAACTTGGAAAGACCTCATTTCAGCAATGAATCAAGCAATTAGCTGGGTATGGTGGCACATGCCTGAAGTTTGATGTTGAAATATTGCCTGTGGCCAGCAGGTCAAGGCTGCAGTGACCATGAGTGTCCCACTGCACTCCAGTCAGCACAACAGCCAAAACAACAGACAAAGAAAACCTACATGGTTATTTTTTAAAATGACAAGCCAACAGAAATAATAATGAAACAGCAGTAATTCTGTCTGTGAATGCTCTCTTAAGCAGTAACATCAGAACTCACAATGACAAAAAGTCAGGTACCATGGACACCTCGCTTCTCTGTACTGACCACATGGTGCTGATTCAACCATTTAACCTTTTACAACAGTTGGAAGTTTCTGGTGGTGTAGGGACATTGACCACTTGATCTGTTTTTCTAGTGGCTTCATAATATGGTGGTAGGCCGAGCTTGGTGCCTTAGCCTGTAATCCCACACTTTGGGAGCCCGAGGTGAATGGATTGCCTGAGCCCTTGGGTTCCAGACCCACCTGGGCAACTTGGCGAGACTTCATCTCTAAATAAATTTTTTAAAAATTAGCCAAGTGTGGTAGTGGGCACCTGTAGTTCCAGCTACTTGGAAGGCTGAGGCAGAAGCATCGCCAGAGCCCAGCAGTTCAAGGGTGCGGTGGCCAGAAGCATGCCACTGCACTCCAGTCTGGGTGACAGAGTGAGACTCCAACTCAAAAAAAAAATAGTAGTAAACCTGGAGCCAATCTATATGGTTAAATTCATGGTTAAATTCATTCCTGCTCCATGGAGAGTTATATTCTTATTACTAAACTCAGCATTAAAACATAATTTATTGAAACTATTATTGGCTAGGCTCAGGAGGCCGTGGTGAATGGATCATCTGAGCCCACATGTTCAAGAGCAGTCCAAGCACCTTGGCGAGATCTCCTCTCTAAAATATATAAAAAAACTTAGCTGGGTGTGGTAGTGCATGCCTATAATTCGAGCTACTTGGAAGACTGAGGCGGAAGGATCACTGGAGACCAGCAGGTTGATTCTGGGTTGGCCTTGTGTGTGCCACTTCACTCCTGCCTGGGTGACAGGGTGACATTGACTCAAAAAAAAAAAAGCATTTTTTTGTATGCTTTCATACACCTGTGAAATTCAGCAATTAATCTATCACACTTTCTGGTGGAAATGTATTGATTTCCACAGTTATAAAGAGAGAAACTTTTCCTCAACGTTGTGATGTAACCTTGGGGTGGAGAGAAGAGGCACGAACACCCAGACCCTCCCTCTGTGAGTTCCGCTTGCCAGTCCTATCCTCCCACCACTCTTTCGGGTCTGAACACGTGGAAAGAGGGGCTGTTCTCAGAGGGCTCAGCTGGTGAAGTGAATGGGACAAGTCCCCAGGGTCCCGGCCTCGCCTCACCTACATTGAGGGCGCCAAGCCCAGCTGCTGGTGGGGATGTGTTCACTGTCAGCTAAGGGGGACGCCAATCCCACCACAGGTGGGTCATCTGAGTTCATCCACTTCCCCTCTCGACACCCCCGACATATTCACCTTCTCCCAGCTCCGGATGTCCCAGCAACTTCGCTAAGGACTTCCACATTCTGCAGTTCACAAGGTGACAGAGGTTGAAGCAAAGACACGTGGATACCAAAGTTCAGGACACTACAGATAGAACGACTCAACTCTGTGCACAGGCGAGGGGGTGAAGACCCGATCAGAGCCCCAAAGCCGCCCTGTCACTTCCAGCTCCAGTCTGATTGACCAGTTGAGACCTCAGCATCCATTGATTGGAAAAGCCTTCAGGACCTGCCCTTCTGGTCTTGACTGACAGGAGGTGCAAAACGAAGACCATAGGCAAAAATGCCTTTAGATTTCTCCTTGCCCTGGAGTCTGGGCAGAAGGGTAGGGGGGGAAGGCTTGTGGGCCCCTTCGGGGCATGATGAGAGTTTTTGTGGCTCCTGGTTGGCGGGTCGCTGGACTGTAGGTCGACACCGCCTCTCCCGGGACACACGGATTGTAGTCCTTCAGCTCCGCAACCCACCAGCTGGGAGCCATGCAGACGCCAGTGTTCCCAGCAAGCCCTGTAAGGGGCTCACAACCTCACATCTCTCTACCACGTTACGGAGCTGGGAGAAATCTCAACATTTTCTGGCCTCATATAGCTTGCATCTGATCGCATGTCCTGTCACTCAAGACTAGATGGCCTGGATTTTTATCCAATCAACAGATGCTGGGATTTGAAATGGGCAAACAGGAGCTAGTAGTGAGGGGGCAGCTTCCGAGCTCTTACTGGGTCTTAGTTTTCTCCATCAGCCTGGCGTATCTTCATTTTTGCCTGTGTTGCCCTGTGACACGCAGGTTCTGGGAGATTCGTAGGGCAGACGCTGAGACCCTCGGAAGGCAGGAGGTGGTGAGTGTGCAGGGAGGTTTCCCGAGAGGGGGAGAGGGGATAGACCCAGATGACCCGGCTCTTTAGGGACTGGCCTCTCCTGAGGCTCGGCACTGGTCCCTCGGTGTAGGTGGGCCTGGGGCGAGACCCTGTGGTCTTGACCCTGCAGCGACATCACCTGCTGAGCACTCTCCTTGTAGCCACCACCTCCAAGTGTGCTGAACCGGCGAGGGGCATGGAGAGGATCCGACATGCGTGGGGTGCTGGTGGGGGGAGGGGAGACTGTGATCCTGGCCCACTCCCTTGCTCCTCCCCAGAGTTAAACAGTGGCTCCATCACAGCATTAAGGAGGCCACTTGGGACAACAATAGTTCTTGAGCCCAGAAACTCCAGCTAGGACTCGTGGTGTGGGGATCCTGGAGGGTCTGGGAGGAAGGGCTTTGAGAAGGGACAAGGGGAAGCCAGGATGGGCAGGTGCTGTTGGGTGACAGTCCTGCAGTGGCCTTATCTGAATTATCTAGGTGGAAATCTCCAGGGTCTGTCATTAGTGTCCTTGGCCATTTGTGTCACCAGGTCCAAACCCGGTTCTGTTGACATAAGGAGTTGGAGCAGGGTTTGTGACTTTATTTAGCAGGAACATTAAAACTAAGGAAATGAGGGGATGGCATCCTAAAGACACTCCTGGATCGTGTGTACTGTGTACTTGTTCTTTCTTTTTTTTTTTAGGTTGGAGTCTCACTCTGTTGTCCAGACTGTAGTGCAGTGGCCACTGCAGCCTCGACCTGCTGGGCTCAGGCGATCCTTCCGCCTCAGCCTTCCAAGTAACTGGAACTACAGGTGTGTGCTAACACATCTGGCTAATTCTTTGATTTGTTGTAGAGATGAGGTCTCACCAAGTTGCCCAGGCGGGTCTTGAAACCGCGGGCTCAGGCAATTCACTCACCTGAGCCTCCAAAGGAGCAGGATTACAGGCTGAGCCACGGAGCCCGGCTGTGTGTGCTTTTTCAAAATTTTTATCCAGGCGGTGGAACAGAGAGCGGCTAAGATCAAGAGCTGGCTTAGACTTGCAGACATCTGGGAGATGAGATGAATCCTGGAAAGTGGTGAATTATCTTTGTCCTTGGTTCACAGTCTCCTTGTTCCTTTATTAAACAAAACAGAGTAGTGAATATACTCCCACTTTCCCAGAGTTGGTCTGGACAGCTGCATACTGGTGCCAACCTTGTCAACATTTCAAAATTATTTTAGCTACATGGAAAGACACAAAGAGGCCAGAAATCCCCTCCCCATCCCAGTCTAAAATGGAGTTATGTTGAACTATTGAGAGTTGACTATCCCATTTTGGATTGATTAGGTCTAAGTTTTATAGTATTAAATTTGTAACTCAAAAAATTTCTTTTAAAGCTGGGCTCGGTGGCTCAGCCTGTAATCCCATGCCTTTGGGAGGCTGAGTTGAGTGGATTGCCTGAGCCCGTGGGTTCGAGACCCGCCTGGGCAGTGAGACCTCATCTCTACAATAAATCAAAAAATCAGCCGGGCGTGGTAGCGCACGCCTGTAATTCCGGCTACTCGGAAGGCTGAGGAGGAAAGGATCGCTGGAGCCCAGTAGGTCGAGGCTGCGGTGGCCGGGAGTGGCCACTGCACTCCAGTCTGGGTGACAGAGTGAGACTCCAACTCAAAAAAAAAAAAATTATTTTAGTTCAGCAACTGGTTTCTGTGCACTTTTAGACACATTACTGTTCTTGAGGGGCAAAGGCAGAAATGATGTCTGTCCTCTGGATTATCTTGCATTTATAAAGAAGAAAAATTATTCCAAAGGACAAAGTAAACCCACCTCAGGGAGATGGTGAAAGAATCAACAAATCAAAGAGAAACTCAGGCAAACAGGAGAGCAAACCAGGGGCTCCCAAGAGGGTGATAAGACTGACAAAAAATAAATACATTCCATTTAATTTTGAAATAAATAAAGGTATATTTTCAAAATATAGGTGTGACTTGATTAGATAATCTCACCTGAGAAGAAATCCCAGAGAAATAGGAGGAAAAAGAAAAAATGACTGCTTCTCAGGTAAATGTGTCCCAGATCTGAAGGAACGGCTACGTGTAAAACTTGCAAACCGGCTGGGTTTGGTGGCTCAGCCTGTAATCCCAACACTTTGGGAGGCTGAGGTGAGTGGATTGCCTGAGCCCGCAGGTTCGAGACCTGCCTGGGCAACTTGGTGAGACCTCATCTCTACAAGAAATCAAAAATCAGCCGGACATGTTAGCGCATGCCTGTAGTTCCAGCTACTTGGAAGGCTGAGGCAGAAGGATCGCCGGAGCCTAGCAGGTGAGGCTGCGGTGGTCGGGAGTGGCCACTGCACTCCAGTCTGGGCGACAGAGTGAGACTCCAACTCAAAAAAAAAAAAAAAGCAAACTTGCAAACCATGCTGCTATCCTTGTGATGGTCCTGCCTAATGAGTTTGTTTCAACTATTTTTGTTCTTCCTGTGATATTCAATGGGTCTGTCGGACACTGCTCCTACATAACCTCTTCTGTTCTCCTCAACCACACTGCTTAGTTGTTATAAAATATTCTCACCATGAATGTATGACTGCAGTATTAAAAATCTTCCCTTGTGGCCAGGTTCAGTGGCTCAGCCTGTAATCCCAGCACTTTGGGCAGCCGAGGCAAGAGGATTGCCTGAGACCACGGATTCGAAACCTGCCCGCGGAACATGGCGAGACCTTATCTCTACAATAAATCAAAGATAGTCAGGTGTGGTGGCACATGCCTGTAGTCCAGCTACTTGGAAGGCTGAGGAAGAATGATCACCGGAGCCCAGCAGTTCGAGGCTGCGGTGGCTGGGAGTGGCCACTGCACTCCAGTCTGGGAGATGGAGTGAGACTCCAACTCAAAAAAAAAAATGTTCCCTTATTACTGGGGATCATGAGAAGGCATGGTTACCAAGAATCCCATTGGCAAATGAGTAGATCCTCAGATCCTAGTGAAGGATAGAAACATTTTTTTCCTTTAGTTGTAGTCTCCCTCTGTTGTTCAGAATAAGTGCGCTGGCACACTCTTGGCCACCACAGCCCAGTTAATTTTTTAATTTATTGTAGAGATGAGGTCTTGTCAAGTTGCCCAGGCTTGTCTCAAACCCAAGGGTTCAGGAAATTCTCTTGCCACGGCCTCCCAAAGTGCTGGGATTATAGGTATGAGCCTCTGCTCCTAACCAGAACTCGTGCTGTTAATGTTCTGTCTAGATGCTGCATCATCTCCATGCAGAACACAGTTTAATAAAATGTACATTTAAGTCAGGCTTGGTGGCTCAGCCTGTAATCCTGTGCATTTGGGAGGCTGAGGTGAGTGGATTGCCTGAGCTTGCAGGTTTGAGACCCACCTGGGCAAATTGTCGAGACCTCATCTCTACAATAAATCAAAAATTAGCTGGGTGTGGTAGTGCATGCCTGTAATTTCAGCTACTTGGAAGACTGAGGCGGAAGGATCACCGGAGTCCAGTAGGTCAAGGCTGCGGTGGCCGGGAGAGGCCACTGCACTCCATTCTGGGCAACAGAGTGAGACTCCAACTCAAATAAATAAATAAAAATAAAATGTACATTTAACAGGATGCCAGTTACTGTCCAAAATAACTCAGGAATGACTGAGTAAAGAATAGAGGAGACTTGCTCTCTAGGATGCCAAAAACTAAAAGTAGAAATACACTTTCAGAGATTACATGCTGTGGGAGATACCTATAGTCTGATTTCTGCCTAACACATGTTTCCTTCTTATTTAATTGAGATTATAAATTACTATATTGGATGGGTGTGGTGACTCTATATAATCTCAGCACTTTGAAAGGCTGAGGCTACAGATTACCTGAGCTTGTGTTGGGCATTTGGTGAGACCTCATCTCTACAGTAAATTACAAAAACTAGCCAGCATGGTTGCATGTGCGTGTAGTTCTAAACACTTGGAAGGCTGAAGCAGAAGGATTGCCTAAGTCCAACAGGTTGAGGCTGCAGTGGCCATGACCTTACCTCTGCACTCCAACCAGGGTGACAAGAGTGAGACTCCAACTGAAAAAGTAATAATAAATTACTATAATTTTTTTGCCAAAAGATCTCAGCATGGGTATTGTGTTCCACCTGTGTGCCTTGACATCTGATACCAATTTATCCCAACTACTTGGGATGCTATGGAGGATGCATTCTTTCAGCCCAGGAGATTGAGGCTACAATAAGCCATGATTATGCCACGGCACCCTAGCATGGATAAGAATGAGACACCAACTGGAAAAAAAAAGTACAGAACCTCAGGCTGAATCCATGTATTCTGAATCAGAATTTGCATTTTAAGAAGATATTCAATTTATTGTTGTATAAATTAAAGTTTGCCAAGGACCTTCTGACTCACTAGGAGTTTTCCATCTGAGCAGTATATGTAGCATATTCTGTGTGATGTAAACATAACTATTAAAAATGTACATAAGCCAGGCTGGGTGGCTCATCCTGTAATCCCAGCACTTTAGGAGGCTGAGGTGAGTGGATTCCCTGAGCCTGTGGGTTTGAGACCCACCTGGGCAATGTGGCAAGACCTCATCTCTACAATAAAATAAAAAATTAGCCAGGCACGGTAGTGAACGCCTGTAGTTCCAGCTACTTGGAAGGCTGAGGTGGAAGGATTGCCGGAGCCCAGCAGGTTGAGGCTATGGTGGCCGGGAGTGTGCCACTGCACTCCAGTCTGGGTGACAGAGTGAGAGTCCAACTCAACAAAAAAAAGTACATGCCTGTGTTGGCGTCTAAATTTATACTGTATTGCTCACAAAAATAGAGTGTCTACACTGGCTGAGTGGATTTTATTTCATCCTTTTTTTCCCACACCTAATGCATTAGAGGATATTTCTGTGTTACAAATTTTCTTTTTACATAATAATAGTTGTTATATCAGTTGGACCCTGTTCTCTTCACTCTTACTTTACCTCGAGGCCATGGTGATGGGTAAACATGTGTTTTGTTGCTTTCAGAGGTTGTTGTCATTCAAGGATGTGGCCATCGAATTCTCTCCAGAGGAGTGGGCATGCCTAGACTCCCCTCAGCGAATATTACACAGGACTGTGATGTGAGAGAACCATAGAAACCTGGCTTTTCTGATGAGGAAACTTTCAAAACACAATCCCTATTTCATACTAAGGATTTTATGGCCTTCCTTTGTAGAATGTTTTCTGGGAATGTCTGCATTGCATGAATGAGTTTCAGGTTCCTACTATAAAAGAAAGGTTGGTAATATGTTAACATAGAAAATAAAAAAATAATGATGTTTCATTTTGTCATGAAACCCTCTCTATTTTGAATTGTCCAGTGTCCTTCTAGCTATATTATTGGTAAGTTCAGAAATTTAGTGGCATAGATATCACTGCCCACATCTCATTCCAATTGTTGCCATGTTATTGACTCACAAGTACTGAACTAAGAATTTACAAATTGCTGGGCTTGGTGGCTCAGCCTGTAATCCCACCCCTTGGGAGGCTGAGGTGAGTGAAATGCCTGAGCCCGCGGGTTTGAGACCTGCCTGGGCAACTTGACAAGACCTCATCTCTACAATAAATCAAAAATCCCTGGGTGTGGTAGCACATGCCTGTAGTTCCAGCTATTTGGAAGGCTGAGGTGGAAGGATCACTGGACTCCAGTAGGTCGAGGCTGAGGTGGCTGGGAGCATGCCACTGCACTCCAGTCTGGGTAAAAGAGTGAGACTCCTACTCAAGAAAAAGAAAAAAAAAAAGAACTTACAAATTTAAGGCCAGGGATGGTGTCTCAGCCATGTAATGCCAGCAGATTAGGTGGCAGAGTTGAGGGGACTGCCAGAGCCTCTGGGTTCAAGAACAGCCTGGGTAACTTGGCAAGACCCCATCTCTACATGAAATCAAAAAATTTTCTGGGAGTGGTAACACACACCTGTAGTTTGGGTTACTTGGTAGGCTGAGGGTGAAGAAATACCTGAGCCCAAGAGATGAGCACTGGGGTAACCATGAGCTATCCACTGCACTCCAGCCTGTGTGACAGGGTGAGAATCCCACATAAAATAAAAAGAAACCCATAAATTGAATGTTCTACTTAAATGTTTTAAAGGTTTTATTGCAAAACTATATTGGGATTAATTTTCTAGAATCTTGTATAATGTGTTCCCTACTGATCACAACACTAGATTTGTAACCAAAGAGAACCCCATTAAGAGTCATGTCACAGCCGGGCTCGGTGGCTCAGCCTGTAATCCCGCGCCTTTGGGAGGCTGAGGTGAGTGGATTGCCTGAGCCCACGGGTTCGAGACCCACCTGGGCAGCGAGACCTCATCTCTACAATAAATCAAAAAAAAAAAAAAATCAGCAGGGCGTGGTAGTTCGTGCCTGTAATTCCGGCTACTTGGAAGGCTGAGGCGGAAGGATCGCCGGAGCCCAGCAGGTCGAGGTTGCAGTGGCCGGCAGCGGCCACTGCACTCCAGTCTGGGCGACAGAGTGAGACTCCAACTCAAAAAAAAAAAGTCATGTCACTATTTTCCAGTCAAACAGGACTTGCTGACTCTAAGCCAGACCTCATCATGTGTCTGGAGCAAAGGAAAGAGCCCTGGGATGTGAAGAGACACGGCACATTAACCAAACTTCCAGGTAAGTGGGAGTGAATGAAGCAGATGACACAGGTTGGGGAATCAGAGCTTGAGATGTGGATTGGGAAGGTGGGCTGCTCCAATGGAAATGGTTTTTGAGAAGCCTGGGATTCTTTCTCTTGCTGTCATAAAGGGACATCTGTCATTCCATGTTCTGAAATTCTCCAAAAACTCTACTTCTTCAGTGAACTTGATCTGCAGTAAAATGTAATTTTAAATTGTCTGACTGCTTCCTAAAACCAGCCTATGGGAAATTTATCTATCAATGTCTTACCTGTGCTATCTACCCTACCTCATTTTGACATTTCACTGTGGTATTTGCTGTTGGTTTAGTCTAAGTTTTGTCTTTCTCCAAGATAGTAATTTATAGGAAATACATTTAAGTTGATTAACTAAGTGGTTTCTTTGAATTTTCATACACATTGCTGGTCTTTAGGGGAAAAGGCAGAAATGATTCCTGTTCTCTGTGAAAGCATAAACTGAGATGAGGTGGACTGTTGCCATGGTAATGATGCCAGATTGCAACAAAGGGGGAAGTAGAAAGAAGTAAAGTTTATTAACCACCTTTCACAGGTTGGAAAGGGGGCAGACAGAGGCAAGTGAGGCATGGAAAAGCCAAGCATTGAGTTTTTTAAAGGCCTTTGGAGAAAGGCAGTTTAAGACCACAGGCCTGTCCAGGGCCATGGGTCTTTGATGCAGGTTGTAGTGTTATGACCAAGTAAGCAAGAAGAAGCTATGCCAGCAGGTTGTATTTGATCAATTATGAATTTATTAAATTTATGAGTCAAGAGTAGGCCAATGCCAGAAAAACTCTTGGCAAATTGGTGTAGTTTGTGGCAAGCTTTTATAGGTAAAATTTACAGTATTGGCTATGTAGCAACTTAGTGACCATAGCAACTATTAACTACAACTTGGCAACTAAAATGGGAACTTCAATTGTTAGGGAGCTTTGATTAATTTCATGTCCTAGGTTTAGCCAGCGCCCAGAAAGTCCTTGGAGTTCTGCCATTAAGATATAGTTTAGCCGGACTCGGTGGCTCAGCCTGCAATCCCGCACCTTTGCGAGGCTGAGGTGAGTGGATTGCCTGAGCCCGCGGGTTCGAGACCCACCTGGGCAACTTGGAGAGACCTCATCTCTACAATAAATCAAAAATCAGCTGGGCATGGTAGCGCATGCCTGTAGTTCCAGCTACTTGGAAGGCTGAGGCGGAATGATCGCCGGAGCCCAGCAGATTGAGGCTGCGGTGGCCGGGAGTGGCCACTGTACTCCAGTCTGGGTGACAGAGTGAGACTCCAACTCAAAAAGAAAAAAATATATATATATATAGTTTAAGGTAGTTACATAGAGAATCATTATACAATGGAGTTACCTTGATTATGTCATTAACCGAATATAAGAACAAACTATAAAAATGTCAAAGTGTAATATTTGATTTCAGTTAACAAAGCTTACAATTACATGAATCTTATGGTGAAGGAGTTCTGTAATGGTTAGCAGGCAATGGTCAGCATAACCTCCCCAAAGGAGACAAAGCTGGGTGTCTGTGGTCATGGGAACATTACTGTAATCACACGTAGGCATTGATTCTTAGGTAAGGCAGGTAACTAAGATGAAAATTTCAAACAAAATGGAGTAAGGTGGTTAATATTATTTTGCTAGAAATTTGATTTTATTAACTGATTTAGCTCATTTCAGTAGCCACATGAGTTTTATATTTCAGTGGTTGCCAGACATTAGCATCTAATGCCTTCAGGTGATGGGCTAGATGGGCGGAGTCAAGTGGAAGGGGTTTTCTAACAGACTTGTGAGATGTTTGCAATCTACAAACTTCTTGACCAAAAAGTGGTCTTATTACAATTTCTATGGCTTCAGCCAGCCAAGAGGTGATCTTTGATTCCCCCTTGACAAGGAACCTGAAAGTTTCCTAGAGATTAGTATGTAAACCTTGAGTTGAAAGGTTGGATTGTTGTGCTGCCCATGTTTTGCGATCTGATGGAGATTTCTTGAGGGGAATGAGGTCGGCTGCCTCTTGGCCTGCAGAAAAATGTAATCTTAAGATGTCTGAATGCCTTCTAAAACCTGCCTGTTGGATATTAACTATGTCTAATGTGCTTGATTCAAAGCATGTCAGTCTAAGGAAAAATGGCTATGCTGAGACAAAATGTGAACTAAGTTTATTCTAAGTTTCTTGGAGTCTTACTTTCAATCTTAGGTAGTTGAGTTCAAAAGAGACCACCTGGCCTGTTCTGCTTGAGTTTTGTCAGGCAGATCAATGGAATCACATTCTCCAGATGTAGCAAAAATTGATGGTGTTTGTGGCAAGAGAGTGCAACTGATGACAGGAAAGAAGAAACTCACGCTTTGGTTTCCATGTGGGAGCTCATTGCTTCAGAATCTGTCTCATGACAAAAGCCACAGACGAGTGGACTCTATTTCCACTTCTGTCTGGGTCCTTTTGTCTGTGGGTGTGGTGGTAGCAGGTGAAGGATTGTGCTTACATCTTTAAAGGCATATTCTGGGTATGTGTGGTGGCTCACACCAGAAATCCTAGCCCTTAGGGAAGTGGAGACAAGAGGATCGATTGAACCCAGAAGTTTGAGGGCAACTTGGAGAATATAGCAAGATCTTGTCACTACATTAAATCAAAATATTAGCAGGAAATGATAGTGCATGTCTGCCATTCCAGCTACTTGGGAGGCTAAGATGGAAACTTTGCCTGAGCTCAGGAGGTTAAAACTATGGTGAGGCATGATGGTTCCACTGCACTCCTGCCTGGCTGACTTTATCCAAAAAAAACTTAATTCTATTTAATTATATAATAAAGGCATACTTTCTGTATGTAGGTGTGACGTGTCCAGATAATCTCATCTCAGAAGAAATCACAGAGAAGGAGGAGAAAGAAATAAACGACTGGGTCTCAGGTAAACGTGTCCCAGGTCAGGAGCTATGTCCAATTTTCCAACTGGAATGTCATGTTTTTAGAACTTGAAAGCCTTTATTACCATATGTGTGATGGTTCTGCCTAATAAGTTTATTTCTATTAGTTTCTGTTTTTCTTGTGATACCAAGGGGTTCTGAGAAACACTTCTTCAATACACACTGGAGCCTTCTCTCCGTTTTCTTAGCTGGAATTTTAGACACATACCACCATGTCTGTTTTAATTTTTTTTATTGTAGAGATCATATCGTGCCAAGTTCCTGAGGGTGGTTTCAAATCCTTGGTCTGAGGCAATATTTTCTTCTTGGCCTCCCAATGTGCTGGAGTTGCAGGCTTGAGCCACCACGCTTGGCAGTTTTTACATTGAAATATGTAATAATTGCAGCTACTTTATGTATATGTTGTAAATACTTTATCTGCATAGTAGATGCCAAGTTTTCCACCATCATTTTTTGAAGCAGCTATTTTTGCCCCATTTTGTGGTCATAGCATCCTTCTCTTAGATTACTTAATTAAATTTATTAGGGTTCAATTATTATAATTATTAGGGTTCATTTTGGAGTTTTCTATTTGGTTCCATGATCTGTTGTCTTTTGTGTACATCAGTACCACAGTTTTTGGTTTGTTTGTTTGTTTTTTGAGTTGGAGTCTCACTCTGTCACCCAGACTGGAGTGCAGTGGCCGCTCCCGGCCACCGCAGGCTCGACCTGCTGGGCTCCGGCGATCCTTCCGCCTCAGCCTTCCAAGTAACTGGAACTACAGGCGCGCGCTACCACACCCAGCTGATTTTTGATTTACTGTAGAGATGAGATCTCGCCTGCCCAGGCAGGTCTCGAAGCCGCGGGCCCAGGCAGGTCTAGAACCCGCGGGTTCAGTCAATCCACTCACCTCAGCCTCCCAAAGGCGCGGGATTACAGACTAAGTCACCGAGCCCGCCTTTTTTTTTTTTTTTTTTATTATAGAGATGAGGTCTCACCAAGTTGCCCAGGCGGGGCTCGAACCCGCAGGCTTGGGCAGTCCACTCACCTCAGCCTCCCAAGGTGTGGGATTACAGGCTGAGCCACCGCACCCGGCTAGTACCACAGTTTTTTTATTTCCCTAACTTTGCGATATATTTTAAAATAAGGGAGGGTGAGCCGGGCTCAGTGGCTCAGCCTGTAATCCCGCGCCTTTGGGAGGCTGAGGTGAGTGGATTGCCCGAGCCCGTGGGTTCGAGACCCGCCTGGGCAGCGAGACCTCATCTCTACAATAAATCAAAAAATCAGCCGGGTGTGGTAGCGCGTGCCTGTAATTCCAGCTACTTGGAAGGCGGAGGCGGAAGGATCACCAGAGCCCAGCAGGTGGAGGCTGTGGTGGCCGGGAGTAGCCAATGCACTCCAGTCTGGGTGACAGAGTGAGACTCCGACTCAAAAAAAATAAATAAAAACAAGGGAGGGTGATACCTCTAACTTCCTTTTCTTTTCTTTTCTTTCTTTTTTTTGTTTTTGAGTTGGAGTCTCACTCCTTTGCCCCGACTGGAGTGCAGTGGCATGGACATTAATGCTCACCCCAGCCTCGACCTGCTGGGCTTCGGTGATCCTTCTGCCTAATACTTCTGATTAGCTGGAACTATAGGCATGTGCTACCATGTGCAACTAATTTTTTTAATTTGTTGTAGAGACAAGGTCACGCCAAGTTTCCTGGGCTAGTCTGAAACTCCGCATGCTCAGGCAATCCACTTGTCTTGGCCTTCAAAAGTGCCGGGATTACGGACCGGGTCACCAAGCCTGGCCCCTTTTTATTATTATATGAATATTTTTTGTTTCTTCTGAGTGTTTTTCCTTTGTTTTGCATAAGATAATGCTGCAATCCTATCCCCTTTTGTACCATTTGCATAGAATATGGGAAATCGTCTACATGTGAACCTGTAAGTTGAAAGCTTTCAAAGATACATAGGTTTTTTTTTTAACATGTTCAATTGTGTAAGTAATTTTTAAATTTTTTGTACTTTATTTTTGGTTTATTTTTTATTTGCTTATTTGTATGTATTATTTGCGTGAAAACTATTATAAACCAACTACAGCACAGTACTATATAGTCTACTGTGATAATTGAATGCCTAGGTTACCTTAGTTGGATGCACCGTCAAAACAAAGCTCATTTGTATGTAGGGAACATGCTGTATCTCTTTCCATCCTGTCTCGGCCTATTTGACTCCTTAAAATGAATCTCTGAAAGAGTGTATTGCTCTTTATTTTTGTTAGTCCATCATCCATTGTAAGTGATCAGGTTATTGAATGAATTTATATTTATAGTCATTACTGAAAGTAAAAGGCTAATTAATGCCTTTTTTTTTTTTTTAGTTGGAGTCTCACTCTGTCACTCAGACTGGAGTGCAGTGGCATGCTGCTGGTCACTGTGACCTCAACCTGCTGGTCTCAGGTGATTTTTCTACCTCAGCCTTCAATTAGCTGGAACTACAGGTATGTGCCAAACCAGGTTAATTTTTTTATTTATTGTCTTGCTAAATTGCCAGGGCTGGTCTTGAACCTGTGGGCTCAGGCAATCCTCTCACCTTGACCTCACAAAGTACTGGTATTATAGGCATGAGCTGCTGCACCTGGCCTACTATTGACATTTTAAAATTGTTTTCTGTGTTTTCCTATAGCTATGTTTTTCTTCTTTTTCTCTTTTACTGACTTCCTTTTGTGTGTGTGTGTGAGTGTGTGTGTTTATTAGTAGTCATTTGCCTTGATTACCTTTTTATTTCCTTTTTTTTTTTTCTATGGGAATTTTATTTGTAATTTCTGTGACAAATGGAGAGTAATAAAATATCTTCAAGTTTTACTAATGTATCGTGAAGTCATAAGAAGATAATGTAGATTGCATACAAGCACTCTACCTTTTTACACCTCCCTTCACTTCCCTTCCCTTCCTAAACTTCACTTGCAACACTTCCCTTCACTACAGGCTCTGCCTGTAATCCCCATTCTTTGGAAGGCCAAGGTGAGAGGATTCCACGAGACAAGGGGTTCAATACCAGCCTGGACAACTTAGTGAGACCTCATCTCTATGATAAATAAAAAAAACAGCCAGGCATGGTAGCATGCACCTGTGGTTCCAGTTACTTGGAAAACTGAGGTAGAGGGATCACCTGAGCCCAGGAGGTCGAGGCTGCAGTGGCTATGAGCATGCCCTTGTGCTACAGTATTGGCGGGAGAGTGAGACTCCATCTAAAAAAAAAGTCTGAAAATAAAAATAGGGTGACATTGAATATAAGAATGATTTGGAATGTAAAGTAGTGTGATGATATTAAAAATACACTGAGAAACCAAAGAAATACAACTTTTAAAGGTTGAAGACAGATATGGAAATTCATTACACAATGAAAGCAACAGGGGTGGAAGGGAAGATATGGCTTTGCTGTTTCCCTGGAGACTCAAGCTCACACATGTGCAGAGGAAACTTTTTCCTGTAGTGTGCTTGCTTCCAGGAGATCTTCCTTCTCACCCAGAGAGAGGTGGCCGAGCCCTGCTGAGTGTTCAGAGTCTTAGGGTCAACATCTGTACAATAGTGAGCCCTTTAACACAAGTCAGTTCTGATAAAAGAGTAACAAATATAAGATAAAAGAGTAACAAATATAATATGCAGCAGACAGTCCATCACATTTTAAGTTAGTGACAGATAAAGTTCTAAAAATGAGGTTATTCTGCCAATAGTTAAATTATTTAGGAAATGCAGAATTTATTATTTTTAAATAAAATGTGTTCAATTACTTTTGTTATATGTAAACATTTAAAAAGTTAATGTTGTCATAAAAGAAAAACTAGCCGGGTGTGATAGCACGCACCTGTAGTTCTGGCAACTTGGAAGGCTGAGGGGAAGGATCGCTGGAGCCCAGCAGGTCGAGGTTATAGTGGTCAGGAGCTTGCCACTGCACTCCAGTCTAGGTGACAGAGTGAGACTCCAACTCAAAAAGAAAAAAAAACTTGATGTTGTCAAGGACGTGGTTTCTGTAGTCCAATGTCCATCGGAGGTTGATATTCCCTTATAAAGTCTTTTACTCTTTCACTTTCATCGTATCATCAAATAGAGGAATGACTTTTTGTTTCTTCTTGAGTTGGAGTCATTCTAATGGGAATATTTATTGCATTATATAGAGCATTTGTAACACACCAAGCAATATTTTCTGTTTGTTCACTTTGTTTGAATGTCAAAAAATACCAAAAAAAAAAAAAGATGAAAGCAACCCCTGGACATATAAAGTCTCACAAGTTTCATGGAACAGTAAATACTTTAAAAATCAATTATGCTCATTATACCAACTAAAAAGAACATTGACATTATTCTATGATATTCCTTAGTTGTAACAAAAAATAAAATATACTTTAAAAAAGTAACTAAATACACTGATTGTGAATTACATTTTCATATTATTTTCAAACACCGTTAAATTACATTTTAAAATTCTTGAAATGTCTAATTAGGCTAAGAAATAGTGCCTTTAAGAACAAACCCTTACATGAATAACAGGCAAGTCAAAATTAGGATGTACAGAGGAAGATTCTAAGCAAGAATCCATAAGGTTTTAGTGGAATAATCAAGATATTAATGCTCTCACTTCATTTTCTACTTAACATGTCTTAGTCTACTTTTAAACTGTATTCCCTTGGTTTCTCAGTGTGTTTTTCAATGCTTTACTTCCCAAGTCCTATTATGTATGATATTATCTTATTTTTCAGACTTTTTATGGATTTCCAATTTAAATATTCTTGTTTACCAAAAAAATAAAATAAATAAAATTTCCCCAGAACACAAACAGTTGGTATCTATGTCAGCATCAAACTCAATTAATAAATTCATTAGAGGATTATCAACTTAATGATAACATTTAATCTTTCTTCTCAAACATATTTCCTTTACCATTTCTTCTGTTTTTGTGTTTCAGAAATATTTTACGCTACTTCCCTATTAATGTGATTTTTATTTATTTATTTATTTATTTTTGTTTTTTGGGTTTTTTTTTAGTTGGAGTCTCACTCTGTCACCCAGACTGGAGTGCAGTGGCTGCTCCCAGCCACCGCAGCCTCGACCTGCTGGGCTCCAGCGATCTTTCGGTCTCAGCCTTCCAAGTAGCTGGAACTACAGGCATGTGCTACCACACCTGGCTAATTTTTTTGATTTATTGTAGAGATGAGTTCTCGCCAAGTTGCCCAGGTGGGTCTCAACCCACGGGCTCAGGCAATCCACTCACCTCAGCCTCCCAAAGTGCTGGGATTACAGGCTGAGCCACCAAGCCCGGCTTTAATTTGATTTTTAAATGTTAAATTTTTGTGAAAGCATCACACTATCTGTTTAATCTATTAAAATCTATGGCATTTTATAGAGCATTTATTATACATCAAGCAATGTTTTGCATTTGTTCACTTTGTTCGAATGTCAAGAATTACATAAATAAAATGAAAGTAAAACTCTCCCAAAACTTATAAACTCTGCCAAGTTTCCACTGAACAAATTGGCTCGGTTGACTCAAGAAAAATCAACTGTTCATCATACAAAGTTAATAGAACAGCATCACAGTTATTCAGTGACATTCTTTAGTTGTGAAGAAAAATAAAATGTACTAAAAAAAGTAACTAAATCCACTCATTGTGAATTACACTTTCATAATGCTTTCAAACATCACTCAATTGCATTTTTAAAAATTCTTGACATTTATAAGTAGGCAAATAATGATCACTTCATGAACATAGCTTTGCAAGGCAAGTCAAAAAGAGGATTTCCATAGTAAGATTCTTAACTAGAAGCCATTAGATATGAGTGGAATAAAGTGAATGTGAAGCAGATAAAATCGATTTACTTTCAGATTTTAAATCATTTCTTTTGTTCCAACAGTGTCTTTTCCAACTTAGGCATAGATTCACACACAAAAATTCAATTTACTCTTCTTTAACTCATATTCATAGCATTAGAGTGATAATTTTTTATATTTCATTCAGTGTAAACCTTCAAGGATTAGAAAAACATCCATGATATTGATATTGGACATAGTAATAATTTTTTTATGACTACAGGAATAAAAGTAAATATAAACAAGTTGGAGAAATCAAACTAAGCCTTCTGCATGGTAAAGGGAATCAGAAGAAGACTTACAGGACAACAGAAAATATCTGCAAACCGTATAGCTGATAAGCTGATAATATCCAAAGTATAAAAGAAAGGCAAGAACAAGAAAGTGAATAAAAGATAGCCCCAAAATGAATGGAATTTATCCAGTGAGAACCAACAGGTATAAGAAATGGTGCTCAATGTCACCAACAGAAGCAATATATGTATTTTTTTTTGACATGGAGTCTCAGTCTGTCACCCAGACTGGAGTGCAGTGGCATACTCCCGGCCAACGCAATCTAGACCTGCTGGGCTCCAGCGATCCTTCTGACTCAGCCTTCCAAGTAGCTGGAACAACAGGCGCGCTACCACGCCCAGCTAATTTTTTGATTTATTGTAGAGATGAGGTCTTGCCAAGTTCCCCGGGCAGGTCTCGAACCCACGAGCTCAGGCAATCCACTCACCTCAGGCTCCCAAAGTGCGGGGTTACAGGCTGAGCCACCGAACCTGGCGAGAAGCAGTTTCAAATCAACTCAATGATGATATATTATCTCATACCTCTTAGGATGGCTAATATCAACCAGAAGAGAGAGAACTGTTTATATGGATGTGAATAAAAAGAAATCCTCTATACAGTTGGTGAGTTTAAAATTGATAGTGTCATTATAAAAATCATTATCAACATTCTTTCAAAAATAAAAGTAAGCTGGGCGTAGTAGCTGCACCTGTAGTTCCAGCTACTCGGAAGGCTGAGGTGGAAGGATCACCGGAGCCCAGCAAGTCAAGGCTGCAGTGGCCGGGAGCGGCGACTGCACTCCAGTCTGGGCCACGGAGTGAGACTCTGACCCAAAAAGTAAATAAATAAAAGTAAACTACCATGTAACACAAAAATCATTTTCCTGTTTTAGGAAAGCAAAGGAAATAAGTTTCTCAAAAATTGTCTGCACCCCTATGTTCATTGCAACATTTGTCAAAATGGCCAACCTTGAAACAACCTAAATATTTGTGGATTCTCTGTTGATTAGGAAAATATAGTATGTATACACAATAGCATATCATTCAACTTTAAAAAATGGAAAGAATCCAGGAATTTCAACCTTATGAATGAAACTGTAAGACATTATGCTAAGTGAAGTCAGCAAGGCATACACACACAAAATTACTGTGTGAGGCTGAGTGCAGTGACTCAACCTTGTAATCCCAGCACTTTGGGAGGCATTGAGGGGACTGCCTGAGCTCAGGGGTGCAAGACCATACTAAACAACTTGGTGAGACCTCATATCTACAATAAATCAGAAAATAAACTGGGCTTGGTAGTGTGCACCTGTATTTCCAACTACTTGGAAGCCTGAGGCAGAAGGATCACATGAGCATAGCAGATTGTGGCAGCTATGGCCTTAGCATGGCACTACAATTCTGTCTGGGCAGAAGTGAGATGCCAACTTGGGAAAAAAAAATACTGCATGATCTCACTCACATGTGGAATTTAAAAATATTGCACTCATAGAGGAAGAAAGTATGGTGGTCACCAGGGCCTGCAGGTGGGAAAAATAGGAGATTTTTTCATGGTTACAAAATTTCAACTATAACTGAGTTTTAGGGAACTAATGTATAATATAGTGACTTATAGTTAAGAATGATGAGCCGGGCTCGGTGGCTCAGACTGTAATCCTGTGCTTTGGGAGGCTGAAGTGAGTGGATTGCCTGGGCCCATGGGTTTGAGACATGCCTGGGCAAATTGGCGAAACCTCATCTCTACAATAAATCAAAAAATTAGCTGAGTGTGGTAGCGTGTGCCTGTAATTCCAGCTACTTGGAAGGCTGAGGTGGAAGGATCGCGAGAGCCCAGTAAGTTGAGGCTGTGGTGGCCGGGAGTCTGGGTGACAGAGTGAGACTCCAACTCAAAAAAAAAAAAGGAAAATTTGCTAAACTAATAGGCATTATATGTTCTCCTCACACAACATAGGAATGGCAACTATGAAATCTTATTGACATGTTCATTAGCATAATTATAATCATTGTTGCACCATGTATAGGGATATCAAATTATTACAATGTACACAACATATGATTATACATTTATTTTTGTATAAAAATAATGTAATGACACATACATAAACACATACATGGGTGTACATATACATGTATATAATGTAGACTAGTTCTAATCTTCATACTAAACAAAACAATTTTAAAATAAGCATTATTAGGCAACAAGGTAACATTGGGAGTTTATTATGTTCACCAATGCTCTACATGACATAGTATACTTAAGAATTTGGATATGTAGAAATTAATTACCAATCTCAGTTCATGCTAAAAAAGAAAAAATAACAGAACTTCTATCAAGAGAGAGAGTTTGCATTCTGGTAGAATTATGGAATATAAATTTAAATAAAATCACTTTGGAAACCTCCATAGAATAGAAAATCATAAAGTAGAAAGCATATAACATCAGTCTGGAGTTCTTAAAATTTCTCAATCAATAACAAAATCATGACTCCCAAATATTTCCAACATGATGCAAAAATAAAACAAAAAGTAGTTTGACATGGATTTTTCTAAATAAACAGCAGATTTTTGCACATCTGCAAAAGCATCGGAAAGTTAGTCAGATCATGCAGTTCCTAACAAACCATTAAGTAGCCTTTGATTTCCTTTGTAACTTTGAAACGAGGTCACTGAAGAAGAAGCAGAGCTTTTGGAGAATTTCAGAACCTGGAATAATAGATATTCCTTTGTGAAAAAAAAAGAGACATAATCCAGGCTTCTCAGAAACCATTTCCATTGGAGTAGACCACCTTCCTAAACCACATTTCAAGCTCTGCATCCTCAACCTATGCCATCTGCTTCATTCATTTCCACCTCCCTGGAGTTTTAGCTAATGTGCTGAGCTTCCTCACATCCCTGAGCTTTTTCCTTTGCTCCAGACACGTGATCAGGTCTGGCTTAGAGACAGTGAGGCCTGTTTTGTTAGAAAAAAGAAACATGACCATTGCTGGGATTCTTCGATGACAAGCCTAGTATTGAGCTCAGTAGAGAACATATTAAATAAGATTCTAGAAAATTAACCCCAAAATACTGATTCCCAATAGAACATTTAGATAGAATTTTAAATTGGTGGATTTTTTTCTTTTTTGAGATGGAATCTCATTTGGTTGCCCAGGCAACCCCAGAGTCAACCTGCTTAGCTCAGATGATTCTTACCTTTCAGCCTTCCAAGTAGCTAGAACTATAGGAGCATGCAACCATACCTGGCTACTTTTTCTTATTTACCATTGAGATGAGGTCTCATCAGGTTGCCCAAGCTGGTCTTGAACCCTGGAATCAGGCAATCCTCTCAACTTGTCCTCCCAAAATGCTGGAATTGCAGGCTGAGCCGCCACACCTGGCCAATAGAGTAATTTATAAACTCAATTTGGTAACAAAGCAACATGTTTTAGGAAGAAATCAGCCTACAAGTCTCTGCCATGTCTTGTAATTTTTAAAAATGTATGTATATTGTTTGGTTTTAGCATCCTAGAGAACAAACCTCTTCTAATTATTCTTTATTCAGATTTGTCTGAGTTATTCTGGGCAGTAACTGCTATCCTGTTTAAATGTACATTTTATTTACCATGCTCTGCATGGAGCTATGGAGCATCTAGACAAAACCTTAGCGAGACATGTTCTGGCCAGGGGTCAAGGCTCAAGTCTATAACCCCAGTACTTTGGGAGCCCAAGGTAAGAGAATTGCCTGAGCTCACAGGTTCAAGATCAGCTTGGGCAACATGGTGAAACCTCATCTCTACAATAAATCAAAAAATTAGTCAGGCTGTGGTGGCTGTCACTGCACTTTAGCCTGGGCGACAGAGGGAGACTCCAACAACAACAAAAAAAGGAACATGTTTCCATCCTTCACTGGGATCTAAGGATCTACCCCATTACCCCATCTCCAATGGGATTTGTGGGTACCTTGCCTTCCCATGATCCTCAGCCACAGGGGAACATTTTTAATATGATAGGTAATATATTCACAGTGAGAACAGTTCATGGCAACTAAGCAATATGGATGAAGAGAGCAGAGGCTATGTAGGGAGCGGTATCCTCAGACCCACTGAATATCACTCAACAAAAATAGTTGAAACAGACTCATTAGGCGAGACCATCACAAGGACGACAGGAAGGTTTTCAAGTTTCAAAAACATGATATTCCCTCTGTCTTGGGACACATTTATCTGAGATGCAGACTTTTTTTTTCTTTTCCTCCTACTTCTTTGGAATTTCTTCTCAGGTAAGATTGTCTAGTCACATCATGCCTACATGTTGAAAACATGCCTTTATTCATTTCAAAATTACCTTAAATGTATTTGTTTTTTGTCAGAGTCTTATCACCCTCTCGGGAGCCCCTTCACTTGCTATCCTGAGTGCCTGCAATTCTCTTTGGTGTGTGGTCTCTTCCACCACCTCCCTGAAGTGAGTTTACCTTGTTCTTTGGGATAGTTTTCCTTCCTCCACAAGTGCAAAATCATAACCCTAAACCTGTTTACCTAATTGTTTATGAGGCACAAAATGGGAAATTGCAGTGTCTGTGAGTGACTTTGAAGTAGGGAAAACGGGAGACATCATTTAAGTCCTCATGGAAAAAGGGATTCTTTGCAGCAATCTGGTCTTGCAGAATATATATGATGGAACATCTTTTTTTTTTTTTTTAGTTGGAGTCTCACTCTGTCGCCCAGACTGGAGTACAGTGGCTGCTCCCGGCCACCGCAGACTCAACCTGCTGGGCTCCAGGGATCCTTCCACCTCAGCCTTCCAAGTAGCTGGAACTACAGGCACACGCTACCAAGCCCAGCTAATTTTTTTATTTTATTGAAGAGATGAGGTCTCGCCTTCCCAGGTGGGTCTCGAACCCGCGGGCTCAGGCAATCCACTCACCTCAGCCTCCCAAAGGCACGGGATTACAGGCTGAGCCACCGAGCCTGGCTATAATGGAACATCTTAAACCACAGATAATTATCAGAATTCCCTCCTCACCCATCTCCCTTGCCACTGTCCGTAGCCTTATACCACTCTTTCACTTTACTGTTTCTGAGTTGTATCCTTTATAATAAACTGAGCAATGCAAGTTAAATGTTTGCTGAGTCCTGTGAGTATTCCATCAAATTATTGGACCGGAGGAGGAGTTTGAGGAACCCCTGATTTAAAGGCAGTTTCTCAGAAGCAAAGAGGGCCACTGGGTTTTTTAACTGGCATCAGCAGTGTGGGCAGTGTTGTGGGACTGATCCTTGAACTTGGGGGTTTGTGCTACTTTTGGATGGTGACAGAATTGAATTATTGGACCAACAATTGGTATTGGGGACTGCTTGGTGTCAAGTAAACTTTACATATTTAGGGTCAGAAAAAAGACATCACAGTTCAAAATTGTGGACTACTTCAAGTGATTGTTTGGTCCTGGTGAGAATTGATACCCTGGAAGATGCAGAAATACCACACTGTGAGGAGGGTACAATAGAGTGTGTGGTGGTCTCAGAATTAAATTATCAGATGTTCAGGTTTCCCTCAGTCACTGCCTGGTAGTGATTTTTTTATTGGGAAAAAAAGACACCAATGATAGATGCTTAAAGAAAGCAAAATAAAATTGATAGGTCATCTATGAGGGTGCTCCAGTGTGATCATCAGGGAATTTCTCAGTACTGACACCTTGCAGATCAAAAGGGATTTGGGTTATATAGCATATATGCTTAAAAAAATAAAAACTGCCAACCTAGAATATTAGGTTTAGTACAATTGTCCTTCAAAAAGAAAAAAAAAAGACTTTTCAAGATAAACAAAAGCTAAAAATTAGTTGCTAGACATCCTATATAACAAATGTTAAAGGAAGTTCTTTTCATTGAATGCTAAACTGATTGTAAAAAGCATCACAAAATCAAAAATATAGCATTTTGCAATGGTACACAAGGCCAAAAACACCCTGGAATTATCTTTTTAGATGGCAGTCCCCTTGTAGTACAGGCTTTCATGGCTAAGTAAGTGTTCTATGAATTTATCAGCATCAACATATCTATTGTTGTTGTGAGAGGCAGCATGATGCAAAAAACAGTCTTGTGGCAAACAGGTGACTGGTTCTTCCACCCTGGCAATGTACCTGCCCACAGTATGCTGAGTGTTCAGTAGTTTCTACCCTAAACCATCATGTCTCCAGTGCCTCACTCTGTCTATTCACCCAATCTCAGCCCAAGTGACATTTTTATTTTTTCACTGCTTGAGAAAAGTCCTCAAAAAGAAACACTTTGCCAATTTGGAAGAGATAAAACAGAACACAGTGTAGGCACTGAAAGGCATGAAAACTGACAAGTTCTAAATTGTTTCACAGCAGAGAAGAAAGCATCTTGAAAGGAGTATCATATCAAAAATAGAGTACTTTGAGGTGACTGACATTCAAACAGGAATAAACACACAATTTCTTTTTCTTAGGGTTGTTGGAGTCTCACCCTATCCCAGGCTGGAGTATAGTGGCATGCTCATGGCCACCATAGCATTGACCTGCCAGGCTCAAGTGATCCTTCCACCTCAGCCTTACAAGCAGCCAAAACTACAGGTGTGCGATACCATGCCAGGCTAATTTTTTGTGATTTATTGCAGACATGAGGAGGTCTTGGCAATTATTCCAGGTTGGTCTCAAACCCGTGGGATCAGGCAATCTCCTTGTCTTGGCCTCCCAAAGTGCTGAAATTGCAGGCTGTGCCTCTGAGTCCGGCCCACAATTTTTTTTTAATAAATGTTTTTATTTAAAAAACAGTAAAATTGAATAGATTAAAGGAAAATTTACATTTGTCTAAAGAAATGTCAAAAAGCAAATGTATCTGGATGAAATCTACACATATATGTTGTATATTCTTTATAAAATATCTATATATAACCACATATATGCATAATATATATCCCACAATTTTTTAATAAATACTGAGTTTTTTTGCGCTTTCTTTGTTTACATAAACAAAATACTATAGTATCAGGATTATGATACATGTAATGTTTAATTCTGCTACCAAATTTAAAACAAAGGGAAAAACTCAGAAACATCTGCTAAGAAATGCAGAATTGAAAAATATGTAGTCAGTGACATCAATATCAGTGAAGGAGTGATGCAAAGAGAAATCACTTTTGCATGCAACTGACTTTACATGGCTACCAGTTTAATATATATTGCTGTCGACTTAAAATGCTTCATGTGTTTTCATGGTAACCACTAAGAAAATAACTATACAGGATAGGAGCAGTGGCTCATGCCTATAATCAAAGCATTTTGGGAGGCCAAGGTGAGGGGATTGCCTGAGCCCACAGATTCAAGATCAAACTGGGCAGATGGACGAGACCTCATTTCTACAGTAAATGAAAAAATTAGCCAGGAGGGGTGGCATGTTCCTGCATTTCCAGCTGTTTGGAAGGCTGAGGTGGAAAGAGCCCAGTAGGTCAAGGCTTTAGTGGAAAAAAATCACTACAGATATCATTTCAAACTTTAATCAATAGTATATGCTCCTCATTTATGTATACTTTTGAGTAAGGTGGAATAGATTAACACTACTGTCAGCAAAACAATATATTGGGTGGCCAGTCATTAGTACTTTATATGCAATTCTGTTTATTAAGACATACTAAGTTTACATAACCAAAGTAAACATTCCGAAGCTTACTGTATGCACATGACCAAATAGAGATTACATTCAAGAACAATTTGATCTTCTAATAGATTGATATGGCTAAGAACAGCTTTCTTCAGTTTTCAAAACTTAATCTAAGTACTCATTAAATAAAAACATACAGTGGGCTGGGCTCAGTGGCACAGCCTGTAATCCCAGCACTTTGGGAGGCAGAGGTGAGTGGATTGCCTGAGCCCACAAGTTCGAGACCCTCCCGGGCAACTTGGTGAGACCTCATCTCTACAATAAATCAAAAACTAGCTGGGCATGATAGTGCGTGCCTGTAGTTCTGGCTACTTGGAAGACTGAAGCAGAAGGATCGCTGGGAGCCCAGCTGGTTGAGGCTGTGGTGGCCGGGAGTGTGCCACTGGACTCCAGTCAGGGCAACAGAGTGAGACTCAAAAACTCAAAAAGAAACCAAAACATACAATGTTAACCTTTTAAGAGACCAATTATCTTTTGTCTGATGCCTAGGAAAATACCTCTATGCTATATCAACTTACACTTAGGGCCTTTAAGTATTGACATTATGAAGATGCATCAAGATATTAATGGTCTGGCCTCATTTTTTCCTTAATATGTAAGTGGTATGACAACTGGTTTCTAATACTGTCTATGTTTTTTTTTTGTCGTTCATTCCATTGGCATAAAACGTTACCTTGAGCACGCAGCTCAGGTGGAACTTACAATAATTCTCACTGCGAGCCACAAGAAACCTCTCCAATAAGACCTTTCAATGCATATTACATATCAGTGCTCTTCAGCATCCATGGGAAACTGGAGATGACTGCTGCTCACCTAGTATAGAAGGGTCTACCTTAGCTATAATGTGGCAACAGGTGACCACATGGTTTTACATAAACACTGGGAATGAAGGCATAGCATCATGTGAGATGAGTCACGTGAGTATTTTTAGCTTTTCAAAATATTCTCAAATTCTGTCAAAGTGAAAAAAAAGGTTACACGGAATATCTTTGTTCTTTTTAAAAAACACCCCATTGAATAATGGTATTCTGTATCTGATGTTTATTTCATCTTGACTTTTGATTAAATAAGTTTCCACATATTTTTGAGAGTGCCACATTTTCTCTGTCCCTTCATTCTTTAAAGGACACTTAGGTTGCTTCCACATTTTTACTTTTGTAAATAATGCTGCCATACACATGGATTAACACATATCTTTTTCAGGTTCTGCCTTCCATCTTTGGATAGACACCCAGAGAAGTTACTCATGGATTATTCTTTTTCTTTTCTTTTTTTTTTTTGAGTTGGAATCTCACTCTGTCACCCAGGATGGAGTGCAATGGCACACTGCTCATGACCACTGCAGACTTGACCTGCTGGGATCAGGTAATCCTTCTTCCTCAGCCTTTAAAGAAGCCAGAACTACAGGTACACACCAACACACACAGCAAATATTTTGATTTATTGTAGAGATGAGGTCTTGCTAAGTTACCCAGGCTTGTCTCAAATATACAATCTTCCCATGTTGGCCTCCCAAATTCCTGGGATTAACAACTGAGCCACCAAGCCAGGACAAGTTTTTTAAACTTTAAGAATCTTTTTCTTGACTGGGTGGGCTCAGTGGCTCAGCCTGTAATCCCAGCACTTTGGGAGGCCGAGGTAAGTGGATTGCCTGAGCCTGCGGGTTTGAGACCCACCTGAGCAACTTGGGGAGACCTCATTTATACAATAAATCAAAAATTAGCCGGGTGTGGTAGTGTGCACCTGTAGTTCCAGCTACTTGGAAGTCTGAGGTGGAAGGATCGCCGGAGCCCAGCAGGTCGAGGCTGCAGTGGTCGGGAGTGGCCATTGCACTCCAGTCTGGGTGACAGAGTGAGACTCCAACTCAAAAAAAAAAAAAACTTATTCTTTTCTTTTTTTGAGTTGGAGTCTCTCTCTGTCACTCAGGCTGGAGAACAGTGGTATGTTCACAGCCACTGTAGCCTCTACCTTCTTGGCTCAGGTGACACTTCTGCTTCAGTGTTCTAAAAGTAGCTGAATCTAAAGGTGCACACTACCAACTCAGCTTACTTTTTGATATATTGTGGAGACAAGGTCTCATCAAGTTGTCCCACCTGTTCTTAAACCCCTGAACTCAGGCAATTCTGTTTCCTCAGTCTCTCAAAATGCTGGGATTATATCTCAGTATTCTGGCAGAAAAGCATGAAATCTATTATATATGGCATACTCCCCTATTTTTCTTTTCTTTTTCTTTTCTTTTTTTACCAGAACATGCACTTTATTGACTGCCATAATAGAAAATGATATTAGTACAAGTTGCTGTCTAATGTGGTAAGAGAAGTGGGCAGGAAATGGAAAGTAGAGTATAAGGGGCACCACCATGGGCAGATCATGTTGCCTCAGTCTATTATAACACTAAGAAGATTTGCATGGAGGGTCAAGCATGTAATCCCGGCATTTTGAGAGGCCAAAACAAGAGAATTGTCTGAGCTCAGGGGCTTGAGACCAACCTGGGCAACTTGGTGAGGCCTCACCGCTATAATAAATAAATAAATGATTAGCCTGGCATGCTAGTCACTGCACTCTAGTCTGGGCAACACTGTAAGACTCTGACTCCAAATAAATAAATAATTAAACAGACAAACACTAAGATGGCCAACCTGGAACAATGATGATACCAGTGGTCACAAGGATTCTGAGGATCATGACCCAGATGTTTAGGCACTTGGTAGTGGAATTACAGGCCTTGGCCTCATTCACAATCCCATTCATGATCTTGTCCCTAGACTTCAAAAAATAATTTGAAATTTCAAAAAGGACATGGTATGCATGACTTGTTTAGATAACTTCATCTGAGAAAATAATCCCAGAGAGCCGGGCTCTGTGTCTCAGCCTGTAATCCCGCGCCTTTGGGAGGCTGAGGTGAGTGGATTGCCTGAGCCCGCGGGTTCGAGACCCGCCTGGGCAGCGAGACCTCATGTCCACAATAAATCAAAAAACCAGCTGGGCATGGTAGCGCATGCCTGTCATTCTGGCTACTTGGAAGGCTGAGGCGGAAGGACCACCGGAGCCCAGCAGGTCGAGGCTGTGGTGGATGGAAGTGGCCACTGCACTCCAGTCTGGGTGACAGAATTAGACTCCAACTCAAAATAATAATAATTATAATAATCCCAGAAAAAATGGAGGAAGTGGAAGAAATGGCTGGTTCTCAGGTAAACGTATCCCAGGGAAGGGGCTGTAGCCAGTTTCCCTACTGGACTGTCATGTTTTTAGTACTTGCAAACCTTTCCTTCTATACTTGTGATGGTCCTCCTTAATAAGTCTCTTTTAACAAGTTTTTGATTTTGCGATAGTCAAAGGCTATAACAAACACTTCTCCCAACATCGCAAAGATTACTCTCAGTTGTTCATTCATGCTGCTTAGCTGCCTTGAACAGTTCTCACCAAGAAGGTATGTTCTGCAGTATTAAAAATGTTCCTTTGACCGGGCTCGGTGGCTCAGCCTGTAATTCTGCACTTTGGGAGGCCGAGGTGAGTGGGTTACCTGAGCCCGCAGGTTCGAGACCCGCTTGGGCAACTTGGTGAGACTTCATCTCTACAAGTGGGTGTGGTATTGCGTGCCTGTAGTTCCAGCTACTTGGAAGGCTGAGGCGGAAGGATCACCGGAGCCCAGCAGGTGGAGGCTGCGGTGGCCGGGAGCGGCCACTGCACTCCAGTCTGGGCAACAGAGGGAGACTCTTACTCAAAAATAAATACACATTTGGAGATTACAGAACTTGGGAGATGCCTGTAGCTGGAATTTGGCATAAAATATATTTTGTTAACTATTAAATGTAGGTAAAACTTGACTTTTTTTGACCTATGATATCAGTACTCCTGTGGTGTCATCTGTGTGCATTGTCACCTGATACTGATCTATCCCATTAGAGTTGATATTACTTTTATTCACTTGATTAAGTTGCCTGCTGACACATCTTTTTGTATAATGAATTTTTTTTTTTTGAATTGGAGTCTCACTCTTCTTGTCCAGGTTGGAGTTCAGTGACTACCATGCATGTTAATTTTTAAAACTTTATTGTAGAGACGAGGTCTCACCAAGTTGTCCAGGTTGTTTTCAAAACTTTGTACTCAGACAATCCCCTCACCTTGGCCTCCGAAAGTCCTGGGATTACAGACTTGAGCCACCATACTTGGCCTAATTTTTTGATTATTAATACTTGGTGAAGTAAGCCAAGCATCATCATATTTAATCTGGAAGGTCTCCATTCTTAGATTCTTTTTTTTTTTTGAGTTGGAGTCACAATCTGTCACCCAGACTAGAATGCAGTGGCTGCTCCCGGCCACTGCAGCCTCCGCCTGGTGGGCTCTGGCAATCCTTCCATCTCAACCTTCCAAGTAGGTGGAACTACAGGTGCATGCTGCCACGCCTGGCTAATTTTTGGATTTATTGTAGTGATGAGGTCTTGCCAAGTTTCCCAGGGGTGTCTCAAACCCACAGGTTCAGGCAATCCACTCATCTCAGCCTCCCAAAGTGTGGGATTAGGGGCTGAGCCACCATGCCCGTCTTTAGGCTGTTTTAGAATATAGCTTGCTTTGAAAAATGGGGGCTCTATTCTTTGAGGTCGGTAAGGTCTGATGGTGCTTTTGCAGCCTTCAGTCATGCCGGCAGAGTGGTGGCAGAGCCTGCGGAATGTCACTAACTTCCTCAAGGTGTAACAAGGTCTATGTGCTTGGAAGGTGTATGAAGGTGAAAAATGTTTTCCTAAGACTTGTAGAGAGATAGCTGTGAAAAAAATCACAAGGAACCCCACTGAAGCATACAGGTGGCTGCAGATGAATGACCTTTGAGCCATTGTTTTTAAATGATTACATTGCCCCAAGTGTGATATGAAACAATTTGGAATGAAAAGTGAACTTGTTCAAGAAAAACAGATCGACAAAATCAAATAATAAAAGTTGTTTCTTTTAATGTTGATAACTCCATAATAAATTACAGATAAATTAATTAACGTGGTCTCCACTTACTCAGAATGCTTATGCAGAGGATTTCTTGAGCCCATAGGTTGAGACTGCAGTGAGCCATAATCGTCCCACTACATCCCAGCCTGTGTGAGAGTGAGACCTACTTTAAACATAAATATACAGCTGATAGAAATTATCTTAAATACTTACATACAATATCTTTAAGGACTAGGGATAAATTGAAGTATTTTCCAAACACAGAAACATACCTGAGAGAATTGATTACCAATAACAGCTTCTCTGGAGCACACTTTAAGAAAAAAAAAGTCATTCCTTTATTTGATGATACAGTGAAAGTGAAGAGTAAGATAATTTATAAGGAAATATCAACTTATGATGGACACTGGACTACAGGAACCATGTCCTTGACAGCATCAACTTGTAAATGTTTACATATAATGAAAGTGATTGCACACAAATTATTTAGGAAGATGCATCACCTAAGTCCACCAGGACAAGGTTGCGGTGGTCGTTAGTGTGCCAGTGCACTCCAACCCAGGTGACAAGAGTGAGACTCCAACTCAAAAAAAAAAAAAAAAAGAAAAGAGAACCGGCCTCGATAGCTCAGCCTGTAATCCCACACTTTGGGAAGCTGAGGTGAGTGGATTGTTTCCTAAATAATTAATGGCAGAACAACCTGCCTCGACCTGCTGGGCTCCAGCGATCCTTTTGCCTCAGCCTTCCAAGTAGCCGGAACTACCGGCGCCTGCTACCAGGCCCGACTAATTTTTTTTTTATTTATTCTAGAAATGAGGTCTTGCCAAGTTCCCCAGGAGGGTCTTGAACACGCGGGCTCAGGCAATCCACTCAACTCAGTCTCCCAAAGTGTGGGATTACAGGCTAAACCACCGAGCCTGGCTCTCTCCCTTTTTTTTTTTTTTTTGAGTTGGAGTCTCACTCTTGTCACCTGGGTTGGAGTGCACTGACACACTAACGACCACCGCAACCTCATCCTGGTGGGCTTGGGTGATCCATCTGCCTCAGTTTTCCAAATAGCTGGAACTACAGATGCTTGCCACCATGCCTGGCTGTCTCAATGTGTTTTTCCCATCACACTACATTACTTTTCAAATCCTTTTCACATTCAGTGTCACCCAATCTTCCTTTTCAGACTTCTTTTAAATTTGGAGTCTCACTCTCCTGCCCATGCTGTAGTGCAGTGGCACGCTCACAACCATTGCAGCCCTAACTGCTGGGCCCAGGTGATCCTTCTGCCTCAGGCTTCCACATAGCTGGAACTACAGGAGTTGCACTACCGTATCTAGCTCAGTTTTTATTGATTGTAGAGACAAGTTCTCATCAAATTATACAGGCTGGTCTCGAATACCTGGGATCAGACAATCTTCTCGGAGTGGCCTCCCAAAGTACTGGGATTGCAGGCTGAGCCACTCTGCCTGGCCATTTCACAAGAAATTTAGTGTTTGTTGTTTTCATTTAAATTCCAGCATTCTCATGATGACAGCTCTGATGGCCATTTCATAGGAATTTGAAAATAGCTATGATCAGTGGAGTAGGCAGACCACAGCCCATAGCATCTGTAAGTGAGCACTTTGATGGTGATCACAGTGATATTCAGCAATGAGGTATGGAACACTTCACTAGGGTAAGTGTGAACTTAATTGTTTTATATTGTATATGTTTATATCAAATTTTAAGAATATTATATTGATTCTTATCATCTGTCTTTGTCACAAGAGGCAGATTCAGGAGCAACGAGCTCTTTCATGGAGAAAAAAGTATGAGTTTCTTCTTTTCTTCCCTCTAGTGCCCTCCCTTGCTATAAACACTGGCCATTCCTGCTACAGCAATTAAAATGGGGCCCCACGGAACTCTCTGCCCCACAAAAACCAAGCAGAGCAGGCCAGGTGACCACCTATCTGAATTCAACTTTCTGTGTTTTTTGAGTTGAAGTCTCACTCTGTCACCCAGGCTGGAGTGCCGTGACATGCTCATGGCCACCACAGCCTTAACTCGTCCTGTGATCCTTCTGCCTCAGTCTTCCAAGGAGCTGGAACTACAGGTTTGGACTACCACATCCGGGTAAAACATTCAGGAACATATCTGGCAGCCTCTGTGCTTGATTCTGACTCCGCATTAGAATCAAGTGGGGGCAATTCATGAAAACAACATTAATGCTTTCACAAAGAACAATAGACTGCCATCAAGAGAGCAGGGAGACAGTCCACAGAATGGGAAAAAATATTTGCCAACTGTATATCTGACAAAGGCCTAACATCTAGGATGTACAAGGAACTCACATACAACAAATGGAAAAAAAAATAAACAGCCCCTTTAAAAAGTGGGCAAAAGACATGAATAGGCACTTCTCAAAAGAAGATATACAGGTAGCCAACAGACACATGGAAAAGTGTCAGCCTCACTCATCATCAGAGAAATGCAAATCAAAACCACATGGAGATAACATCTAACTCCAGTAAGAATGGACATCCTTTTGATTTATTGTAGAGATGAGGTCTCGCCAAGTTGCCCAGACGGGTCTCGAACCCACGGGCTCAGGCAATCCACTCACCTCGGCCTCCCAAAGTGTGGAAATGTATTGATCTCCACAGCTATAAAGAGAGTAATTTTTCCTCAACGTTGTGATGTAACCTTGGGCTGGAGAAAGGAGGGATGGGGAACAGTACCCCAGACCCTCCCTCCGTTGGCCCCGCCAGTCGCATCCTCCCCACCCCTCTTTTGGGTCCCAAACACTTGGAAAGAGGGGCTGTTCACAGAGGGCTCAGCTGGTGAGGTCACAGATGGGAAAGTCCCCAGGGTCCCGGCCTAGCCTCACCTGCAGCGAGGGCACCAGGCACAGCTGCCGGGGGGGACGTGTTCACTGTCAGCTGAGGGAAGGCTGGTCCCGCCACTCTCGGGTCATCCGAGTCCATCCACTTCCCCTCTCGTGACACCCCCGGCATACTCACTTTCTCCCAGTTTCCGGATGTCCCGGCAGCCTCACCAAGGGCTTCCACGTCCTGCAGATCACAGGGTGACAGAGGTTGAAGTCAAGACACACGTGGGAGCCAGAGTACAGGACACTGCCGAAAGGACCACCCAACTCGGCGCAGGCGCAGGCGCAGGCGCAGGCGCAGGCGCAGGCGCAGGCGCAGGCGCAGGCGCAGGCGCAGGCGCAGGCGCAGGCGCAGCGCAGGCGCAGGCGCAGGCGCAGGCGCAGGCGCAGGCGCAGGCGCAGGCGCAGGCGCAGGCGCAGGCGCAGGCGCAGGCGCAGGCGCAGGCGCAGGCGCAGGCGCAGGCGCAGGCGCAGGCGCAGGCGCAGGCGCAGGCGCAGGCGCAGGCGCAGGCGCAGGCGCAGGCGCAGCGCAGGCGCAGGCGCAGGCGCAGGCGCAGGCGCAGGCGCAGGCGCAGGCGCAGGCGCAGGCGACGAAGGTCCAAAAACCGCCTCCTCACGTCCAGCTCCCCTCTGATCGCCCATTTCAGATTTCAGCATCCATTGGTTGGAAAAGCCTTCAGGCCCCGCCCTTCTCATCTTGACTGACAGGAGGTGCAAAACAATAAGGACTCCATAGGCAAAGATGCCTTTAGATTTCTCCTTGCCCCAGAGTCTGGGCAGAAGGGTGGGGGGGGAGGCTTGTGGCCCCATTTGGGGCATGATGGGAATTTTTGTGGCTCCTGGTTGGCGGGTCGCTGGACTGTGGGTCGACACCGCCTCTCCCGGGACACGCAGGGATTGTAATCCTGCAGCTCCGCAACCCACCGACTGGGAGTCATGCAGACGACAGTGTACCCTGCAATTCTTGTAAGCCCCCCCCCCAGCACAAGTTCCTACCACATTCCGGAGCTGGGAGAAATCTCAACATTTTCTTGCCTCATGCAGGCCGTGTCTGATTGCATGTCCTGTCACTCAAGACCAGATCGCCTGGAGTTTTATACAATCAACTGATGCCGGGGTTTAAAATGGCCAATCAGACCGGAGCTGGAAGAGAGGGGGCAGCTTCCAGGCTCTTACAGGGCCTGAGTTTCCTCCATCAGTCTCGGAATCTTCATTTTAGCCTGTGTTGCCCTGCAACATGCAGGTCCTGGAAGTTTCGTAGGACAGAGGCTGAGACCCTGGAAGGTGGGAGGTGGTGAATGTGCCGGGAGGTTTCCCAAGAGGGGGAGTGGGGATGGACCCGGATGACCCGGCTCTTTAGGGACTGGCCTCTCCGTCAGCTCCGAGCCTGGACCCGTCCCCACCTGCGACTCGGTCCTGTCCCCTCGGTGTAGCTGGGCCTGGGCCGCAACCCTGTGGTCTTCGTCCTGCAGCGACTTTGCCTGCTGAACACTCCGTGCAGCTCACCACCTCTGTGTGTGCCGAACCCACGATGGTCGTGGAGAGGGTCCGACATGCGTGGGGGCTGGTGGGGGGAAGGGGAGGCTATGATCCTGGCCCACTCCCTCTCTCCTCCCCAGAGTTAAATGGCGGCTCCATTACAACGTTAAGGAGGCCTCTTGGCCAACAGCGGTTCTTGAGTCCAGAAACCCCAGCCAGGACTCGTGGTGTGGGAATCCCAGAGGGACTGGGAGGAAAGGCTATGGGAAGGGGCAAGGGGAAGCCGGGATGGGCAAGTGCTGTTTGGTGACAGTCCTGCAGTGGCCTTATCTGAAATTATCTAGGTGGAAATCTCCAGGGTCTGTCATTAGTGTCATTGGACGTTCGTGTCACCAGGTCAAAATCCGGTTCTGTCAATATAAGGAGTTGGAGCTGGGTTTGTGACTTTATTTTGCAGGGACACTAAAACCAAGGAAATGAGGGGACAGCATCCTAAAGGCCCCTCCTGGGTTATGTGTGCTTTTTCAAAATTTTTATCCAGGTGTGGGACAGAGAGCGGCTAAGATCAAGAGGTGGCTTAGACTTGCAGACATCTGGGCGATGAGAGGAGTCCTGGAAAGTGGTGAATTATCTTTGTATTTGGTTCACAGTCTCCTTGTTCCCTTGTTAAACAAAACAGAGTTAGTGCACATACTTCCACTTTCCCAGAGTTAGTCTGGACAGCTGCTTACTAGTGCCAACTTTGTCAGAATTTCAAAATTATTTTAGCTTCATGAAAACACTCAAAGAGGCCAGAGATTCCCCCCCCCCACTCCATCCTGGTCTAAAATAGAGTTATGTCGAACATTTGATAGTTGACTGTCCCGTTTTGGATTGATTAGGTCTAAGTTTTATATTATTAAATTAGTAACTTAAAAAATTTATTTTAGTTCGGCAACTGGTTTCTGTGCACTTGTAGACACATCACTGTTTTGAGGGGCAAAGGCAGAATTTGATGTCTGTCCTCTGGATTATCTTGCATTTGTAAAGAACGAAAACTCTCCTAAATGACAAAGTAGACCCACCTCAGGGAGATGGTGGAAGAATCAAATCAAAGAGAACCTCAGGCAAACAGGAGAGCAAGCGAGGGCCTCCCAAGAGGGTGGCAAGCCTGACAAAAAATAGACACATTCCATTTAATTTTGAAATAAGTAAAGGCATATTTTCAAATTGTAGGTGTAACTTGATTAGATAATCTCACCTAAGAAGAGATCCCAGAGAAGTAGGAGGAAAAAGAAAAAATGGCTGCTCCTCAGGTAAATAAATGTGTCCCAGACCAGAAGGAATGTCATGTGTGTAAAACTCACAAACCAAGCTGCTGTCCTTGTGATGGTCCTGCCTAATGAGTTTGTTTCAACTATTTTTGTTCTTCCTGTGCTATTCAATGGGTCTGTCGGACACTGCTCCCACATAGGCTCTTCTGTCCTCTTCGACCATACTGCTTAGTTGTCATAAATCGTTCTCACCATTAATGTATGACCTGCATTATTTAAAATGATCCCTTGTTACTGGGGGTCATGGGAAGTCACGGTAACCAAGAATCCCATTGGAAATTGGGTAGATCTTCAGATCCTAACGCTGGATAGAAACGTGTATGTATATATATATATTTAGTTGTAGTCTTCCTCTGTTGTCCTGAATGAAATGCACTGCCACACTCATGACCACCAGAGCGCAGTTAATTTTTTAATTTATTGTAGAGACAAGGTCTTGCCAAGTTGCCCCAGGCTGGTCTCACACCCAAGTCTTCAGGAAATTCTCTTGCCACGGCTTCACAACGTGCTGGGATTGTAGGCATGAGCCTCTGTTCCTAGGCAGAACATGTACTGTTAAGGTTCTGTCTAGATGCCCCATCAGCTTCAGGCAGAACATGGTTAATAAAATGTACATTTAAACAGGATGGCAGTTACTGCCCAAAATATCTCTGAAAAGTTTGAATAAAGAATAATTAGAAGAGACTGGCTTTCTAGGATGTGAAAAACTAAAAATGTAAATACATTTTCAGAGATTACATGCTATGGCAGATACCTGTAGGCTGATTTCTGTGTAACACGAGCTTGCTTGTTATTAAATTGAAATTATAAATTACTATATTGGATAGGTGTGGTTTTTAGTAATTTATAAATTACTAAATAATTTTTTTATTTAAAAATAATATAAATTACATAGTAATTTATAAATTACTATATTGGATAGGTGTGGTGACTCAGCGTGTAATCCCAGCACTTTGGGAGGCTAAGGCAACAGACTTGCCTGAGTCTGTGTTTTGAGAAGAGTTTGGGCATTTGGTGAGACCTTGTCTCTACAGTAAATTACAAAATCTAGCCAGGAATGATTGCATGTGTGTGTAGTTCTAGATACATGGAAGGCTGAGGCAGAAGGATTGCCTAAGTCCAGCAGGTCAAGGCTGCAGTGGCCATGAGCATACCTCTGCACTCCAGTGTGGGCGAGAAGAGTGAAACTCCAATTCAGAAAGTAATAATAGATTACTATAACTTTTGGCTAAAAGATCTCAAGATGGATGTTGTGTTACACCTGTGTGCCTTGACATCTGATACCAATTTGTCCCAAATACTTGGGATGCTATGGAGGATGGATCCTTTTAGCCAAGGAGATTGAGACTGCAATAAGGTACGATTATGCCAGGGTACACTAGCCTGGTTCAGAATGAGACACACCTAGCCAGGCGTAGTAGCACACGCCCATAGTTTCAGCTACTTGGAAGGCTGAGATGGAAGGATCGGCGGAGCCCAGCAGGTCAAGGTTGCGGTGGCCAGGATCAGTCATTGCACTCCAGTCTGCGTGACAGAGTGAGACTCATACTAAAAAAAAAAAAAAAAAAAATGAGACACACCAACTGAAAATAAAAGCACAGAACCAAAGGCTTAATCCATGTATTCTAGAATTTGCATTTTAACAAGATATTCAATTCATTGTTGTACAAATTAAAACTTGACGAGGACCTTCTGACACACTAGGAGTTTTCCATCTGAGCAGTATATGTAACATATTCTGTGTGAAATAAACAGCATTTAAAAATGTGCGTGCCTGTGTTGGTGTCCAAAATTATGCTGTTTCACACACAAAAACAGAGAGTTGAAACTGGTTGAGTGGATTTTATTTCATCCTTTTTTCCCCACACTTAATGCATTAGAGGATATTTCTGTGTTATGAATTTTCTTATTGCATAATAATAGTTGTCAGCTGTACCCTGTTCTTTTCACTCTTGCTTTACCTAGAGGCCATGGTGACTTGGTAAATACATGTTTTTGTTGTTTTCAGGGGCTGTTGACATTCAAGGATGTGGCCATAGAATTCTCTCCAGAGGAGTGGGAATGCCTGAACTCCCCTCAGTGAATATTGTACAGGACTGTGATGTTAGAGAAACATAGAAACCTGGTTTTTCTAGGTGAGTCAACTTTCAAAACACAATCCTATTTCATACTAAGGATTTTATGTCCTTCCTTTGTAGAATGTTTTCTGCGAATTATAAATGAAAAGTTGGTAATATGTTAACATAGAAAGTAAAAAATTAATGATGTTTCATTTTGACATGAAGCCTTCTGTATTTTAAATTGACCAGTGTCCTTCTAGCTATATTATTGGCAAGTTCAGAATTTAGTGGCATAGATATCATTGCCCACATCTGATTCCAATTGCTGCCATAAGTTATTGACTCACTAGTAGTGAACTAAGAACTCACAAATTTAAGGCCAGGCATGGTGGCTCAGCCTTGTAATGCCAGCACTTTAGGAGGCTGAGTTGAGAGGACTGCCAGAGCCCATGGATTCAAGAATAGCCTGGGCAGCTTGGCAAGACCCCATCTCTACACTAAATCAAAAAATTATCTGGGAATGGTAAAGCACACCTGTAGTTCTGGTTACTTGGTAGGCTGAGGGGGAAGAATTACCTGAGTCCAACAGGTGAGCACTGGGGTGGCTAGGAGCTTTCCACTGCACTCCAGCCTGGGTGAGAGAGTGAGACTCCAACTTAGAATAAAAAGAAACCCATAAATTGAAAGTTCTATCTAAATATTCTAAAAGTTTTATTGGGAAACCGTATTTTGGGGTTAATTATCTAGAATCTTGTATAATGTGTTCTCTACTGATCAAATACTAGGTTTGTACTCTAAGAACCTTAGCAAGAGTCATGTTACTTTTTAAAAATTAAACAGGACTTGCTGTCTCTAAGCCAGACCTTATTACATGTCTGGAGCAAAGGAAAGAGCCCTGGGATGTGAAGAGAGATGGCACATTAGCCAAACTTCCAGGTAAGAGGGAGTGAATAAAGCAGATGTCACAGGTTGAAGAATCAGAGATTGAAATGTGGTTTGGAAAGGTGGTCTGCTGCAAAGAAATGGTTTTGTAGAAACCTGGGATTCTTTCTCTTCTTGTCACAAAGGGACATCTGTTATTCCACATTCTGAAATTCTCCAAAACCTCTGCTTCTTCAGTGATCTTTTAAGTTTACAGAGGAAATCATAGTCCACTTAATGGTTTGTTAGGAACTAAATGATCTGACTAACATTCTGATGCTTTGGAGACATGCAAATATTTGCTTATTTATTTGGAAATCCATGTCAAACTATTTTTTATGTTTTCTTTTTGCATCATGGTTGGAAGTATGTGAGCAGTGATTTTATCTGTTTGAGAAATTTTAAGAACACTCCGGACACATGTTACATGCTTTCTAATTTATGATTTTCTATACTAGGGAGATTTCCAATGATTTTATTTAAATTCATACTCAATAGTCTTACCTAAATACAAATTACCTCTCTTAATAGAAGAAATTCTGTCATTTTGCTTAAAGTTTACTTTTATAGTATGATCTGAGACTGGTAGTTTTCTTTATATCCAAATATTTAAGTATACTGTATCGTGTAGAGAATTGGTAAACATATTAAACTCCTACATATTACCTTGTGTCTTTATAACTCTTTTAAAAAAATATTTATTTATTTATTTATTTATATTTTTTATTAATCAATATTTTTTATTATGGTTTTGTGGGATACAGTTAAGGGTAAGGTATACAAATGCGTTTCGTTCAGGCACCCTTGTTGATAAGAGGTGTTTCCCCATCCCAAGACAGATATTTGCTGCCATTAATCCCATCTCCCTCCCCTCCTCATAGTTTCCCACTACTGTTTGTCATTTTCTTATAGTCTTACATTGGATGTTCAAGGTCCATTATATGAGTGAAAACATGTGATACTCGGATCTTTGTTTCTATGAGAGGTCGCTCAGTATTATAGGCTTTAGTTCCATCCAGGTTAATAACTCTTATTTTAAAATTTTCCTTAGTATGAAGTTTAGGACTAGTTTCATATGTGCATATATTCAAACACATGAATGCAAGTTTATGGGTGATAAGCATCTTTTTTTATACATAAATAAAAATGTATAACCATATGTTTTAAATAATGTAATAATTTGATATGCCTATACAGTGTGAAATGATGATTACAATTATATTAAGGAACATATCAACCATCTTATGTAGTTGCCATTTTTATGTTTTGTAAGGAGAACACAATGTCTTCTATTTCAGCAAATTTTCTAAGCATACGAGACGTCATTATTAACGATAAGTCACTATAGTACACGTTAGTTCCCTAAGACTCAGTTATAACTCAAATTTTGTAACCATTGAAAAACATGTCCATTTTCCCACCTGCAGGACCTTGGCACCACGTTACTTTCTCCCTCTATAAGTGCAAAGTTTTTTGATTCCACAGGAGTGAGATCATACAGGATTTTTTTTTCCCTGAGTTGGAGTCTCACTCCAGGCCGGAATGCAGTGGCATGCTAATGACCACCACAGCCTCGTTGCTGGGCTCAGGCGATCCTTCCATATCAGCCTTTCAAGTAACTGGAACTACAAGCATGTGCTGCTACACCAAGCTTATTTTTGTATTTCTCATAGACCCGTGGTCTCACCTTGGTGTCCAGACTGGTCTTGAACCTCTGAGCTCAGGCCATCCTCTCACCTCAGTCTCCCAATGTGATGGGTTTACAGACTTGAGCCACTGTACCTGTTCTCAAGAAGTATTTGTGTGTGTGTGTGCCTGGCTCACTTCAGTTAGCATAATGTCTTACAATGTCATCAATAAGGTTAAAATTGCAGAATTCTTTTAAAGTTGTTTTGACTAAATCATATGCTATTGTGTATACGTGTGTGTGTGTGTGTGTGTGTGTGTGTGTGTGTGTGTGTGTGTGTACACATGTTATTTTCTTAATCAAGACAGATTCCACAAATATTTAGGTTGTTTGCAAGCTTGGCCATCTTGACAAATGCTGCAATGCCCATAGGGGTTGGAGACTTCTTTTTGATACTGATTTTATTTCCTTTGGTTATATACCCAGAAAGGGATTTCTGTGTTATGTGGCAGTTTGTTTTGATTTTTAAAAGAATGTTGATAATGATTTTTATATGACTCTACCATTTTTAAACTCACCAAGAGTATACAGGATTTTCTTCACATCCTTATCAAAAGTTCTCTCTCTATCTTCTGGTTGATATTAGCCATTCTAACAGCTGTGAGACAATATATCATCATTGTGTTTCTGTGAAATTGCCTCTATTGGTGCTGTCCAGTGCCAATTCATATACCTGTTGGCAATATGTATGTCCTCATTGGAAAATAGCTATTCATTTTTGGGCTGTTTTTTATTCAAGTGATTATCATTTTCTTTCTTTAACATCTCATCAAATATATGGTTTGCAAATATTTTTTCTTGTCCTTAAGGCTTCTTCCTTTTCCCTTTGCTCTGCAGAAGCTTTTCAGTTTGATGTCTCCAACTTGTTTATATGTATTTTTATTTCTGTAGTCATAAAAAGTTATTACTAAGACCAATATCAATATCAAGAGTGTTTTCCAAATCCTTTGTATGGTTACATTTTATCAGCATGGTCTCTGTCACCCAGACAGTAGTGTGGTGATTCAAGTAAAGGTTTCTACATTTCATATGAAAATTTCTCAAACTTTTTTGTAATTCGCTGCCCCACAAATTACTGTTGTACCCTTAATTGAGTCATTTAATCTGATTCTTTCTATGCTTTGGCATACTTTGATGAATTGGGGTATTTGAAATTCAAAGATATACATGTCATAATTTTATGATGTTGCTTTGTCTAGATTAATATAACACCAATCACTAAGTTAGAGATTCTAGGAGACTCATGCCTGTTCTTAGGATGTGTCTTCTCTGTACATTGGGACAGAAACCAGTCTTTGCATAAACCCTCAAAGAACAGAAATGTGGACTCATACTCCACTCTTCTGTTTATTCCCTGAGGAAGAATTCAAGAGTTAGACATCTCATCTGATGGCATCAGGCTGTATTATAAAGGAATAGAAATTATGGTGGCAAAATTACTAAACCTTCTCTTCCATGTAACTCATTTTATCATGTGGATTCTGCAAAGTCTTAGTTGTTTTTTGAGTTCTCACACAGGCAATGGGGTATTTTCTTTTTTTTTTTGTTTTGAGTTGGAGTCTCACTGTCACACAGAGTGGAGTGCAGTGGCCGCTCCCAGCCACCGCAGCCTCGACCTGCTGGGCTCTGGCAATCCTTCCACTCAGCCTTCCAAGTAGCCGGAACTACAGGCGTGTGCTACCATGCCCAGTTAATTTATTTTATTGTAGAGATGAGGTATCTGCCCAGGAGGGTCTCGAACCCGTGGGCTCAGGCAATCCACTCACCTCAGCCTCCCAAAGTCAAGGGATCACAGGCTGAGCCACCAAGCCTGGCTACTATTTTCTTAAGTACATATATTTATGATAGAGTGGAAACCTGTGATTTGTATGTGCCATCATACTTATGTCCTTACCATGGTATAATATCATGTTTTATGTTCAAAGGGTATTCACCTGAGTCTAGCATGTGGGATAAATTTTTATTTTCATGATTTTCAGCTGTGATTTCTCATTACACTGAAGGCCTTTTGCCAGGGAAGAGCACAGAAGACTCACTTGCAAAGGTGCCAATGGGAAAATACGGCAAATATGTCCATAATAACATGCTTACAAAAGTCTTGGGAAAGTGTGCATGAGGGTGATGGGCAGATAGACTGCTCAGTTGCAAATAGCCACTACAAATGTAACAAGAATAGGAAAGTCTTTCATCAACCCTCCAAATTTGTTACCCACCAGAGTATCCGTATTTCTGAAATGGCTTTCAAGCACGAATATGGCAAAACGTTTAACCGGTCCTCAAAGTATAGTCAACATAAAAAAAATAGTGGAGGAAATAAACACAATATATTTGGGAAAGTGTTAAAGAAATCATCCTATCTAAATAGACATGAAAGAATCCATAGGAGAGAGAGAGCCTTGAAAAGTAAAAATGTGGCAAAGCCCTTAGCTATTACTCATATCATTCACAACATCAGAATATTCATTGTTGAGAAACTCTATAAATTGTGAAGAATGTGCAAAGCCTTTCATTTTCATTCGTATCTTACTCAACATACAATGATCCATGCTGGAGAGAAACTCTACAAATGCGGAGAATGTGGTAAAGCCTTTCGCTCTCAAGGAGAATTTGCTGGACATAAGACCATTCATACTGGAGAGAAACCCTATAAATGTGCAGAATGTGGCAAAGCCTTTCACATTCGTTCATATCTTACTCAACATGCAGTGATCCATACTGCAGAGAATCCCTTCAAATGTGCAGAATGTGGCAAAACCTTTCACTCTCGTTCAAATCTTACTCAACATACAGTGATTCATACTGGAGAGAAACCCTACAAATGTGAAGAATGTGGCAAAGCCTTTCATGTTCATTCACTCCTTACTCAACATACTATGATCCATACTGGAAAGAAACCCTATAAATGTGAAGAATGTGGGAAGGCCTTTCACATTCGTGCATATCTTACTCGACATACAATGATCCATACTGGAGAGAAACCCTACAAATGCGAAGAATGTGGCAAAACCTTTTGCTCTCAAAAAGAATTGGCTGGACATAAGACCATTCATACTGGAGAGAAGCCCTATAAATGTGCAGAATGTGGCAAAGCCTTTCACACTCGTTCACATCTTACTCAGCATGCAGTGATCCATACTGGAATGAAACACTACAAATGTGAAGAATGTGGCAAAGCCTTTCACTCTGGTGGAAATCTTACTGAACATAGAATGATCCATACTGGAGTGAAACGCTACAAATGTGAAGAATGTGGCAAAGCCTTTCAGTGTCGTTCACATCTTACTCGACATATGGTGATGCATACTGGAGAGAAACCTTATAAATGTGAAGAATGTGGCAAAGCCTTTCATGTTCGTTCACTCCTTACTCAACATACTATGATCCATACTGGAAAGAAACCCTATAAATTGAAGAATGTGGCAAAGCCTTTCACATTCGTGCAAACCTTACTCAACATACAATGATTCATACTAGAGAGAAACCCTACAAATGCAAAGAATGTGGCAAAACCTTTCGCTCTCAAGGAAAATTGGCTGGACACAAGACCATTCATACTGGAGATAATTCCTATAAATGTGCAGAATGTAGCAAAGCCTTTTACTCTTATTCACATCTTACTCAACATACAGTGATCCATACTGGAGTGAAACGCTACAAATGTGAAGAATGTGGCAAAGCCTTTCAAACTCATTCACACCTTACTCGACATATGGTGACCCATACTGGAGAGAAACCCTATAAATGTGAAGAATGTGGCAAAGACTTTCACTTTCATTCAAACCTTTCTCGACATAAGCTGATCCATAATTCACAGAAACCCTACAAATGTGAAGAATGTGGCAAAGGCTTTACTCAGTACTCAAAGCTTATTGAACATCAGAATATCCGTATTGGAGAGAAACCCTACAAATGTGAGGAATGTGGCAAGGCCTTTCACTCTCACCTGGATTTTCTTGACATAAGAACTTGCATACTAGGGAGAAATCCTACAAATGTGAAGAATGTGGCAGAGCCTTTTGCTCCCATTCAAAGCTTGCTGGACATATGAAGGTGCATACTGGGGAGAAACTATAAGTGTGAAGAATATGGAAATGCCTTTTGCTCTCACAATGGATTTACTGGACATAAGATGATCCATACTGCAGAGGAACCCTACAAATGTCAAATATATTGAAAAGCTTTTCACTCTCACTCACTACTTGCTCAACATGGCAGATCCATACTGTTGAGAAACCCTACAAATGTGAAAAGTGTAACAAGTTTTTTATACTCATGGAGCATTTGCTGGCCATAAGACCATTGATACTGGAGAGAAACCATACAAATGTGAAGAATGTGGCCAAGGCATTTACTCTATTAAGGATTTGCTGGACACATGACCATCCATGCTGGAGAGAAACACTACAAATGTGAAATATGTGGAAAAACTTTTCACTCTCATTCACTACTTGCTTGACATGCCAAGATCCATACTATTGAGGAACCTTACAAATGTGAAAAGTGTGGCAAAGTTTTTCACACTCATAAAGGATTTGCTGAACACAAGACCATTCATAGTGGAGACAAATCTACAGACGTGACGAATGTGGCAAAGCCTTTTGCTCTCAAATGATTTGCTATACATGTGAGGCACCATACTGGAGAAAAACTCTACAAACGTGAAGAATGTGGCAGTCTTTTGCTCTCATAAAGTATTTACTGATCATAAGTCCGTTGATACTGGAGAAAAGGCTTACAAATGTGAAGAATGTGACACAGCCATTCACTCTCACAATGGATTTGCTGGGCACATAATCATACACATTGGAGAGAAACTCTACAAATGTGAAAAACATGGTAAGCCATTTGCTCTCATCTACAACTAGCTGGACATATGAGAACCCATACTAAGATGAAACTATATAAATGAGAGGAATGAGATAAAGCCTTTAGCTCTCATTCAATATTTGGTTGAAATATAAGCATCTATATGTAGGGATTCCCTATAGATGGGTAGAATGGGGTAGACCTTTTCACTGTTATTCCAAGTTTTCTCAACATCAGACAATTTATACTCTAAATTTTCAGTATCTCCAATGACTGGAAAATCATCTATCTAGTTATAAACAATAGAGACATGATAAGAAATTTACAGATGTAAAGAGTACCGTTATCTTTACTCAAACCACAGATCTTTTGAATGTACAAATGTAAAATATGTCTAAAGACATTAACCAGCAAAAACTTTATTTGACATCAGACTGTGCATTGTAGAGAATCTACAAATTTAAAGAATGTGGACTGGCCTTTGTTCAAAATATATGCCATTGGAAATACTAGGTTATTCAGACTGAAAACATTAAAGATGCAATTGATAGGGAACCTTATTTACTGAAAGGTCAAGTTGAAATAAATATCAAATATTGAGTGGCATTAGAAGATGGTTTGTTGTTTGCTTTTTAGGAAAGCTTAAGTATATTCTCTGTATAATTTTGGTTTTACATTGACAGAATTTGAGGATATTTCAAAAAGCACACAATATTAATGTAACACAACTCACATGATGCTATGCCTTCATTCGTAGTGTTCATGTAAAGATATGGGGTCAGTTGTTGGTGTGTTAGAGCTATGAAATGTCCTTGTGTGGTAGATCAACAGCACTCATCTCATGCTTTTCACGGAGGATGAAGAACACTATATGTAATCTCCTTTAAATCATCAAAGGGAAGAAGTTTTCTTGTGGCTCACAGTAAGCATTATTGTAAGTTCGGAATGAGGTGAGTGCTCAGGATAACATTTTCTTTGGAAATAAATGACAAAGAGTCATTGAGAGTTTTAGAAATCATTTGTCTTACTACTTACATGCAAATGAAAAAATGAGGTCAGAACATTAATACCTTGATGCATCTTCATACTATCAATACTTACAAGCCATCAGTGTAATTTGATATAATATAAAAAATATTTTCATAGACATCAGAGCAAAGATAATTACTCTCTTAAAATGTATATATGATAAGTTTATGTTTAGTAAGTAATCAGATTCAGTTTTTAAAACTGAAGAAAGCTGTTTGCACATGGATCACACTATCAGAAAAAGAGAAATGTTTGAATATTTGTTATCTGGTTTTGCTAGCGAGCATACAGTGAAATTTGAAGGTTTATTTCGGCTAGGTAATTTTTTTTTTTTTTTGAGTTGGAGTCTCACTCTGTCGCCCAGACTGGAGTGCAGTGGCTGCTCCTGGACACCGCAGCCTCGACCTGCTGGGCTCCGGCGATCCTTCCGCCTCAGCCTTCCAAGTAGCCGGAATTACAGGCGAGCGCTACCATGCCCAGTTGACTTTTTGATTTATTGTAGAGATGAGGTCTCGCTGCCCAAGCGGGTCTCGAACCCGCAGGCTCAGGCAATTCACTCACCTTAGCCTCCCAAAGGCACGGGATTACAGGCTGAGCCACTGAGCCCGGCTCTGTTTGTTTTAATAAACAGAATTGTTTATAAAGTATTAACATTTGTTGTCCACACAATAAATTGTTATGTTGCCATAAGTGTTAATCTATTCTATTTTACCCAAGATTGTAGGTATATGATGACCATATACTATTGAGTAATTTAGGAAAGGACATTTCTAGTGATCCTTTTTTTATAAAGGTCATATTTTCTTCCCTTTTTTTTAGTTATGTGTCACTTTGTTGTAATAAAGATTATACAGGAATATGATTATAAGACCTAACTTTCTGAATCCTGACTATTGTAAATACTTATATATTAGGTTGGATTTTGACTCTGATGCCCAGGCTGCAATACAGTGGAAAATCCACGGTCACTGCAGCCTCAACGTGATGGTGTTAGGCCATCTTTCTCCTTTAGCCTTCTGGGTAGATCATGCCACAAACCCTTGCCATCATGCCCAGCCAACTATTGGATTCATTGTTAAGACAAGGTCTCACCAAGTTGCTCAGGCTGGCCTGGAAGCTGTAGACTAAGGCAGTCTGCTGTACTTTGCCTCCCAAAGTGTTGGAATTATAGGAATGAGTCACCACACCCAGTTTCTTGTTTCCTTTCCAGTCATCTGGCACTGTGTTGGAAGCACTTGTCCCCTCAAGTCGTCTGCCCCTAACTCCTGTGGAGTGGGTTCTGGGCTCTGGAATATCTTCAACATTTATTATCTTGATACCCTTCCCTTTCCACTCTTTTCCATAAATACAATTATTTTTTGTAATTTCCTTGGTTCACTCTGGAGAGACAAAATGCTCATATGGAAACATTAACATCACATGGTGTGTGAAACAGAATCTCACAACACGCATTAATCACCTGGCAGCAGGAAGTGGTCACAAAATTATTGAATGATACACTTTGTGTCATAGCTAACTTCATGCCCTTACGAGTTAATACTGCATCTTTACATTTATTTACACATTTCCCAACAGCTGATGGTGTCATGTGTACCCTGTAAGTGCATAAATTATGTTTACCTTTGTATGATAGATTTGTATATCTTTACGATATTAAATGTCAAAATAGACAGGAATATGCTTCTATCTGATGTCCTCATAACATTTTTAAAGTATATTTCTAAACTATGGTTCTGCACGTTTCTTTTAAATTATCACAAATTGTCAAAAATGAATTTCCCAGTCTGTAATCCCTTGCTTTGGGAGGCTGAGATGAGTGGATTGCCTGAGCCCATGGGTTTGAGACTCGCCTGGGCAACTTGGCGAGACCTCATCTCTACAATACATCAAAAAAATTTGCCGGGTGTGGTAGCGCGCGCCTGTAATTCCGGCTACTCAGAAGGCTGAGGCGGAAGGATCGCTGGAGCCCAGCAGGTTGTGGCTAAGGTGGCCGGGAGGAGCCACGGCACTCCATTCTCAGCGAAAGAGTGAGACTCCAACTCAAAAAAGAAAAAACGTGGACCTATGCAGGTCAAACCCATGTTCTTCACGGTCTTACAGTACAGTGAGAAAAATAGATGTGGAAATAACAAGACAGTATAATCTTGACTAATCCTATTTGGAAAACACCCAAGCCATCATAATTATGAATATAATAAATCAACATAAAATGTGTGAGAAAAAGCCAGGCTCGGTGGCTCAACCTGTAATCCCGTGCCTTTGGGATGCCGAGGTGAGTGGATTGTCTGACCCGCGGGTTCGAGACCCACCTGGACAGTGAGACTTCATCTCTACAATGAAATCAAAAAATTAGCCAGGCATGGTAGCGCATGCCTGTAATTCTGGCTACTTGGAAGGCTGAGGTGGAAGGATCGCCGGAGCCCAGCAGGTCGAGGCTGCAGTGGCCGGGAGCGGCCACTGCACTCCAGTCTGGGTGACAGAGTGAGATTCCAACTCAAAAAAAAAAAAAAAGTGTGAGAAAAATATAAAATTAGATTGAACTGATGACAGTACTATTGGGTGGAAATATTGAGCACAATTTATATACTCAAAGTGTCAAAGTCCAAGTGATAAAACTTATGGTTACAGTTCTACATAAATGGTGACTTGAATGTAAAATATGAAACACATCAAACATTTATGTAGTGGTTTGAGTAAAATATGTGAAAACATAAAAACAAAAGGTCATATCCAACGATTTGTTGATATATGAGTTTGTAAAATAACCAGACATAAATTTCTAAATTTGACATTAATCTGTGTCAAAAATAGAAAAATAAAACAGTATTAAGAGCACTATTAGCTGGGATCGGTCGCTCAGTCTGTAATCCAGCACTTTGGGAGGCTCAGGTGAGTGGATTGCCTGAGTCTGCCGGTTCGAGACCCACCTGGGCAACTTGGTGAGCCCTCATCTCTACAATAAATCAACAATTAGCTGGATGTGGTAGCACGTGCCTGTAGTCCCAACTACTTGGAAGGTTGAAGTGGAAGGATCACTGGAGCCCAACAGGTCGAGGCTGCAGTGGCAGGGAGTGGCCACTGCACTCCAGTCTGGGTGACAGTGTGAGTGAGACTCCAGTGCTCTCTCTCTCTCTCTCTCTCTCTCTCTCTCTCTCTATATATATATATATATGAGATTTTTTGAGATTCTGCTTAACACACCATGTGTTACTGCTGTCTCTATATGAGCAGTTGGGCTCTCTTGAGCCAACCAAGGAAATCAGAGAAAGCGAGTGTGTATATGGCAAAGAGGTGGAGAGAAAAGGGTCTCAAGATACAGATCTTGAAGACGTTCATCAGCTAACAAGCACCACACCAGAAGAGTTAACAGCAGATGACTTGATGGAGGGGAGTATGTCAACAGTGTCAGGTGACTAGAAAGAAGACAGAGAAGAGGTTGAGTATGGTGACTGATGCTTGTAATCCCAGCAATTCGGGAGGCTGAGGTGAGAGTATTACCTGAGTCCAGGTGTTCAAGAACAGCCTCTGCAATAAATCAAAACATTAGTTAGGCATGGTGCCACATGCCTGTGGTTCCAGGGACTCATGAGGCTAAGGGGGAAGGATTGAGCTTAGCAGGCAAAGGCTGCAGTGGCCATGAGCCACAAGACTGCAAGTTGACAAAAAGAAAAAGACACCAAATCAGCAGTGCCAAAAAAAAAACAATTCAGCATTACACAAGCTGGCAGAAGTGTTCTGGTTACAGATTGCTTTTCAAATCTTTTTTAACAGGGCACTAAAACTAAAGCATAGAGCAGAAGTAGTTTTATAGGGCACTAAAACTAAAGCATATAGCAGAAGTAGAATGGGTACCATAGGGAAACATTTTTTGAAAAATGAAAATGTAAGATCGTCAGACAAATTAAGATGGGTTTCTGAAAGCTGCACCAAGTGTCCAGTCTCTCCCGCCCTCCTCCATCTCTTCCGCCTCTGTCAACCAAGACAGCAAGACCAGGCTCTCCTCTTCCACCTCATCCTCCGCTTCTCATGGTGAAGATGAAAAGGAAGAACTTTATGATGACCCCCTTTCATTTAATGAACAATAAAGAAATACTTTCTTTTTCACGATTTTGTTTTCTGTTTTGAATTCAGTGGATTCCTGTGCAGGTTTGTGACATGGGTCTATTGTGTGGTGGTGAGATTTACGCTTCTGGTAAACCTCCCACCCAAACAGGGAAGACGGTGCCCAAAAAGCGGTTTTTCAAGGCTTGGCTCCCTCCCCCCCCCTTCACCATCCTCAGTGTTTGCTTTTCTCATCTTGTTTTCTCTGTGTACCCAGTATTTGCCCTTAATTATATGTGAGAACACAGTATTTGGTTTTTCTTTCTGGGTATTTGTTTACATTATTGTAAAATTCAATTTGTAATACACATAACGTACAAAGTATGTTAGTAAGTGTTTATGTAGAATCCACATGCAGAATCAATGACATTTTATGTCTCTTGGTATCTTCAGTCTTACGTACAGCCACCAACTCCCTCTAAGAAAAATGTTTGCTGGACTTAGTGACTCAGCCTGTAATCATAGCACTTTGGGAGGCCAAGGCGAGTGGATGGCCTAAGCCTGCGGGTTTGAGACCCGCCCAGGCAACCTGGCGAGACCACGTCTTTACAATAAATCAAAAATTAGCTGGGCGTGATAGTGATACCTGTAGTTCCAGCTACTTGGAAGGCTGAGGTGGAAGGATCACCAGAGCCCAGCAGGTCAAGGCTGTGGTGGCCGGGAGCATGACACTGCATTCCAGTCTGGGTGACAGAATGAGACTCCAACTCAAAAAAAAAATTATAGTTAATTATGAAACATTTATTACACACCAAAAGCTGTCTTGTTTCCATTCCCTTTGATAGTCAGAATACAAAGTCAAAAGAACTCCTTGAGTGATCAAATTTTACAAGTTATCACCTGAACAAATTGGCCCAGTAAAATCAATAAAATGAAGTATGTTAATTCTACAAAGTGACTTCAGTGGTATTCTTCAGTTAAGAACAAACATGGAAAGTATATATTGAAATGTAACAAGGCCAGGCTCTGGCTCAGCCTGTAATCCCAGCACTTTAGGAGACCATGGTGAGTGGATTGCCTGAACTGGTGGGTTTGGGACCAGCCCGGACAACTTGGTGAGACCTCATCTCTACAGTAAATAAAAAAATTAGTGAGGCTTGGTGGCACTTGCCTGTAGTTCCAGCTACTTGAAAGATTGAAGCAGAGCCGGGCGCGGTGGTTCAGCCTGTAATCCCAGTGCTTTGAGAGGCGGAGGTGAGTGGATTGCCTGAGCCTGTGGGTTCAAGACCCACCTGGGCAACTTGGCGAACCTCATTTCTACAATAAATCAAAAATTAGCCGGGCGTGTAGTGCATACCTGTAGTTCCAGCTACTTGGAAGGCTGAGGCAGAAGTATCACCAGAGCCCAGCAGGTCAAGGCTGTGGTGGCCGGGAGCATGACACTGCACTCCAGTCTGGGCGATGGAGTGAAACTCCAACTCCAAAAAAAAAGGAAAGAAAGACTGAAGCAGAAGAATCACCTGAGCCCAGCATTTGAGGCTACAGTGGCCAGGAGCATGTCACTGCCCTCCAGCCTGGGTGACAGAGCAAGACTCCAACAAAAACAAAATTACTTGAAATTTCTAAGTAGGCTAAATAATGAACAGTGTATGAACCTGAAACAATGTATGGCCTGGTGGACTGGGTGCATTATTGTGAGTCCTCCCAGACATGGAGCCCCCTCATGACACGACACAGATGAGAGGCAGAAGGGTGGAGAACATTTCCCCGCCTAGTCCTTTCTCTGACCATGGCCTCCTGTGAACAACTGGGCTGCATTATTTGCCAGAGAGGATCCAGGACTGGCCAGGAGGAGGCACCCAGGGAGGGAGCAGGGTGCAGCAACTGACCCTTCCTGGGGGACTCTGCAGCATGGGTACCACCACTGTGCCTACAGCACTTTATGAGGTTGTTCCTGTTTGACCTGCAGGAGTTATTTCAGGACAGTTTATCCTGTCCTGGGCTCTGGAGGATGACATGGGGCTGAGGCACCTTCAGGTCTCCAGGGCTCAGCTGAGATGGAGAGAGTGTGATCTCTCCCTGAGGTTAAGTCCAGCACCAAGTCCACTCCCATTTCACCTTCTGGGACAATGAAGACTTGAACACACAGGCCCCATGAATTCATCTATCTGAGTTTTTATCCCCTTCCTCTCTACAAAGCTACTGGAAACAGATCAGCTGGGCCCCAGGTTTTATTGAACATATCTCAGAGACAGAGCAAGGGATGAGGGCTAGACCTTCCAAGTCCCTCTGTCACACTCTCCAGCACCTGCCTTTGAAAGTACTTGAAGCCGGGCTCGGTGGCTCAGCCTGTAATCCCGCACCTTTGGGAGGCTGAGGTGAGTGGATTGCCTGAGCCCGCGGGTTCGAGACCCACCTGGGCAACTTGGCAAGACCTCATCTCTACAATAAATAAAAAATTAGCTGGGCATGGTAGCGCACGCCTGTAGTTCCAGCTACTTGGAAGGCTGAGGTGGAAGGATCGCCGGAGCCCAGCAGGCCGAGGCTGCGGTGGCCGGCAGTGGCTACTGCACTCCAGTCTGGGCCACAGAGTGAGACTCCAACTCAAAAAAAAAAAAAAATAGAAAGTACCTGAAAGACACTAGAGAGGTCACAGCCATCTGTGAGAGCTGATGCCAATAGCCCCAGAAAGCAGGAGGCAATCCTTCAATCCCAAACACCCACCCTCCCATGGGTGGCAGGACAACATGCCCTGAACAAGGGAGTGGGGAAAATGTCCCAGATCCAGGCAGAATTTGTGAGAGGCCTAGTTGGGAACACAGCCCAAACCCAAATCTCAGTTCACTTGAGTGTGGCAATACTCAATCCTCCCATAGTGTGGAGTCACAGCCACAGAGGGCAGTGTGATCCAATGCCTAAGAGAATCACCCCACAGTGGAGACAATTCCATGTTAGGGTGGCAAAGGAGCTTGGGTAACAGTGAATACCTCTTCAACCTGAGTTCTGTACCAGGCCTGAAGGTGAGGTAGAGTAGCCCTGCCAAGGCAGTCCAAACCCTAGGACAACCATCACTGGAGAAGCCAACAGCAATCATGTCCCAGGCTGCACACAACCTTAGCTCTGGGATCAGTTTCCTGCATGGGTGTCTTTAGTGTTAGACCAGCGTGCCATACAGAAAGTCCAAGAACGCCAAGGACCGGCATCCACGGGGCCAACCCTGTGAAGGCCAGATGAGCTCAGTGAAGGAGCTGCTCAAGGTAGATAACCTAGCTCTTCCCAGCCCACCAGCTCAGCTCTGGAAAACAACAGAGCAACCTGGGTGCAGTTGCTCAATCCCAGCACTTTTGTTGGCCAAGATGAGAGAATTGTCTGAGCCCACTGGTTGGAGACCAGCCTGGGCAACGGGGTGAGAGTTTATCTCTACAATAAATAAAAAATTAGCTGGGCATGGTGACATGTGCCTGTATTTCCAGCTACTTGAAAGGCTGAGGTGGAAGGATCAACTGAGCCTAGCAGGTCAAGGCTGAGGTGGCTGGGAGCATGCCACTGCACCCCAGCCTGGTTGACAGAGTGTGACTACAACCCCCCAAAATCCATGTGGTAGCAGTTGGAGGCTGTGGTGGGCATGAATGCCACTGCACTCCAGTCTGGGTGACAGAGTGAGACTGTAACTAAAAAAAAAAAAAGTCATCCTCTCACAGAAACAAAGATCTGAGTATCACATGTTCTCACTCATATAATGGACCTTGAACATCCAATGTAATACTCTAAGAAAATGACTGACGGTACTGGGAAACTATGGGGGGGGATGGGTTAATAGTATCAAATATCTGTCTGGGGATAGGGAAACACCTCTTATCAACAGGATGCCTGAATGAAACGTAATTGTACACCTAACCCTTAACTGTACCCCACAAAACCATAATAAAAAATATTGATTAAAAAAAAAAGTCATGTCGTAGAACCCCTCAATCAGGAGTCCTCCCCCAATGTGTCCTTGCTGGTCTGATCCCAAAGTTGAGGCACAACTTCAGATTGGGGCTTCCATAGATTGCAGGGAAGTAGTCTGCTTTCTGGGAGCCTGGAGGCTCAAGTGTAGCCAGCATACCCCTGGCTCAGAATTGACCATGGTTCCTTCTTGAAATTTGTTCCCACAGCTCCCCATGCATCTGGAGATCATAAGCCAATGTTTTCCATGGTACAGCTTTGGACAAGGATGCCGGGTTCCTGTCTTTTCCAGATGTTCCCTTTGAGGTCAGTACCACAGGACAGCCTCATGCTGCTACCCCACTGGGACTCCAACACCAGGACCTGTCCAGCCCACTAAATCTAAGATACCCCTCTCCCTTATGGTGACAGCTGCATATTAACTTTCTTATGGGAAAGTGGCCCACATGGCCCAGAAAAACTCAGGGCAGCACACAGCAAGCTGCTCCAAAGCTCCACATAGCTCCTTAGCTCTGTGAAATCGTCAACAGGGAAGCTGGACACTTGGAAGCCTCTGGACGAGAGGGTGAGTGTGACACCCACAAAGCCTTAGCCAGCCAGCAGCATGTCTTGGTCCCCATGCTGGCCTATCTGTGTGACAGTGCCTTCCTTACAGGGCACAAATCTTAACACCTGAAAGGACACAACCTGGACTCAACCTCAACCTGACCTTTGGGAGAAAATGTGATTTAGGGATACCTAGGATGATCATACAGGGAATCTGTGGTCCTGACCAAAACTAGAATTTGATCCAAGACAGGGTGAGAACCCTTGGAATGGTGTGTGGGTACCTGGGGCCCTCTCATGCCCAGCAGGGCCAAACCAGTGTTGTCACCAGGTTTGAAGGTCAAGGACATCGATGAGGGTGAGTAGAAACCCACAGACCAGCCATCAACCTTATCCACTCAAGCAGGCAGTGATGGCTGCACTTCCATGCCCGAGTCACCATTACCTGACCTCCAATGAAGCAGAAGTCTGAAACCAAGTGCACAGTCCTGGGGCCATGATTTCAGGGTATAGAACATGCTCCAGATGCTAGTAATGATAAAAATTTGGCAAATATGTGCCCAGGAAGCCAAGTCTGTAGGTCTGTCATACTTGGTGGGTTCTTTCATGCTTAGAAATAAAAAATGTGGCCTCACTGTGTTCAAGGATGCTCCAAGGTGGGGCCCAGAGCTGCATAAGGGAAAAGAGTTTCTGAATATGCAGGAATAGGACTTAGCTGCATCTCACAGTCAGTAGTCTGTCCTCTTGTTTTCATCTGGCTGCTTCAGATTCTCTCTCACTCTCTCTCTCTCTCTCTCTCTCTCTGTCTTTTCTTTTTTTTTTTTTGAGTTGGAGCCTCACTCTGTTGCCCAGACTGGAGTGCAGTGGCCGCTCCCGGCCACGGCAGCCTCGACCTCCTGGGCCCCAGCGATCCTTCCACCTTAGCCTTCCAAGTAGCCGGAACTACAAGTGCGCGCTACCACATCCGGCTTATTTTTGATTTATTGTAGAGATGAGGCCTCGCCAAGTTGCCCAGGCGGGTCTCAAACCTGCAGACTCAGGCAATCCAATCACCTCAGCCTCACAAGGCACAGGATTACAGGCTGAGCCACCGAACCCGGCTTGTCTTTTTTTCTCAGTTGGAATCTCATTCTATCGCCCAGGCTGAATGACAGTGTCAAACCTTCCACTCAGTCTTCCAAGTATCCAGAACTACAGGCACACCCTACCACACCCAGCTAATTTTGTTATTTCTTATTGTAGAGACGAAGTCCTGCCAAGTTGCCTGCGCTGGTCTCAATCCCCCGGGTTCAGGCAGGAGTTCCCATTTTTTTGTTGAGTCAGCAGCTACTGAAAATCATCCAGTTCCTTTTTCTTATCTCATTGTGCCTTCAGGAGAACAACAAAAAAATGAAAATTATTCTAGCAAATGAATTCTCAGCAGCCCCTCCTGCAGCCTGCTCTGCACAGTGCTGTCTTTGTACAATAGTGAGTGTTCAATGTTGAACCCGGGACTCTAATGAGAGAGATAGAGACCACAAAGAGCCAGCTCCGATGCAGACACACGAGGGTCTTTATTCAGGCTCGAGTCTGGGCTCTCGCATGAAGTCCGTAGAGGCTTCATGGACCAGAGCCCCGATTCACAATGGCAAGCAGTTTTTATGCACAATTACAGAGGGAGGGGAAAGAACTTTAAACTTGATTTTACATGATTGGGTAATTTCTCCTAATGGGTACAGGAACACTTGGTATTGGTGGGTGCTGCCCGTGATTGACAGAAACCCACTTAATGGGCAGAGTGGAATGTTAGATAAGTTAGGTCCATGCAGTCCCTGCGTATGAAGTAACCTGAGACAGCAGGCAAAGGGTTACATTAGCCCTTTAAGTTTCCAGCCCAAGGTATGCTTAGGAAAGCTTGTTTGCTTAACATTTACATAACATAACATGGTCATTATGGGACAACAAAAGCCAAACTTAACAAAGTTTTAAATATGAATGCTGCAAACACATACAGTGAATGTGGGGTAGAAATTCATATACTACTTCTAGGAATTTATAAAATATCACAAGCATATTATAGCAAGGCGGTTTCTTTTATAGAAGCCTTTGTTCCCCTCAGGTTTACATAGCCACTGCGTGTAAATTATCATTGGGATAAAAACCGGTGATAGAGAGCAGCTGGCACCTGAGTCTGCTGCCACCTTGTAGGAATGTCTGAAAGGGGCTTATCGCTTTATCATTTACATCCCGTTGTAAATGCAGAAGTTAGCCTACTAATTTGGGGCTGACAACGCTTAACCCAAGAGTTCTAAATACAAACACTAGTTAGCCATTATACAAGGCACCTGACATATGCCTAATTCTACGGAGTCTGAGGTAGGATTTAAAGTACTAAGATCTCATTTGAGGTAGAATTAAAAGTACTAAGATTTCATAAAATACATGAGGTAGGAATACACAAAATATATAGTAAACATGAGGTGGGGATATATATGAAATATAGTGAACTAAACACTACTTTTACAGCAAATATGGGTTTTTTTAAGTTTCTTGGTTTCTTGGGTCTCTCAATAGTATGCTCTTAACCTAAATCTATTGTTGTCCTCTCATTCCCCCCTTTTCATGAGGGTAGAGTGAATCTAATCTTAGATTCCTTTAACATGCTGAGTTGTCCAGGATACCTGTTGATATTGTTGTTTGAGGACCATAACGTGCACAGCGTTTATTCTGGTTTTTATAAAAGTTATTAGTTTGTTTATAATACATGGACCGAAGGTTAGCAACAACAAGAGGATGATCACGGGGCCTATTAAAGCAGACAATAGTGTGGTTAACCAAGGTGAGTAGTTAAACCAACTTTGAAGCCATCCTTGTCTCTGTTCTCGTTCTAATTTCTGTTTGGCCAAGCCTTCGCGGACCTTGGCCATGGATTCCTTAACGATACCTGAATGGTCTGCATAGAAACAGCACTCTTCTCCTAGTGCAGCGCACAGTCCACCCTGTTGCAGGAATACTAAATCTAGCCCTCTACAATTCTGCAAGACCACTTCAGATAAGGAAGTTAAAGAATCCTGGAGATGAGAAATGGACATCTCTATTCTTTCAATGTCTTGATCTATGGCAGCCCTGAGGCCATCATATTGGTGGCTCTGTGCTGCTAGAGAGGCTATACCTGTCCCTGTTCCTGCCAGTCCGAGTCCAAAGAGGACTGCCAGGGTAATGGCGGTGACTGGCTCCCTCCTCTTTTTCTGGTGGGTATTGTTGCTATACCAGTGGAGTATGTCTTCATCAGTGTGGTAGAGGATTTTTGGGAGCAGTTGGACTAACACCCAAAAGCCCCCCCTGGTTTGGCTTAGGAACTGTCCATGGAAGCAAGGAGTTAAACCTGTGGTACAGGCCCACCAGCCGTCTCCAGGGGGCAGGTAATAGTCTGAGCTGGTTACAGGCAGCGTGGCATTGCATAGGGACTGAAATTCTGGTGGGGGGCGGCCTATGCATAGTCCCTGGCCCATTACCGATTGCAGAGTGAGACCCTGAGTTGCCAGCTGCCATCTACAAGAACTGGAATTATGCTCAGTTGTATAATTCCCCATTACTGCAATTCCTTCATAATATGGGGGCTGGATGTTATAACATAACCAGCAAGACTGGGTAAATTCTGGCCTTGTGGTATTCAGGAACGTATAAGCTTGGGTAAGTAAGTTCCATAGTGGATGCATGGGAGGTCCGTGTATGGGTTTTGGGCCAGACCGATTCATGGAGTTTGCCTGTCTAGATGAGTTTGTCATAGCCTCTATGGGACTCAGACTAATGCGTGGTGGTAGCGGTTTAGGCTCTGGGACAAGTACTGGGTTAGGTCCTATAGCCACATGGGGGCTCTGAACTGTTAATTTTATCATAAAGGTAGCTCTGGGATCCCCTGCCCCGGCACTGTATACTCGGAGTCCCCATATTTTTCCCATCTCCCATCCTCGAGCATTCCTGCCTTCTTTGGTGAAGCTTATTGTTATGGGGTTACATTGTTCACCTCGGGTAGGGTTGCATCGTTTATGGAAGTTGGGGGCACCTGCCCTCTGTACCTATATTAAGTCGTTGGGCTTGGCGGGGGCTCCAATTTATGAAACCTGTGGTGACACAGGACCAGTTGGGGCAATAATACTGAGTGGGATTGTTACAGTTTTTATCTCTGTCATGCCCCGGGCACACGTAAAAGTACCAGTACCTGCCGCTAGTGCCTCCCTGGGTTAATTTCCATTGCATAGCGGCAGTGTGGTAGAATTGGGTCAGATCCCCGGTCATGACTGGAAACCATGTGTGGGGGGGTCATGTTTGAAGCTTGCCAAATGACATCAGTGGTGGAAAGGTCTATAACCTGCCAGGTTAAGTTCACGGGTTGGTGGGGATTGGGGCTTGCCCGGAGCGATCCTAACCCTGTCATGAAGAAACAGAAGAAGAAGTACGGCATAGTCTTAGCTTTAGAGGATTGTCCTTGTCCCGTTTGCTTTTCCATTCCGGCACGTAGTCCTGCAGTACGGCAAACGGCTCACTGGTCGGACGTGGGTGTAATGAATCCACGGGACGATGCCGTCTACCTTGAGTGCGGTGGGTGTGGTTAAGACGACAACATAGGGCCCTTTCCAGCATGGCTCCAGTGTCTGGTGCTTGTGGCGGCGGACGTACACCCAGTCTCCTGGTCTATAACGGTGCGGGTCCGAGGGTGGCCCGGTCTCATAGAGAGCCTTTAGAACGGGCCACACCTGTTCATGTGCCCTTTGCAGTGCCCGCAGAGAAAAAAGAACTTGTTGGTCATCGAATTCAGTCAGGGTTTCAGATTTCAAGTTCGGAACAATAGGCGGCGGAATGCCAAACATGATTTCGAAAGGGGTGAGGCCCATTTTATAAGGGGAGTTACGCACTCTATAGAGGGCGAAGGGGAGGAGAGTCACCCAGTCACCGCCAGTCTCCAAGGCTAATTTGGTTAGGGTCTCTTTTAATGTTCTATTCATACGCTCTACCTGCCCTGAACTTTGGGGTCTATATGCACAATGTAATTTCCAGTCTGTCCCAAGAACCCGAGCTATTCCCTGTGTTACCTTAGAGGCAAAGCTTGGTCCATTGTCTGATCCTATCTGGATAGGGAATCCACACCTTGGCATGATGTCTTCTAGGAGCTTCTTGGCTACTATTTGAGCCGTTTCATGTTTTGTGGGAAACGCCTCAGTCCAACTTGAAAAAGTATCTCCAAACTGATAGAGATGAGTTCTTACAATAGTGAATATCCAGATTTATCCTACTGGATGGACATGAGCTCTCAGATCTGGCTCAGTTATGGCATAATTCACATCACCAACAATGTCCTATGGGAGGTGAAAGTCCCCAGCCAGCCACAACGAGGAACCCGCCCCCTCCAACAGCTAAGCCTAGGTGTGACCCCCACCTAAAATGGCGCTCCCGCCTAAAAAGGCACCTGGAAAAACTAACATGGAGGCTCGGACAAGGCTTTCCAGGTTCTTCTTCCACAACAAAGCCCACCATTCCCACACCCCGCGAAAGCCCCCACCAATCCCCAAAATGCCTCACCTGCCGACAAACAGGTCGCTTTAAATTTCTATAAAACCTACCACACCCCTGCCTCCATGCTGCAATCTGATTCTCAGCTTCTGTAGCCACCGTGCTCATCCCATTAAATCTCTTGGCCTTAAAGGGTGTTGAGTCTCACTGCGCGCCACCGTCTTTCAGGAGGTCTAGATAATATGTGGTTGGGAGCCAATTTTGGAAAATTATCTGCTCCAGCATCATTGATTCCATAACATGAGTCTTTTATTTTCTCTCTCTCTCTTTTTTTTTTTTTTTTTGAGTTGCAGTGCCATTCTGTCACCCAGGCTGGAGTACAGCGGCATGCTCTTGGCCACCCCAGTGTCAACCTGCAGGGCTCATTTGATCCTTCATCCTCACTCTTCCAAGTAGCTGGAACTACAGGCAAGCTATATCAAGCCCGGCTATGTTTTTTGATTATTGTAGAGACGAGGTCTTGCCAAGTTGCTTGGACTGGTCTTGAACCTGCAGACTCCAGCAATCCGCTCTCCTCGGCCTCCCAAACTGTTGGGATTACAGGCTGAGCCATCGAGCACGGCCTACACTCTTCTTTTATACAGGAGCATGCCGGGGGAGTGTTTATTTCTTCCCTCCCCTCTTATTTATTTTTTAAAATTCTAAGAGGGTCTTATTTCTTTGGTACTTGAGTGTGGCAAAGGCCAGTTTGTCCAACATGTCACTGGTGAAAGTGATCATCCTGCAGGCAAAAAATGTAGTTGCACCTTGACTCCACTCACAGGAAACATTGGAGGGTTTTGCAGCCACTGCAGATTGGAATGGAGTCCTGCCGCTCAACGACCAAGCCACCAGGTGCCACTCCTGTACCAGCGTTCCCAGCATGCTCCGCGATGCGCGCCACACCTGCTCCTCCCCTCCCCCAATGCCTAGACCTTGCTCAACAAATTTTGTACAAGAAGGTGATGTAAGCCAGGCTCGGTAGCTCAGCCTGTAATCCCGCGCCTTTGGGAGGCTGAGGTGAGTGGATCGCCTGAGCCCGCGGGTTCAAGACCCGCCTGGGCAGCGAGACCTCATCTCTACAATAAATCAAAAAATCAGCCGGGCGTGGTAGTGCATGCCTGTAATTCCGGCTACTTGGAGGGCTGAGGCGGAAGGATCGCCGGAGCCCAGCAGGTCGAGGTTGCGGTGGCCAGGAGCGGCCACTGCACTCCAGTCTGGGCTACAGAGTGAGACTCCAACTCAAAAAAAAAAAAAAAAAAAAAAAGAAGGTGATGTTAGAGAACCACAGAAATCTCGTGTTTCTGGGTGAGGACAATCTCAAGAAAAAACTTATCTTCCATATTATTATTTCATATCCTTTTGTAGAATGTTAAAGAAATCAAAGTTTCTGCTTTGCATAAATAAGTTTCAGATTCCTGCTTTCTATAAAAACTTTGTGATTTGTTGGTGCAGAAAAGAATTAACAATGTTTCTTTTTGACATAAACCTTTCCCTATTTTGAACTGATCAGTGTCCTTCCCATTATATTAGTGGTAAGTTCAGAAATTTTGAGGCATAAAATATTGTTGCCCACAATGTAAAATCCAATAGCTGCCATCTATTTTTGATTCCCTATGACTGAGCTAAGGACCTACAACCTTAAAATTCTTCTGAAATGTTCTAAAGCTTCTATTGAAAACAATATTTGGGGATTAATTTTTAGAATTTTGTATATTGTACTTTTTGTGAGCACAGTACTAGGATTGTAATAGGAGAATCCCAGCAAGAATCATGTTGCTTTTTTGTAATAAAACAGGCCTGTTTCTGAACTGGACCTGATCACCTGTCTGGAGCAAATTAAGGAGTCCTGGAATGTGAAGAGACAGTAAATTAGCCAGATCCCCAGGTAGTGAATGAAGCAGATGACACAGGTCAAGGTGGAAGGTTACAGTGAAAATCACAGTTCTCTTTATGTTTCATAAGGGACTGCATGGCCAGATTGCTCTTTTGTTGCTTTGGGGCACATGAAAATATCTCATTTATTTACAAACTTCATGTTATAGTATTTTTTAGGTTTTCCTTTTGTGTCATGTTGGAAATATGTGAGAGGAGTGGTGATTCTACTATTTGACTGTGACATCCCAACAACACTGTGAACAGATGTTTTACATTTTCTGCTATATGATTTCCTAGCCTAGACAGGTTTGACATGTGATTCTACAGAATTTCATACTTTAAGCCAGGCTGGTGGCTCATACAGTAATCCCAGCACTTTGGGAGGCAGAAGCAAGAACACTGCCTGAACCCAGGAGTTTGAAATCAGCCTGGGCAAGTTGACCAGACCTCGTCTTTACAATAAATTAAGAAAAATTAGCCATGCATGGTGGCACATGCCTGTAGTTCTAGCTATTTAGAAAGCTGAGGTGGAAGGGTCAGCTGAGGTTAGAAGGCTGAGGTTGTGGTGGTTGTGAGTGTGCCCCTGCACTCCAACCTGGGCAACAGAGACTCCAACTCTAATTACATAAATAAATTCATATTCGATAATTTTACCAGAACACAAAATATCACTTTAGATAGAAGAAAATCAGATGCATATACATGTATTTTTGTATGTGTGTTTAACATGTGGGTTAGTTTACAGAAATAAAATTTGTATAACACTTTTTTTTGTATAAAATGTAATGATTTGATATGTAAATACTTGGTGAAATGATGACTACAATCTAGTTAATTAGCATATCAATCACCCTAAGTAGTTGCCGTTTTTTTTATTTTTTGTAATAATACTTAGTTTCTTCAATTTTAGCATATTTTTAAAGCATATAAGACATTATTATTAACTATAGTTACTTTGGCATATGTTAGATCACTATAACTCACTTACAAGTTAAGTTTTGTAACCAACGAGCAAGATCTCCCAGTTTCCCCACCTGCACGTTCAGGTGACCACTGTTGTACTTTCTCGTTCTATGAGTCTTATGTTTTTTGATTTCATGCATACTGTATTTTTCTTTGTGTGCCTGGCTCATGTGTCTTAGCATAATTATCTGATGTGAAAAAAGAATGCTAAATAAACACAAAAATATGAAATTGTAGCTAAATTTAAAAATAAAAATAATGAAAAACCATAACCCACAAAATCATGGATAAACATAGTTGCACTGCTTAAACAGAATCCTTTTACATAACTACAATTTTCAACTTTGGTTGGGCATCCATGAAAAACAGACATTATGAATCATTACCATGCAATTAGACTAGTGACATTTAAGAAACCAATGAATTTTAATTACTTATAAAAAGATTTTATGAGAAAATTTTAAGGACTAAGCATTCAGTGATTGATTGATTGAGATGCAGTCACATTCTGTCCCCCAGGCTGGAGTGCAGTGGCATGCTCACAGCCACCACAGTCTCAACCTGTTGGGCTAGGTGACCTTTCTCAAAGGACACACCGAGAGTGGGAAGCCATTTTTCATCTTGTTCCTAAACCTTAATACAGTGATGAGAAAGTATAAGCTATGCTTTTGGAGAAATGCACACTTTAAGTAAAATTAACTTTGCCGACTTTGTCTTTTCAGGAACAGCCTTCCTGGTGCCAGGCATCAGGGATATCTCACAGTGTCAATGAAACTTGCCTAGAGCAAAGGGAATTTACAAGGCTTAAGACATCATGCATTGGGCAAGGATTGTAAAAGTCAGAAAACTTGTAATTTCATAATTACAAAAAGTTATGAACGCTCAGAGGGAGAGCAGATGGGGTTTGATCTTCCAGTAAATTGGGCACTATCTACAGGGAAGCCGAGGATCCTCTGAAGCTGCCCACTTGGAAAGCCTAGGAGATAAGGGGTGGTGCATCCTCCAGTAGCTCTAAGGAATGTCATTTGGGAAGGTGCAGGAAAATTAGAATCCTTGTCATGCCCTTCTCTAGGGGCTATTGTGGCAGAAAGGGGGCTGGTAGCAGTTAAAGGTATTTCCTTTTGAAAATCAAGCAACAAGTTCTAAAGACCAGCCAGGCTAGTTTTGTTTGAAGAAGCCAAATGGCCAAAGACTGATGGCTCTCATGGAAATGCAAAAGAAAGAATACCTAATTCACAACCTTAGCTGACTGTTCTCCTTATCAATTTACAACCCCCTACTTGCCCTGCATTAACTGGAGACCATTTGTTCTTTGAAAGATCTGATTTTTCTGAATACAACCTTGTAAATTCAAACCTTCCCCCCTAAAATACTCTCACATGAAGCAAAGAATGATATTACGCAATGATAAAAACAATCAATTTATTAAGAATCAACAGCAGGTACAAATGTGTACGTATCTGATATTAAGTTTCCCAAATACATGAAGCAAATGTCAAAATAAAGCAAAAAAGCCGGGCTCAGTGGCTCAGCCTGTAATTGCACACCTTTGGGAGGCTGAGGTGAGTGGATTGCCTGAGCCCGCGGGTTCAAGACCCCCCTGGGCAACTTGGCGAGACCTCATCTCTACAATAAGTCAAAAATGAGCCGGGCGTGGTAGCGCGCACCTCTAATTCCAGCTACTCGGAATTACAGGCTGAGGCGGAAGGACCGCTGGAGCCCAGCAGGCGAGGCTGCAGTGGCCGGGAGTGGCCACTGCACTCCAGTCTGGGCAACAGAGTGAGACTCCAACTCAAAAAAATAAAATAAAATAAAGCAAAAAATACACAGCAACACAGTAACTTTGAAAAATTGAATACAACACTTTTAATAATGAATAGAGATGCCAGATGAACTATCAGTAAAGAAACAGAGGCCCTGTACAACACTACAGACAATTTAGACTGAAAATTCTTACAGAACAATTCAATCAACACCAGCATACACTCTATATTCAACTGTGCATGGCACACTCTCCAAGATACAAAGCATATGAGGGCACAAAACAAGACTCAGCACATCAACGAAGACCAAAATTAGCTGGGCACACTGGCTCACGCCTGTAATCCCAGCACTTTAGAAGGCAAAGGCAAGATAATTGCCTGAGTCCACGGGTTTAAGACCAGCCTGGGCATCATGGCAAGACCTTGTTTCCACAGTAAATAGAAAATTATCTATGCATGGGGTTGCATGCCTGTATTTCCGCTTACTTGGAAGGCTGAGGTGAAAGGATCACCTGAACCCAGCAGGTCAAGGCTGAGATGGCTAAGAACATGTCACTGCACTTCAGCCTGAGTGGCAGAGTGAGACTCTGATTAAAAAGAAAAAGATAGAAATTACACAACGTATTTGTTTCATACCATAAGAAAATGAAAATAAAATTTCAAAGCTGAAGAAAACCAAAGAAATCCAAAAATGCATGCAAGTTAAGCACCATACACTTATGTTCTTGTTCAAGAGTCAGGAGATTTACCCTGAGTGTAGTGGCTTATGCTTATAATCCCAGCACCTTGAGAGTTTGAGGTAGGTGAATCACTTGAGCCCAGGAGTTTGAGACCATCCTAGGCAACCCAGCAAGAACTTAATCCCCCAAAATAATAAATAAATAAATTAGCCAGATATTGTCACACATGCCTGTCATCCCATCTACTCAGTAGGTTGAAGGCGATGAGTTGTCTGGGAAGACGTGATGAGACAGCAACTCAACAATGTCAGAAGATTCATAACATTATGATGTCAACTCTACCCCAAGTGATATACAAATTTAATGTAATTTCTATGATTGTTTCAGTGATACTTTTCATTGAAAAAATATTTTTAAATCCTAAATTTATATAGAATCTCAACAGACTAGTAAATATCAAAAACAGCATTAGCAAAAAAGGTTAAGTTATAGGTATCATACTTCCAGATTTTTTTTTTTTTTTGAGTTGGAGTCTCACTCTGTCGCCCAGACTGGAGTGCAGTGGCCCCTCCCGGCCACCACAGCCTCAACCTGCTGGGCTCCGGCGATCCTTCCACCTCAGCCTTCCGAGTAGCCAGAATTACAGGCACGCGCTACCACACCCAGCTGATTTATTGATTTATTTATTTATTGTAGAGATGAGGTCTCAACAAGTTGCCCAGGCGGGTCTCGAACCCGCAGGCTCAGGCAATCCACTCACCTCAGCCTCCCAAGGCGCGGGATTAAAGGCTCAGACACCAACCATGGCTCTGATATTTATTTCAACTTGACTTTTGATTAAATGTTTCCACATATTTGAGGGTGCCACATTTTCTCTGTCCCTTCATTCTTTAAAGGACACTTAGGTTGCTTCCACATTTTTACTTTTGTAAATAATGCTGCCTTATACATGGATGTACATATATCTTTTGCAGGTTCTTCATTCCATTTTTGGATAGACACCCAGAGTAGTTACTCACGGGTTATTCTTTTTTTTTTTGAGTTGGAATCTCACTCTGTCACCCAGGATGGAGTGCAGTGGCACACTGTTCATGGCCACTGCAGCCTCAACCTGCTGGGCTCAGGCTGTCTTTCTGCCTCAGCCCTTCAAGAAGCTGGAACTGCAGGCACACACAACCACACACAGCAAACATTTTGATTTATTGTAGAGATGAGATCTTACTAAGTTACCCAGGCTGGTCTCAAATATACAATTTTCCCACGTTGGCCTCCCAAAGTGCTGGGATTAAAGACTGAACAACCAAACCCAGTTAATTTTTTTAAACTTTAAAATTCTTTTTCTTTTCTTTTCTTTTTTTTTAAGTTGGAGTCTGTGTCACTCAGGCTGGAGAACAGTGGCAGGCTCACAGCCACAGTAGCCTCTCCTTTCTTGGCTCAGTTGATACTTCTGCTTCAGTGTTCTAAGTAGCTGGAACTACAGGTGCACACTACCAACCCAGCTTACTTTTTTTTTTTTTTGAGTTGGAGTCTCACTCTGTCAACCAGACTGAGTGTAGTGGCCGCTCCCAGCCACTGCAGCCTCGGCCTGCTGGGGGCTCTGGCAATCCTTCCACCTCGGTCTTCTAAGTAGCTGGAACTACAGGTGCACGCTACCACGCCCAGCTCATTTTGATTTATTATAGAGATGAGGTCTCACCAAGTTGCCCAGGCGGGTCTCAAACCTGCGGGCTCAGGCAATCCACTCACCTCAGCCTCCCAAAGGCGCGGGATTACAGGCTGAGCCACCGAGCCTGGCGCCAGCTTACTTTTTGATATATTGTTGAGACAAGGTCTCATCAAGTTGCCCAGTCTGGTCTTGAACCCCTGAACTCAGGCAATTCTTTTGCCTCAGCCTCTCAAAGTGCTGGAATTAACATCTCAGTACTCTGGCAGAAACGCATGAAATTTCTTATATATGACTTACTCCATCAGTTTTCTTTTTCTTTTTCTTTTTTTTTTTTTTTTTTTACCAGAACATGCACTTTATTGACTGCCATAGTAGAAAATGGTATTAGTACTAGATGCTGTATAATGTGGTAAGGGAAGTGGGCAGGAAATGGAAAGTAGAGTACAAGGCGCCCCACCATGGACTGATCATGTCGCCTCAGTCTATTGTAACACTAAGAAGATTGAACATGGGCCGGGATCGGTGGCTCAGCCTATAATCCCAGCACTTTGGGAGGTCGAGGTGAGTGGATTGCTTGAGTGCGCGGGTTCGAGACCCGCCTGGGCAACTTGGCGAGATCTCATCTCTACAATAAATCAAAAATTAGCCGGGCGTGGTACCGCACGCCTGTAGTTCCAGCTACTTGGAAGGCTGAGGCGGAAGGATCACCGGAGCCCAGCAGGTCGAGGCTGCGGTGGCCGGGAACGGCCACTGCACTCCAGTCTGGGCGACAGAGTGAGACTCCAACTCAAAACAAAAAAGAAGATTGAGCATGGTGGCTCAAGCATGTAATCCCAGCACCTTGAGAGGCCAAGATGAGAGGACTGTCTGAACTCAGGGGTTCGAGATCAACCTGGGCAACTTGGTGAGGCCTCACCTCTACAATAAACAAATAAATAATTAGCCTGGCATGGTAGTCACTGCACTGTAGTCTGGGCAACACTGTAAGACTCCGACTCAAAATAAATAAATAAACAAACACTAGGATGACCAACCAGGAACAATGATGATACCAATGGTCACAAGGATTCTGAGGATCATGACCCAGATGTTTAGGCGCTTGGTAGTGGAGGTATAGGCCTTGGTCTCATTCACAATCCCATAATCTTCTTGTCCCTAGACTTCAAAAAATAATTTTAAATTTCAAAAAGGGCATGGTATGCATGACTTGTTTAGATAACTTCACTTGAGAAAATAATCCCAGAGAAAATGGGAGGAAGTGGAAGAAATGGCTGGTTCTCAGGTAAACGTATCCCAGGGCAGGAGCTGTAACCACATTCTCTACTGGACTGTCATGTTTTTAATACTTGCAAACCTTTACTTCTATACTTGTGATGGTCCTCCCTAATAAGTTTCTTTTAACAAGTTTTTGATCTTGTGAGAGTCAAAGGCGGTAACAAACACTTCTCCCAACATTGCAAAGTTTACTCTCGCTTGTTCATCCATGCTGCTTAGTTGCCTTGAACAGTTCTCACCATAAATTTATGATCTGCAGTATTTAAAATCTTTCCATGTGGCTGTGGAACAGGGAAACACAAGGTCCCCAAGATTTCTCTTTGAGATGGTGTAGATCCTTAGATACTAGTGAAGGATGGGAACATGTACGATTAAGGTTCCTTCTGGATGCTCCACCAGCTCCATCCACAACATGGTTACTAAATTGCACACCTAAACAGAATGGCAAGTACTGCCCCGAATAAGTCTGGAAGTTCTGACTAAACAATAATTAGCCCAGGCTCAGGGGCTCAGCCTGCCATTCCAGCACTTTGGGAGGCTAAAGTGAGTGGATTGCCTCAGACCGCGTGTTTAAGACCAGCCCAGACAAACTGGAGAGACCTCATCTCTACAATAATTCAAAATTAGCCAGGTGTGGTAGTATGTGCCTGTACCTCCGGCTACTTGGAAGTCTGAGGTGAATGAATCGCCAGAGGTCAGTAGATCTACACCGGGTTGCCATAAGCAAGCTACTGCACTCCAACCTGGACAACAGAGTGAGACCCCAACTCAGGAAAAAAAAAATAATTAGAAGAGACTTCCTATTTAGGATGCTAAAAAAATATACATACATTTGGAGATTACAGATCTTGAGAGATGACTGTAGCTGGAATTCAGAATATTATTCAAAATAACATATATTTTGTTAACTATTAAATGTAGGTAAAACTTAATTATTTTGGGGGCCTATGATATCAGTACTCCTGTGGTGTCATCTGTGTGCATTGTCACCTGATACTGGTATGTCTTATTACAGTTAATATTACTTTTATTCACTTGATTAAAGTGACTGCTGACACATCTTTTTTTGAATAATGCAATTTTTTTTTTTGAATTGGAGTTTCACTCTTCTCTCCCAGGTTGCAGTGACTACCATGCATGGCAAATATTTTTAAATTTATTGTAGAAAGCCGGCCTTGGTGGCTCAGCCTATAATCCCAGTGCTTTGGGAGACCGAGGTGAGTGGATTGCCTGGGCTCGTGGGTTCGAGACCCGACTGGGCAAATTGGCAAGACCTCATCTCTGCAATAAATAAATAATTAGCTGGGCGTGGTAGCGCATGCCTGTAGTTCCAGCTACTTGGAAGGCTGAGGCGGAAGGATCGCCGGAGCCCAGCAGGTCGAGGCTGCGGTGGCCAGGAGCGGCCACTGCACTCCAGTCTCACTCCAGAGTGAGACTCCAACTCCAAAAAAAAAAAATTACTGTAGAGACGAGACCACACTAAGTTGTCCAGGTTGTTTTCAAACCTTTGGATTCAAACAATCCCCTCACCTTGGCCTCCCAAAGTACTGGGATTACAGGCTTGAGCCACCATGCCTGACCTTATCTTTTGATTATTAATATCTTGATGAAGTATGCCAAACATCATCATATTTAATCTGGAAGTTCTCTATTCTTAGATTCTTTTAGAATATAGCTTGCTTTGAAAAATGAAGGCTCTTTTCTTTGGGGTCGATAAGGTATGATGGTGATTTTGCAGCCTTCAGTCATGCCGGCAGAAGAGTGGCAGAGCCTGCCGGACCGTCAGTAACTTCCTCAAGGTGTAACAAAGTGCATGTGTTTTGAAGGCGTATGGAGGTGAAAAATGTTTTCCTAAGACTTGTTGTACAAAGATAGCTGTGAAAAACTACGAGGAACCCCACTGAAGCATATAGGTGGCTGCAGATGAATGACCTTTGAGCTGTTGTTTTGAAATGACTACATTGCCCCAAGTGTGGAATGCAACAATTTGGAATGAAAAGTGAACTTGTTCAAGAAAAACAGATGGACAGAATCAAATAATGAAAGTGAATGTTCCTTTTAATGTTGATAACTCCATAATAAATTACAGATAAATTAATTATTGTGGTCGCCACTTACTCAGAAGGCTTAGAGTAAGTGGGGACCACAATAATTAGGATTTCTTGTGCCCATAGGTTGAGCCTGCAATGAGCCATAATCATGCCACTACATTTCAATCTGGGTAAGAGTGAGACCCACTTTAAAAATAAATATATAGCCGGGCTCGGTGGCTCAGCCTGTAATCCCGCGCCTTTGGGAGGCTGAGATGAGTGGATTGCCTGAGCCCACAGGTTCGAGACCCACCTGGGCAAGTTGGCGAGACCTCATCTCTACAATAAATCAAAAAATCAGCCGGGCATGGTAGTGTGTGCCTGTAATTCGGCCACTCAGAAGGCTGAGGCAGAAGGATCACCGGAGCCCAGCAGGCGAGGCTGCGGTGGCTGGGAGCGGCCACCGCACTCCAGTCTGGGCGACCGAGTGAGACTCCAACTCAAAAAATAAAAAAAAAATAAATAAATAAATAAATAAATAAATAAATATATATATAGCTGATAGAAATTATCTTAAATACTTAATTACAATATCTTTAAAGACTAGGGATAAATTGAAGTATTTTCCAAACCAGAAACATGCCTGAGAAATTTGATTACCAATAACATCTTCTCTGGAGCACACTTTAGGAAGAAAAAGTCATTCCTCTATTCGATGATAAAATGAAAGTGAAGAGTAACAGAATTTAGAAGGAAAAATCAACTTATGATGGACATTGGGCTACAGAAACTATGTCCTTGATGGCATCAACTTTTTAAATGTTTATATATAATGAAAGTAATTGCACACATTTTATTCAAAAATAAAAAAATCTGTGTTTCCTAAATAATTTAAGTAATACCAGAATAAGCTCATTTTTAGAACATTATCCATCATTAACTTAAAGTGTGATGGACTGTGTGCTGCATATTATATTAGTTACTCTTTTATCAAACAATCTTGTGTTAAAGGACTCACATTGCACAGACGCTGAACCCAATACTCTGATCACTGAGAAGGGCTCAGTCACCTCTCTCTGGGTGAGAAGGAAGACCTGCAGGAAGCAAACACACTGGCAGACAAAGTCTCTGCACATGTGTGAGTGTCAGTCTCCAGGGGATACAGCAAGGCCGCATCTTCTCTCCATTCCTGTCGTTTTCATCATGCAATGCGTTTCCATATCTGTGTCTGCTTTGAAACTTTGTGTCCCATTGGTTTCTGGGTGTATTTTCCTTTTTTTCTTTTTTTGAGTTGGAGTCTCACTCTTGTCGCCCAAGTTGGAGTGCACTGACACACTAACGACCACCGCAACCTTGTCCTGGTGGGCTTAGGCGATCGATCTGCCTGAGCTTTCCAAATAGCTGGAACTACAGACGCTTGCCACCATGCCCGGCTATCTCAATGTGTTTTCCCCATCACACTACATTACTTCCCAAATCCTTCTCACATTCAGTGTCACCCTATCTTCCTTTTCAGACTTTTTTTTTGAGTTGGAGTCTCACTCTGTCACCCAGAATGGAGTGCAGTGGCTGCTCCCGGCCACTGCAGCCTTGACCTGCTGGGCTCCGGCGATCCTACCCCCTCAGACTTCCTAGTAGCCAGAATTACAGGCGCGCACTACCATGCCCGGCTCATTTTGATTTATTGTAGAGATGAGGTCTTGCTGCCCATGCGGGTCTCAAACCCGCAGGCTCAGGTAATCCACTTATCTCAGCCTCCCAAAGACATGGGATTACAGGCTGAGCCACCAAACCTGGCTACCTCATGCTTTCAAAGTGCTGGGATTATAGGCATCAGCCACTGTGCCTGGCCTCAGACAGATATTAAGATGTGTTTCTGTGAAGCTGCACCAAGAGTTTAGCCTCTCCTGCCTCCCCTCCACCTCTTCTGCCTCTGTCACCCAAGACCGCAAGACCAGGCTCCCTTGTTCCACCACATCCTCAGATTCTCATGGTGAAGATGGCAAGGATGAAGAACTTTAGGATGGCCCATTTTCATTTAATGAACTGTAAAGATATATTTTCTTCTTCATGATTTTCTATTTTTTTCTCTTTTGAATTTAGTGGGTACCAGTGCAGGTTTGTTACATGGGTATATCATGTAATGGTGAGATTTAAGCTTCTGTTAAACCCACCACCCAAACAGGGATGATGATATCCAATAGGCAATTTTTCTATGCTTGATTCCCTCCCTTCCCCTTCACCAGTCCTTAGTGTGTGCCATTTTTATCTTGATGTCTGCGTGTACCCAGTATTTAGGCCTCAATTATATGTGAGAACACTCAGTATTTGGTTTTATTTTTCTGAGCTAATTTGTTAAGATAACTGTAAAACTGCAATTTGTAATACACATAACATGCAAAGTATGAGAGTGGACTGTTTACAGAATCCACATGTAGAGTCAATGCCATTTCATCACTCTGGGGATCTTCAGTCTCTTTCATAAAACCACCAACTCACTCTAAGAGAAATATTTATATTTAATTATAAAATATATATATATATATTTTTGCCACTCCCAGCCACTGCAGCCTCGACCTGCTGGGCTCCAGCGATCCTTCCGCCTCAGCCTTCTGAGTAGCTGGAACTACAGGTGTGCGCTGCCATGCCCAGCTAATTTTTGATTTTTATTGTAGAGATGAGGTCTCGTCAAGTTGTCCAAGCGGGTCTCGAACCCACGGGCTCAGGCAATCCACTCACCTCAGCCTCCCAAAGTGTGGGATTACAGGCTGAGCCACCGAGCCGGGCATGAAATATTTTTTATTCAACAAAAACTGTCTTGTTTGATAGAAGATAACAGACAGAAGTCAAAGCATCCCCTTGACTTATAAAATCATCCTATTTATCACCTGAACAAATTGGACCAGTAAAATAAAGAAAATCAACTATGCTAGTTATTCAAAGTTAAAGGAATGATGCCACAAAAATGTCTTCAATATTATTCTCTAGTTGACAACAAACATATGGAAAATACTCCTTGAAGTGTAACTAGGCCAGGCTTGGTGACTCAGCCTGTAATCCCAGCACTTTGGGAGACTGAGGCAAGTGCATTGCCTGAGTCCATGGGTTCAAGACCAGCCCCAGAAATTTTGCAAGACCTAGTCCCCACAATGAATCAAAAAGTAGCCGGGCATGGTAGTGGAGGCCTGTTCCAGCAACTTGTAAGGCTGAGGTGGAAGGATCAACTGAGCCCAGAGGGTCTATGCTGGGGTGGCCATGAGCACGCCACTGCACTTCATCCTGGGCAACGGAGTGAGACTCCAACTCAAAAGAAGAAAGAAAGAATAAAAAGAAAAATGCAACTAAATACACTTACTATAATTGACATCTTCATTGTGCTTAAATTTCAGCTAAAAAAATCCTTGTAATTTCTAAGTAGACTAAATAATAAACACTGTATGGACCTGTACCAGTGTATGGCCTTGTGGACTTGGTAGGGCACCCTGAACACTCCCAGACCCATAGACCACCCTTGACATGACACAGATGAGAAGCAGTAGTAAAATGAACATTTTCCTGCCTAGGCCTTTCTCTGACCATGGCCTCCTGGACACAGCTGGACTGCATTAGTGACCAGAAAGGACCCAGCACTGATCAGTAGGTGGTGCCCAGGGTTGGAGCAGGGTGAAGGAACTGACCTTTTACAGGGCACCCTTTCCAGCCTGAGTCCCACCAATGTGCCTACAGCACCTCCTGAAGCTGTCCCTGTTTGGTCTGCAGGAGTTCTTTCCGGACAGGCTATCCTGGGCCTGGTCCATAGAGGGTGACATAGTGCTGAGGCACCTTAAGGTCTCCAGGGCTCAGCTGAGAAGAATACAATGTGATCTGTCCTTGAGGTGAAGTCCAGCACCAAGTCCACTCCCAAATCACCCTCCGGGGTAATAAAGAGGGGAGAACACAGGCCCCATTAACTCATTTTTGTGGGTGTTTCTCATCCTCTACTCTAAGATGTTTCTGAAAACAGGCCTAGGTGGGTCCCAGGGCAGGTGCTGACCTTGAGATTACTGAACATGCCTCAGAGGCAGGGCAATGGATGATGGTTAGACCCCTCCAAGCCCCTCTGCCATACCCTCCTGCACCTGATTTTGAAGGTACCTGAAAAAAACCAGAGAGATCACAGCCCTATGTGTGAGCTAAAATCAACAGCCCCAGAAAGCAACAGGAAATCCTTCAATCCTAACCATCTTCCTTCCAGGAGTGGCAGGACAATATGCCCTGAACAAAGGAGTGGAGAAAATTAATGTCCCTGATCCAGGCAGAATTTGGGAGAGAACCAGTTGGGACCACAGCCAAGACCCAGAACTCAGAGTGCAGTTGAGTGTGGCAATATTCAGTTCTTCTCTTATATAGAGTGACAGCCCCACATGGCAGGGGGCCCAGCGCCTGGAAGCATCTACCCTGTAGTAGAGACAAGTTTCATGTTAGGGTGGCAAAGGAGCTTGGGTGATACCAAAGGCATCTCCCACCTGAATTCTTTACCAGGGCTGAAGGTGAGGTGAGGTACATGAGGCAGGGAGCCCAAAGCCAGTCCAAATACTAAGGAGACATCACAGGAGAAGCCTGAGGTGTCCCAATGGCAACCATGTTCCAGGCTGCACACACCCTTAGCTCTGGGATCATTTTCCTGCATGGGTGTCTTTAATGTTAGGACAGGGGTGCCACACAGAAAACATGAGGACTCCAGGGACCAGGGTCCATGGGGTCCCATCCAGTGAGAGCCAGATAAGCTCAGTGGAGAAACTGATCAGGCTGGGCACAGTAACTCACACCTATAATTCCAGCACTTTGGAATGCTAAGGTGAGTGAACTGCCTGAGCCCATGCATTGGCAACCAGCCTTGGTCATTTGGCATGCCTCATATCTACAATAAATGAAAAATTAGGCCAGGCACAGTGGCTCAGAGCTATAACCCCAGCACTTTAGGAAGCTGAGGTGAGGATTCCCTGAGTACATAGGTTCGAGGTGAGTCTGTCCAACTTGGTATGATCTCATCTTTACAATGAATCAAAAAATTAGCTGGGCATGTTGGCATGTTCCTGTAGTTCCAACTACCTGGAAGGCTGAGATAGAAGAAGCACCTAGTCAAACAGGTTGAGGCTGTGGTTGCCATGAATGCTACTGCACTCCAACCTGGATGACAGAGAGATTCCAACTAAAAACAAAAGTGGCAGCACCCCTCAATTAGTAGCCATCCTCACCGATGTCACCTGACTGGACTGATACCAAAACTGAGGCACAACTGCAGGTAGGAGCTTCCATCGACTATCCCACTGGGCCTCCAACACCAGGGCCTGCCCAATCCTCAGTAAATGTTAAGATATCCTTCTCCTTAATGGTGACACCTACATATTAACTTTCTTATGAGAAAGTGACCCACATGGCCCAAAAAAAGTCAGGGCAGCAGCCAGCAAGGTGCCTCAACGCTCCACTTAACTCCTCAGCCCTATGAAATCAGTGTCAACAAGGAAGCTGGGCAATGGAAGCCTTGGGACGGGAGGGTGAGTATGGCATTGTCAAAGCCTCAGTCAGTCAGCGTCATGTCTTGTACCTCATGCTGGCCAATCCGTGTGACAGTGCCTTCCTTAAAGGGAACAAGTCCTACACCCAGAAGAGCCCAACCTGGCCTCACCTGACCTCTGGGAGAGCATTTGTACTGTGGACATTTAGGATGATCATACAGTGAACATGTGGCCCTGACCAAAACTAGGGTTTTGTCCAAGGCAGGGTAAGAACCTTAGGCATAGTGTGTTGATTCCTGAGGTCCACTCATGTCCAGCGGGGCCAGACCAGTAATGCCACCAGGCTTGAAAAGCAACCAGTCATTTCGACTAGGGTGGGCAGAAACCCACACACCAGCCATCAACCTTATCCACTCAAGGAGGCAATGATAACTGAACTTCCATGTCCTGAATAGCCATTACCTGACCCCCAATGAAGCATAAGTCTGAGGCCAAGCAGATGGCACTGGGATATGAGTTCAAGGCACAATATTTGCTCTAGATTATATGAATAATGAAAATTGAGCTAATGAGGTCCCAGGAGGCCACGTCCCTAGTTCTGCCATACTTGGTGGGTTCCTTTCAAGGCAAGAAATAGGAAATGTGGTCTTATGTTGTGGAAGGATGCTACAAGGTGGGGACCAGAGTTACATAAGGATAAAGAGCTCCTGGCTATGCAGGAATAGGCCTTATCTGGATCCCACAGTCTGTAGTCTGTCCCCTTTTTTTCATCTGACTGCTTGGGATTCTCTTTTTATGTTTTTTTTTTTTCTTTTTTCTTAGTTGGAGTCTCATTTAGTTGCCACGGCTGGAGTGCCGCTCACAGCCACCCCAGCAGCATCCTACTGGGCTCTGGTGATCCTTCTGCTTCAGCCCTCCACACAGCCAGAACTACAGATGAGCACTACGATGCCTGGCTATTGTTTTAAATATTTCTTGTAGAAAGGATGTCTCTCCAAGTTGAGTGGGCTGGTCTCGCACCCACGGGCTCTGGCAGAATTCTGCATTTTTTGTTGAATCTGCAGGTACTGAAAATCACCCATTTCCTTTTATTATCTCATTTTACTTTCAGGAGAAAAAAAATCCTTCTATCAAATGAATTCTCAGCAACCCCCTCAACAGCCTGCTCTGCGGACAAGCACTGTGCTGTCTTTGTACAACAGAGTGTCCAGTTCTCTTCAAACTCATAGAGATGAGTTCTTAAAATAGTGAACATCCAGATTTCTCCTAACGGATGGAGATGATTTGTTAGATCTGGCTCAGTAATGACATCACCAGATCACCAACATTGTCCTTTGGGGGTTGTAGAGAAGATGTCATTGGAGGACTGTTTTAGAAGCTCATCTGCTCCAGGGTCATTGAGTGCATAACATGAGTCTTTAATTTTTTTTTGTCTTCAGTTGGAGTCTCATTCTGCTCCCCAGGCTGGAGTACAGTGGCACACTCCTGGCCACTACAATCTCAATCTCCTGGTCTCAGGCAATCCTTTCACCACAGTCTTCCAAGTAGCTGCAACTACATTCGCGCACTACCACACTTGGCTCATTTTTTTGATTTATTGTAGAGACGGCATCTTGCCAAGTTGCCCTGGCTGGTTTTGAGGTCTCAGCACAGGGAATCCACTAGCTTCCACCTCCAAAAGTGCTGGGACTATACCAAGCCTGGTCTAGAGTCTTTAATATTCTGATACACAAGGAGATCATCTGAGTTAGTGGACTTCTCACATTTGTGTATTCTCTTTTCTCTTACACTCCCTCTTGTTTTAAAAAAAGCAGGATTTATTGAGGACAGAAAACCTCCCACAGTGGGAGAGGACCTGAAGGATTTACCAAACTCTCTCCTTTTATTCAGGAGCATTGGGGGGCTTCTTTCTTTTTTCTTATTTATTTATTCATATATTTATTCCTTTTTAGTTTGTACTCTTCTTTCAGGGGGCTTGATTCTTTGGTACTTGGGTGTGGCAATGGCCAGTTTGTCCAACAAACATTGGTGGATGTGGATTTCCCCAGCAGGGCAATAAATGTGGACTCCACTTGAAACTACTCACAGGGTACACTGAAGTGTTTTTCTGCCTTCTAATACTGGGACGGAGTCCTGCAGCCCAGCGATCAGGCCAACAGGCCTCGTTCTTGTACCACAATTCCCAGCATGCTTCACGATCCATGCCACATCCTGCTCCTCCTCCCAACTTCCTGTGCAGGGAGGCAACTCAACCTCAAAATGGTATAAGCAAAATGTGTCTTTCTTTTTCCTTCTTCTTCCGCCCCATTGGATCTCATCTACTGTCATTCAAGATCAGAAGGGCGGTGGCCTGTAGCCTTATCCAATCAGTGGATGCTAGTTCTGAAATTGCCCAATCAGAAAGGAGCCCAGAGTGAGGGGGTGGCTTCCGAGTCTGACCGGGACTTTTGTTTTCTGGGCCTGCGGAAGTGCTGCAACATCTCGGGAAGAGCCGCGTGTCTTTGTTTCTTCCCTTTTTGCCCTGTGAAATGCAGGTCTGGGGAGTCCGTAGGGAGGACTCTGGGAAACCCAGAAGCCGGGAGACGGTGAATATGGGTGTGGGTGCGAGAGCGAGAGGCAGGATGGACACGGATGAACCGGCTGTGGCCGACCTGCCGCCCCCTCAGTTCTGATCCTGGGCCTGTGCCCGCCAGCGGCTCTGCCCCGGTCCCCTCTTCACAGGGTGGGTCTGGTTCAGTCCCCAGGGTCCTGTTCCCATGGCGATCTCGCCCTACTGGTGACTTCTCCAGGAAAACCCGCGCTGTGTATGTGTGGGACCCAGGAGTATCATCGGGGGTCTGACCGGCATGGGGGCCCCTGGGGGAAGGGGCTGTGGTCCTGGCCCTGTCCCTTTCTCCTCCTAGAAGGTAAATGGATGTTCCAGCACAGTGTGAAGGAGTTCCCATGGGCCAACAGCGAATGGTGAGTCCCCACGTCCCAGTCAGGGCTTGTGGTCTTAGGTCTCCTGAGGGCCTGGGGGTAAAGGCTTGGAGGAGAGGCGGGGGAAGCCAGCCATGGGCAGATGCCGGTGGGGGACAGCCCTGAAGTCGCCTGATCTGGAATATCCAGGTGGAAATCCCTAGTCCAAGTCATAAGTGTTGTTAGGGTACTGGACAGGGTGAGGGAAAATGGGTGGAACAAGGGGCACAGCACCGCCGGGGCTGGCAAGTCGGAGGTGCGCGCTGGGAACCCAGAGATCAGAGTAAATTGCAAAGAATTGCAACACACAGAGGTGAGGGAAGAAAAGATTTATTTAACAAAAGTTTATCCCCCACAGAGAGGGAGTGGGCCTACAGTCTAGGTGACTGTGGCCTTGTGGCCCACCAGAGTCTTGGTTAAATCCTTTTCTTGGAGACGTTGTATGTGACTGCCATGATTTCCTTGTTGACCACCTGTGGATGTCTTGAAGATCCTCTGACACAGGGACCCATTAATGTCTCTCCATATTATTATATCCCCGGACGTGACAAGGATTCTAATTCTCCTGCATCTTCCCAAATGACATTCCTTAGAGCTAGTGGAGGGTGCATCTCCCCTTATCTCCAAGGTATTCCCAGTGTGTAGTTTTGGGGGATCCTTGGCTTCCCTGTAGATAGTGCCCAATTTATTGGAAGATCGAATCCCCACCTGGTCTCCTTCTGAGTGGTTATAACTTTTGTAATTACAGGTTTCGTGACTTTTACAGCCCTTGCCCAATGTATGATTCCTAGGTCTAAGCTAATTTTTTGATTTATTGTAGAGATGAGGTCTCGCCTGCCCAGGTGGGTCTCGAACCCGCGGGCTCAGGCAATCCACTCACCTCAGCCTCCCAAAGGCATGGGATTACAGGTTGAGCCATGGAGCCCGGCTCTCTCTATATTTTTTAATTAGAATTTCACTCTGTCACATAATATATTAATAATTTTGTGGCCACCTCCTGTGTTATGTGAACTACAGACATGTGCTACCACACCTGGCTAATTTTTTATTTATTGTATTCACAAGGTCTCGCCAAATTACCTGGGCTTTCCTCGAACTTGTTGGTTCACACAATCCTCTCCTCTTGGCCTGCTAAAGTGCTGGGATTACAGCTTGAGTTACCGAGCCTGGCTTTTATTTTTTTTAGTCGGAGTCTCACTGTTTCTCCTGACTGTAGAGCAATGGCCACCACCGCCTCCACCGACACACAAACCTTTCACTTCAGCCTTCCAAGTAACTGGAACCACAAGTGTGCACCACCACATCTGGCAATCTTTTTTTATTTATTGGAGAGATGAGGGCTCACCAAGTTGCTGTGAATGGTTTGGAAACTATATGCTTAGGAAATCCTGTCATCTCCTCCTCCCAAAATGCTGAGATCATGGGTCTGAGCCACCTCACCCATCCTGAAAGATTTTTAGTGATTACTATTATGGGTTGTCCTATTCTTACATCTTTTGATTTGCCAAAGGGTGGGAAAGCCTGCCAAATTGGTCTACAGTGAAATGTAATTTTAAAATGTCTGAATGCTTCCTAAAAACAGCCTATGGGAAATTTATCTATCGATGTCTTACCTGTGTTAGCTCCCCTGCCTTATTTTGACATTTCATGGTTACATTCGCTGTTGTTTTAGTCTAAGATTTTTCTTCTTCCGAGATAGTAATTTATAGGAAATGCATTTAAGTTGATTAGGTGAGTGGTTTCTTTGCATTTTCCAAACATTGCTGGTATTGAGGGGAAAAGACAGAAATGATTCCTGTCCTCTGTGAAAGCATAAACTGTGGTGAGGTAGACCATTGTCAAGGGAATAATGCAAGATTGCAACAAAGGAGAAAGTAGAAAGAAGTAAAGTTTAATAACCACCTTTCACAAATTGGAAAGGGGGCAGACAGAGGCAAGTGAGGTGTGGAAGAGCCAAGTATTGGGTTTTTTAAAGGCCTTTGGGGAAAGGGGGTTTAAGCCCACAGGATTGTCCAGGGCCATGGGTCTTGGATGTAGATTGTAGCCACATGAGTTTTATATTTTGCTGTTTCCAGACATTAGCATTTCTGCCCTCGGGTGATGGGCTACATGGGAGGAGTCAAGGGGAAGGGGTTGTCCAACAAGAGACTTGTGACATATTTGAAATCCACAAACTTCTTGTCCAAAAAGTGGTCTTATTACAATTTTTCTGATTTCCTTGGTTAACTCTAGAGAGACCAACTGCTCATATAGAGAGAGCAGTAACCTGTGATGTGTTAAGCCGAATCTAACAACACTTGCTATTTTTTTTTTTTTTTTTGAGTTGGAGTCTCACTCAGTCACCCAGACTGGAGTGCAGTAGCCACTCCTGGTCACCGCAGCCTCGACTTGCTGGGCTTCTGCGATCCTTCCGTCTCGTCTTCCAAGTAGCTGGAATTACAGGCGCATGCTACCATGTCTGGATAATTTTTGATTTATTGTAGAGATGAGGTCTCGCTCACCAAATTGCCTAGGCGGGTCTCGATCCCGCGGGCTCAGGCAATCCACTCACCTCAGCCTCCTAAAGCGCATGATTATAGGCTGAGCCACCTAGCCCAGCTAACACTTGCTTTTAAGCAGTCAGTATGTTTCATGAAGAAGATAATTTGAGATGTTTTCCAAGGAAACAAAAATAACTGAGAGACTTTATTATCAATAGCAGCTTCTAATGAGTGCACTTTAAGAAGGAAACATTCCTGGGCTTGGTGACTCAGCCTGTAATCCCAACACTTAGGGAAGATGAGGTGAGTGGATTGCTAGAGCCCATGGGTTCAAGACCAGCCTGAGCAACTTGGCAAAACCTTGTCTCTACAATAAATAAAAACTTAGGCGTGGTAGCACATGCATGTAGTTCCAACTACTTGGAAGACAGGCAAAAGGATCGTCAGAGCTCAGTAGGTCAACGCTGAGGTTGCCGTGAGTGTGCCACCGCACTTCTGCCTGGGTGAGAGAGTGAGACTCTAACTCAAAAAAAAAAAAAAGCTGGGCTCGGTGGCTCAGCCTGTAATCCCGCACCTTTGGGAGGCTGAGGTGAGTGGATTGCCGGAGCCCGCGGGTTCGAGACCCGCCTGGGCAGCGAGACCTCATCTCTACAGTAAATCAGAAAATTAGCCGGGCATCGTAGCGCGTGCCTGTAATTCCGGCTACTCAGAAGGGTGAGGCGGAAGGATCACAGGAGCCCAGCAGGTCGAGGCTGCGGTGGCCGGGAGCGGCCACTGCACTCCAGTGTGGGTGACAGAATGAGACTCCAACTCAAAATAATGATAATAATAATAATAATAATAAAATAAAAGTTGAGATATAATCAAAGTATACTTCACACATTTCTTGTAAATAGAACAGCGAACTCAGTGCTTCCAAAATAATTTTATTAATGGCTGGATAATCTAGTTTTTAGAACATTATCCATTACTAACTTCCTAAAATGTGATGGGTGTATGATTGCTTATTATACTGGTTACCCTTTTATGAGAATTGACTTGTGTTAAAGGTCTCAAAGCCATAGACATCAACCCCAAGACTCTGAACCCTCAGTAGGGCTCACTCATCTCTGTGCAATGTGTGAGGTTGGCTTGCAGGAAGCAAACACACTGGAAGACAAAGTCTCCTCTGCACATGTGTGAACTTCAGTCTCCAGTGAGACACAAGGCCCATCTTGACTTTCTTGACAGTGGCTTTTTTCCATATATGTCTTTCACTTTTAAACTTTGCATTCCCTTTGTTTCTCAGTCATTTTTTTTTTTTTTTTTTTTAAGTTGGAGTCACACTCAAGTAGGCAAAACTACAAGCATGCACTACCATGCCTGGCTAATTTTTGATATATTGTAGAGACGAAGTCTTTCAAAGTTGTCCAAGTGGGTCTCGAACCCAAAGGGCCATGCAGTCCACTTGGTTTGCCCTCCAAATGCTGGGATTGCAGACTGAGTCAATGAGCCCAATTTATGTCTGTTTTTAAAGCAACGATCATACTACTTTAGTTTCCAGGTCTTTATGATATACAATGTCACACATATTTTCTTTTCGGATTTTTTTTTAATGGATTTTTCATTTCATTATACTTCCATGCAACATAATGTCTATATTCAGGACACAAGCAGTTGGTGTCTATATTAGTGTAATATTCAATTCATCATCTGAGTAGAGGACTGTTGACTTAATGATACTATTGAATCTTCCTCCCAAAGTATATAGTGTATTTATTTTGTATTTGTACTGTTTTTCAAGTATTGTGGAAATATTTTGCACTGATTCCTTATTAATTGAATTTTGTAATGTATAATTTTGTTCAGTACTGTCATAATATCTTTTCATGTTTATGAACATGATAATATAATTTTTTAATTCCCCCTTTTTTTTTGAGTTGGTGTCTCACTCTGTTGTCTAGGCTGGAGTACAGTGGCATGCTCATGGCCACGACAGTCTCAATCTGTTGCCATCGGTGATCTTTTCACCTTCGTCTTCCAAGTAGCTGGAACTACAGGTGCATGCTACTACAACTAGCTTATTTTTTGACTTATTGTATAAATGAGGTCTCACAAAGTTGCCTAGGCAATCCTCTCACCTTGGCCTCCTAAGGTACTGGGATTATGGGCTTGAGCCAGTGTGTCCAGCCCCCTATTGATTCTATTAATGTGACTAATAGTATTGATGGATTTCCAAAAGTAGAATCTCACTTTATTCCTGGCATAAAGGGCACTTGATCAAGATATATGGTTTTAATGTGCTGACAATATGTTTCTAATAATGCTTACATTTATATTAGAAGGTGATTTTTCTAGAAGGAAAAGATATAAAATCATTAGTATGCAATAAATATTGTGTGTTGAGGTTTGCCTCAGCCAGGTAAACCACACTTTTACAGTTTTCTGATACCACTTTCCTGGACATAATCTGCTGAGCAGGGGCCTAGAATTTCCACTTTCCTATAGAGAATTTCATGGCCACTTCTCCAAATTCAAGAAATCAAGAACAAGGCATACTTGCCAAGCAGCCATGGGCAGTATTGTTAACTGCAGGTGAAATGAGAGAGTGAAGAGAACAGGCTCTAGCTTCTATGACAATGGCAATATGAAATAAAGTCATTTTTAACTTAGAAATATTAAATATTTGCTAATGTATTGAGTTTGAGGAAATGGAATGAAATAGAATTCACTCAACTAGTGCAGAAACCATACTTTTGTGAATGATATGATATAAAATTCAGGCAAAAACCCAGGCATGTACATTTTGGAGGGCTATATTTCCATCACACAGGATAAGTAGTATATATTGCTCAGTAAAAAACTAATAGTTAGAAGGACCCCACACATTTTAATGTGTACAACAAGGAAATTAATAGTGTTAAAAATCAAAATCTGATTCAGGAGATCTGGGGTAAAACCTGAAAGACTGAGGTGAAGGGATCCCTGAGTCCAGTAGGTTGAGGCTGTGATGACGAAAGTGCCACTATACTCCAGGTTGGTTGACAAGGATTCAAAAAAAAAAAATCTCAGTGATGTATCACATAAACAAAGATCAGTGAACTACATGTATCCACGCATAAATGGACCCTGAACATTATTCAGACTATGATAAGAAAGTGATTGACAGTATTGAGACCCTGACCTGGGAGTGGGAGGACTTATCAATAAAAGTACCCAAACTTTACATGTACCATGACCACTCATAACCTAATCCTAAATTGTCCCCTAAATCTTAAAATAAAAATAATAGAAAAAGAAAACCACAAAAACCTGGTTTCTCAGGATGAGGACAATGTCAACTCACAAGTTCTACTCCATACTAAGAATTTCATGTCCTTTCTTTGTAGAAAAATGACATTTGAGAAGAAATGTAAAAATTATTAGAAACACTGTGTCGGCATGTTAAAAATTCCATCATGATCAAACACCCTTTTCAGGAACGCATAGGAGATTCAACATTTGGGAATCCATCAATACAATTAGTCATATTAATAGAATCAATAAGAAAGTAAAATATTTCTGAAATACATGAAAAACAGTAGAAATGAAAATAAAAATATATTTTGGAAAGAGTTTAAATAATATCATTAAGTTGATAATCCTCTAATCAGTTTATCAATTGAGCTTGATAATTACAGGCACCAGCTGTTTTTGCTCTGGAGTAAAATTTTTTTTTGCACACAGGAACATTTAAAGTGGAAACCCATTAATAGTCTGAAAAAAATAGGATAATATTGTAGATAATAAGGACTTGAACAATAAAGCAGTGTTATAGTGAATTTTAAAACAGATTGAGGAACAAAGGAAATAAAAAGTTTAAAAGTAGAATAAAACATATATGCAAATGTAAATGCACTACACATGCCCTGCCACTACAGCTTCAACCTGCTGGGCTCCGGCAATCCTTCTACCTCAGCCTTCCAAGTAGCTGGAACTATAGGTGAAAGCTACCATGCCTGGCTAATTTTTTACTTATTGTAGAAATGAAGTCTTGCCAAGATGCCCCAGCTGGTCTCGAACCCTCAGCCTCAGGCAGCCCACTCGCCTCAGCCTCTCAAAGTGCTGGGATTACAGGCTGAGCCACCGAGCCTGGTCAGTTCTCTTTTTCACCCATGTTACCCAGTCTACCTGAGTGTTCAGTCTTGGGGTCACTGTCTATGCACAGTAAGTACTTCATTACAAATGAGTTCTGATAAAAGAGTAACCAATATTATATGCAATGGAAAGCCCATCACATATTAAGTCAGTGATGGATAATGTTCTAAAGACTAGATGATTCTTCAATTAGTGAACTCGGGAGCACAGAATTGTTTATATTCAAATGAAATCTGTGGAACTACACTTTCATTATATCTAAATATTCTAAAATTGGACATTGCCAACCACACAGTTTCTGTAATTCAGTGTCAAATTGAATCTTCCTCATTATGTCCCTTACTCTTTCACTTCCATAATATCTTCATATAGAAGTATGATTTTTTTTCCCCTAAAGTATGCTTCTTAGAAGCTGCAATGAGCCGGGCTCAGCGGCTCAGCCTGTAATCCTGCGCCTGTGAGTAGACTGCCTGAGCCCGTGGGTTCAAGACCCGCCTGGGCAGCGAGACCTCATCTCTACAATAAATCAAAAAATCAGCCGGGCGTGGTAGCACATGCCTGTAATTCCGGCTACTCGGAAGGCTGAGATGGAAGGATTGAAGGAGCCCAGCAGGTCTAGGCTGCGGTGGCCAGGAGTGGCCACTGCACTCCAGTCTGGGCAACAGAGTGAGACTCCAACTCAAAAAAATAATAATAATTATAATGCATTATATCAACATTGTTAATACTAATTTCTCTGTTTTCAAGAAATACAAGTTTTGGAAACACCCTTAGAATTTTTAGTGTAGTTTTGTTTTGTAATTTTATATTCATTTATATACTGCTATTTATAATTTATAAACATATATATTTTTGGAGTTGGTATTTCTCTGCCACCCAAGCTGCAGTTCAAGGCCATGATTATGGCTCAACCTATGGGTTCAGGCAATTCTTCCCCTAAGCCTCCCGAGTACCTGGAGACAATATGCACCACCACACCCCACAAGTTTTTTTGTTATTTTTTTTCGATGTGAGTTCCCAGGCTGCTCTCAAACCCCTGGCCTCAAGACAGCCTCCCACATCGTCCACCCAAAGTATTGGGAATTCAGTCCTGAATCACCATGCCTCGCCCCTCACTGCTTTTAGGTGTTTTCCTCCATTGTGGTATTATGCAGTTTGACTAATATTGCTTTTATGCAGTTTCATTTCTCTATTTTTGACAAACTTTATTTCTAAATTTAGGAATTTATGTCTGGTTTTTAATTATTATACAAACTCATAAATCATCAAATATTTGGATATAATCTTTAATTTTTTCACATATTTTACTCAAACCACTACATAAATGTTTCATATTTTACATTCAAGTCACCATTTATATAGAACTGCAATGGTATTTTTTATCACTTGGACTTTGACACTTTTAATATATAAATTGTGCTCAATATTTCCACTCAGTTGTACTGTTATCAGCACAATCTAATTTTATGTTATCCCATACATTTTCTGTTATTGATTTATTTTATTTATCATACTTTGGTTTGGCTGTTTTCCAAATATGGCTACTCAAGCTTCTACTGTCTTGTTATTTCCACATCTATTTTTCTCACGGTACTGTTTTTCCACAAGAACATGGGTTTGACCTCCATAGGTCCACGTTTTTTCAACAAATATACTGGAATTCTTTTTCTTTGACAATTTGTGATCATTTAAAAGAAACTTGCAGAGGACTGGATTAAAAAAATGTGGTACGTATACACGATGGAATACTACGCAGCCATAAAAAAGAACAAAATCATGAATTTTGCAGCAACCTGGATGAACTAGAGTCTATAATACTGAGTGACCTCTCACAGAAACAAAGATCCGAATATCACATGTTCTCACTCATATAATGAACCTTGAACATCCAATGTAATACTATAAGAAAATGACTGACGGTACTGGGAAACTATGGGGTGGGAGGGGGATGGGATTAACAGTAGCAAATATCTGTCTGGGGATGGGAAAACACCTCTTATCAACAGGGTGCCTGAATGAAACATAATTGTACACCTAACCCTTAACTGTACCCCACAAAACCATAATAAAAAATATTAATAAAAAAAGAAACTTGCAGAAAAACCATAGTTTAGATATATACTTTACCAATATGTCATGAGCACAACAGATAGAAGTATATTCTTGTCTATTTGGACATTTGCTACCATAAAACATAGAATAATTGTATTTATGTCAAAACAGTGGAAAAGGATAGGTATCAAGATATAAATGTTGAAGATATTCCAGAGCCCAAAGCCCATATCACAGAAGTTAAAAAGAGATGATGTGAGGGGACAAGTGCCTCCTACCCAGTGCCAGAGGACTGGACAGGAAACAGAAGAAACTGGGCAAGTTGACTCATGCATATAATTCCAGCACTTTGGGAGGTAAAGTACAATAGACTGCCTTGGTCTAGGGCTTCCAGGACACCCTGAGTAACTTGGTGAGATCTTGTCTTAACAATAAATCCAATAGTTGGCTGGGCATAATGGCAAACATTTGTGGTACCAGCTACTCACGAAGTTAAAGGAGAAAGATGGCCTGATACCATCACATGGAAGCTGCAGTGACCATGAATTTTCCACTGTATTCCAGTCTGGGCACCAGAGTCAAAATCCGACCTAATGTATAAGTATTTACAATGTCAGGATTCAGGAAGTTAGGTCTTATAATTATATTCCTGTATAATCTTTATTACAATAGTCAAAATGACCCATGACTAGAAAAAAAGAAAGAAAATATAACCTATAATAAAAGAATCACTAAAAACATCCTTCTATAAGTTACTCAATAGTGTATGGCCAGCCGGGCTTGGTGGCTCAGCCTGTAATCCCATGCTTTGGGAGGCTGAGGTGAGTGGATTGCCTGAGCCTACAGGTTCAAGACCCATATGGGCAACTTGGTGAGACCTCATCTCTACAATAAATCAAAAAATTAGCTGGGCATGGTAGCATGCACCTGTAGTTCCAGCTACTTGGAAGCCTGAGGTGGAAGGATTGCCTGAGCCCAGCAGGTCAGTGCTGCAGTGGCTGTGAGTGGCTACTGCACTCCAGTCTGGGTGAGAGTGAGACTCTGACTCAAAAAAAAAAAAAAATAGCGTATGTCATCATTTACCTACAATCTTGATTAAGATAAAATAGATTAACAATTATGGCAACATAATTTATTGTGTGGACAACAAATGTTAATACTTTATAAACACTTCTGTTCATTAAAACAAATGAATTTACATAGCCTAAATAAACCTTCAAATTTCACTGTATGCTCACTAGCAAAAACACATTACAAACACTCAAAAATTTCTGTTTTGTGATAGTGGGATATATGTTTGAACAGCTTTGTTCAGTTTTCAAAACTGAATCTGATTATTTACTAAACATAAACTTAAAATACATACTTTTTTTTTTTTGAGTTGGAGTCTCACTCTGTCACCCAGACTGGAGTGTAGTGGCCGCTCCCGGCCACCGCAGCCTCGACCTGCTGGGATCCGGCGATCCTTCTGCCTCACCCTTCCAAGTAGCTGGAACTACAGGTGTGCGCTACCACACCCGGCTAATTTTTTGATTTATTGTAGAGATGAGGTCTTGCCAAGTTGCCCAGGCGGGTCTCGAACCCGCGGGCTCAGGCAATCCTCTCATCTCAGCCTCCCAAAGTGCTGGGATTACAGGCTGAGCCACTGAGCCTGGCTAAAATACATACATTTTAAGTGAGTAATTATCTTTCCTCTGATGTAGATGAAAATATTTCTTTATATCAAATTACACTTATGGCTTCCAAGTATTGTTGGAATGTCAAAAAATACAAAAATAAAATGAAAATAAAAACAAGCCCTAGACTTGCAAACTCTCCCAAGTTTCCACTGAACAAATTGTTCATTATACAAAGTTAAAACATCACCAAAATTATTCAATAATATTCTTTAGTTGTGAAGAAAAATAAAATATTTAGCTTTAGATTTTAAGTTATTCTTTTTCCAACAATGTCTATTCCAACTTAGGCATACATTCACACACAAAAACTCAATTTACTCTTCTTTAGCGCTCATATTCATAGCAGTAGAATGTTAATTTTGTGTATTTCATTCAGTGTAAATAATATATACCATTATTTATGTGCATGGTAAGCTAAGAGAAGTACAATGTATGTATGTTTTTACAATGGACAGGATTCAGAAAGCTATTTCTTAAAATTATACTCCTGCATAGTCATCATTATAGTAACCATAATGAAGTATACCTAAATATATATACATATATATATCCTATAAAAAAGGGATCAAGACAGATATTTCACAAATTACTCAATAGTGTATGGTCATCATTTACCTTCATTCATAAGAGAATAGATTAACACTAATGGCAGCATAATAATTTATTGTGTGGAAAACAATTGTTAATGGTTTATGAAGAATTATGTTCAAGCCAGGCTTGGTGGCTCAGCCTGCAATCCCGCGCCTTTGGGAGGATGAGGTGAGTGGATTGCCTGAGCCTGCGGGTTCGAGACCCACCTGGGCAGGCGAGACCTCATCTCTACAATAAAATCAAAAAATTAGCTGGGCGTGGTAGTGCACGCCTGTAATTCTGGCTACTCGGAAGGCTGAGGCAGAAGGATCGCCGGAGCCCAGCAGGTAGAGGCTGCGGTGGCCGGGAGTGGCCACTGCACTCCAGTCTCAGCGACAGAGTGAGACTCCACTCAAAAAAAAAAAAAGAATTATGTTCATTTAAATAAATTAAGTTTACATTGCCTGATAAACATTTCAAAGGTCGCTGTATCCTCGTTGGCAAAGAGATTACAAACATTCAAGCATTTCTGTTTTTCTGAGCGTGTGATGCATGTGTGAACAGCTTTCTTTGTTCTCAAAACAGAATATAACTTTTCACTAAACATAAACTTACAATATATACCTGTTAAGAGAGCAATTATATTTGCTCTGATGTCTAAGAAAATATGTCTTATTTATTCCATATCAAATTACACTTATGGGTTGTAATTATGGATACTATAAAGATGCACCAAGATATTAATAATCTGGCCTCATTTTCTCCTTAACATGTAACTAGTAAGACAATTGATTTCTAAAACTCTCATAATTTCTTTGTCGTTTATTCCAGAGGAAAAAGAACCTAATGTGGAACTTACAATAATGCTCACTGTGAGCCACAAAAAACCCCTCCACTTAGATCCTTAATTGGAGATTACATATCAGTGTTCTTCATCCTCCATGAAATAACAGGAGAAGAGTGCTGGTCATCTACTATACAAGGGCCTATCATATCTCTAATGTAGCAACTGATCCCATGCTTTTACACAAGCACTAGGAATGAAGGCATAGCATCAACATCAATACTGTCTGCTTTCAAATTGTCCTTAAATTCTGTCAATGCAAAAACAAAAGTATACAAGGAATATATTTATGCTTTCTAAAACTAAAAAAAATCTTCTAATGCCATTCAATATCTGATGTTTCTTTCAACTTGACTTTACTTTTTTTTAAATTTTGAGTTGGAGTCCCACTCCTTCACCCAGGCTGGAGTGCAGTGTCATACATGCCCATGGCCACCCCAGCATCAACCTGCTGGGCTCTGCCAATTTTTTGCCTCAGTTTTCTGAGTAGCCAGAACTACAGGCATGCACTACCACACCCAGCTGTTTTTTATTTTATTGTAAAGATGAGGTCTCACCAAGTTGCCCTGGCTGGTCTCGAATCTGCAATCTCAGGTAATCTACTCGCCTTGGTGTCCCAAAAGTCCTGGGATTACAGGCTGAGCCACTGAGCCCTGCCTCAACTTGACTTTTCATTAAGTAAGTTTCCATATATATTGCACTATAAAGTTATCATACTGAATACCATAGTGTTTCCTACGGCATATATTTTGAACAAAGAACAGTCCACATTCTCTAAATTTGTAGATTCTCTCCAATGCACACAGTCTAATATCAAATAATGTTTTAGGTGGTTAAAGGCTTTAGACTTTTTTTATATTTGTGTATCCGAAGATCTGTGGTGTAAGTAAAGGTAATGGTACTCTTTACATCTGTAAACTTCTCACCATGTCTCTATAGTTTATATTTTCATATATAATTTTCTAGTCATTACAGACAGAAAATTTAGAGTATAAATTCTGATGTTGAGAAAACTTGGAATAATAGTGAAAAGCAAGGTCCTATTCCCATCTATATGGTTTCCCTAAATGTAGGTGCACATCATTCACATATTTAATGAGAGCTAAAGGATTTGCCACATTCTTCTCATTGGTATGGTTTCTCCTCAGTATGGATTTGCACATGTCCAGCAATTCATATATGAGAACAAAAGACTTTACAACATTATTGACATTGGTAGGGTTTCTCTCCAGTATGGATCTTGACATGGTGACCAAATCCTGAAAAAGTGTGAAAGGCTTTGCCACATTTTTCACATTTGTAAGCCTTCTTTCCAGTATGGATAGTCTTATGGTCAGCAAACACTTTATGAAAGCGAAAAGTTTTGCCACACTCTGCACATTTATAGGGATACTCTTGAGTATGGATCCTCTTATGACGTATAAGACCTGAGTGCCAATGAAAGCATTTGCCACATTCTTCACATTTGTAGGGCTTCTCTCCAGTATGGATGGTCTTATGTCCAGCATATGCTTGGTTAGAGTGAAAATCTTTCCCACATTGTTCACATTTGTAGGGGTTCTCTCCAGTATGGATCCTCATATGTGCAGCAAATCCTCCATGAGAGCGAAAGGTCTTGCCACATTTTTCACATCTGTAGGGTTTCTTTCCAGTATGGATACTCTGATGTTCAATAAACCTCAAGTATCGAGTAAAGCCTTTGCCACATTCTGCACATTTGTAGGGTTTCTCTCCAGTATGGTTGGTCATGTGTCCCATCAATCCTGCATGAGAGCGAAAGGCTTTGCCACATTCTTCACATTTGTATGGTTTCTCTCCAGTATGGATAGTCTGATGTTCAATAAACCTGGAGTACCGAGTAAAGCCTTTGCCACATTCTGCACATTTGTAGGGTTTCTCGCCAGTATGGATGGTCATATGTCGAGTAAGTTCTGAATGAATGCGAAATGCTTTGCCACACTGTTCACATTTGCATGGTTTCTTTCCAGTATGGATGGCCTTATGTCTAGCATGTTCTTTTTTAGTGCGAAAATCTGTCCCACATTCTTCACATTTGTAGGGTTTCTCTCCAGTATGGATCCTCATATGTATAGCAAATCCTGCATCAGAGCGAAAGGCCTTGCCACATTCTTCACACTTGTAAGGTTTCTCTCCAGTATGGATAGCCTGATGTCCAATAAACCTGGAGTACCGAGTAAAGCCTTTGCCACATTCTGCACATTTGTAGGGTTTCTCTCCAGTATGGATGGTCATGTGTTCAGCAAATCCTACACGAGAGCGAAAGGGTTTGCCACATTCTTCACATTTGTAAGGTTTCTCTCCAGTATGGGTGGTCCTATGTCCAGCATATCCATGCTTAGAATGAAAATGTTTCCCACATTCTTCACATTTGTAGGGTTTTTCTCCAGTATGGGTGGTCATGTGCCCTGCAAATTCTTCTTGAGAGTGAAAGATCTTGCCACATTCTTTACATTTGTAGGGTTTCTCTACAGTATGGGTGGTCATATGCCGAGCAAGGCCTGAACAAGTGTGAAAGGGTTTGCCACATTCTGTACATTTGTAGGGTTTCTCTCCAGTATGGGTGGTCATGTGCCCAGCAAATTCTCCATGAGAGCAAATGTCTTTGTCACATTCTCCATATTTATCACATTCTTCACATTTATAGAGCTTCTCTCCACTATGAATGTTCTGATATTGTGAATGGCATGAGTAATAACTAAGGGCTTTGTCACATTTTGCACTTTTGAAGGCTCTCTCTCCCCTATGGATTATTTCATGTCTATTTAGATAAGGTGATTTCCTAAACACATTCCCACATATATTGTGTAAATTTTTTCCACTATTTTTTTGATTTTGACTACATTTTGAGGAAGGGTTAAATGTTTTGCTATGTTCATGTTCGGAAGCCATTTCAGAAATATGGATACTCTGGTGGATAAGATATTTGGAGTGTTGATGAAAGACTTTCCCGATCTTGTTACATTTGTAATGGTTATTTGTAATTGAGCATCCTATCTGCCCTTCACTCTCATGAACTCTTTCCCAAGGTTTTTTGACACATAATTTTTTAAGACCAAATATTCCACATTTTCCTATTGGCACTTTGGTAAGTGAGTCTTCTATGCTCTTCTCTGGCAAAAGGCCATCAGTGTAATGAGAAGTCATAGCTGAAAATCATGAAAATGAAAATTTATTCCACACATTAGACTCAGGTGAATATCCTTTAAAAATCAAGCATACTGTCTGGGGATGGGGAGACACCTCTTATCAACAAGGGTGCCTGAATGAAGCATATTTGTATACCTAACCCTTAACTGTACCCCACAATATCATAATAAAAATATTGATAAAAATAATCAACCATAATATTATACCATGCTAAGGACATAAGTATGTTGGTGAGTACAAATCACAGGTTCCCACTCCTTCATAAATATATGTACTTAAGAAAATACCGGCTGGGCTTGGTGGCTCAGCCTGTAATCTCACACCTTTGGGAAGCTGAGGTGAGTGGATTCCCTGAGCCTGCGGGTTCAAGACCCACCTGGGCAGCGAGACCTCATCTCTACAATAAATCAAAAAATCAGCCGGGTGTGGTAGAGCATGCCTGTAATTCCAGCTACTTGTAAGTCTGAGGTGGAAGGATCACCAGAGCAGTGGCCGGGAGCGGTCACTGCACTCTAGTCTGGGTGACAGAGTGAGACTCCAACTAAAAAAAATAAAATAAAAAAAAATAAAGTGAAATAATATAATAAAATTTATAAAAATAAAAAATATATTAAAAAATAAATAAAAGAAAATAAAAAAAGAAAATACCACATTGCCTGTATGAGAACTCAAAAAACAGCTTAGAGTTTGCAGAATCCCCAGTGAGCACAATGTTAAAATGAGTTACATGGAAGAGGAAGTTTAGTAATTTTGCCACCATAACCTCTTTTCCTTCACAATACAGCATGAGGCAATTAGATGAAACCTTCTAACTCTTGATTTCTTCCTCAGGGAATAAACAAAAGAGTGGTGCATGAGTCCACACTACTGTCCTTTGGGGGTTTACTCAAGTGGTTCTGTCCCCACTTACAGAGAAGACAAATCCTAAGACAGGTATGAGAGGCTACTAGAATTTCTAACTTAGTGATTGGTGTCACACTTATCTAGACAAAGCAACTTCATAAACATTATGACATGTATAACTTTCAAATATCCAAATTCAAAGAAAGTATGCCAAACCATAGAAAGAGTCGGGATGAATGACTGAATTAAGGGCACAACAAAAATAAGATTTTGTGGAGCTGAAAATTATTTTTAAAGGCCGAGAAATTTTCAAATGAAATGAAGAAAAATAGGAAAATCAAGTTTATTGACCTCAAACTAGGATAAACAGAAAAATACAGTCACACAAGCTATTTTCAAAGTTTTGGGCTGACTGTAATCCTAGTACTGAGGGGGCTGAGGTGAAATGACCAGCTGAGTCATGGAGCTCAAAGCTGTAGTGAGCCTTACTTGAGACACCACACTCCCACCTGGGTAAGAGAGACCATGGTTGATAAAACAAAACCTTAAGAAGTATTTGGAAAACATCTGTGATATTGATATTGGGTTTGGTAGTAATTTTTTAATGACTACAGAAATACAAGTAAATATAAACAAGTTGAGACATGAAACTAAAGGCTTCTGCATGGTAAAGGGAACAGGAAGAAGTCTTACAGGACAAAAGAAAATATCTGCAAACCACATAACTTATGAGATGTTAATAGCCAAAGTATATAAGAAAATTACACAAATCAAAGGCAAAAACAAGAAAATAATAATCATATGAATAAAAAAATCCCTAAAATGAAATTATTTATCCAATGAGGACATACAAATTGTCAACAGGTATATGAAATAGCACTCAAAGTCACCAATAGAAGCAATTTCAAATCAACACAATGATGATATGTTATCTCACATCTGTTAGGATGGCTAATATCAACCAGAAGACACTGAACTGTTGATACGGGTGTGAAGAAATTCTGTATACTGGTGGTGAGATTAAAATTGATAGAGTCATCATAAAAATCATTATCTATATTCTTTTAAAAATAAATATAAACTAAAACACAACACGGAAATCCTTTTCCTGTTTTAGGAAAGCAAAGCAAGTAAAATCTGTACCTGAAAGAAGTGTCTGCACCCCTATGTTCACTGTGGAATTTGTCAAAATGGCCAAACTTGAAAATGACCTAAATGTGTGTGGATTCTGTGTTGATTAGGAAAATATCATATATAAACACAATAGCATATCATTCAACCATAAAAAAAAATTAAAGAATCCCACAATTTCAACCTTATGAATGAAACCATAAGCTATTATGCTAAGTGAAGTCAGTCAGGCACACACTCAAAAATACTGTGTGAGGCTAGGTGTAGTGGTTCAAGCCTGTAATCCCAGCACTTTGGGAGGCTTTGAGAGGACTGTCTGAGCTCAGGGATGCAAGACCATAATGGGTAACTTGATGAGACCGCATATCTACAATCAATCTAAACTAAACTGGATGTGGTAGTGCTCACCTATACTTCCAGCTACTCAGAAGCCTGAGGCAGCAGGACTGCCTGAATCCAGCAGATGTGGCCTTTAGCATTGTACCGTACTCCTGTCTAGTAACACTAAGACTTCATCTTGGGGGGAAAAAATACTGCATGATCTCATTCATGTGTGGAATTAAAAAATATTGCACTCACAAAGGAAGAAAGTATAATGGTGGTCACCAGGGCCTGCAGGTGGGAATAATGGGAGATGTTTTTCTCTTCTTTTTGAGTTGGAGTCTCACTCTGTCACCCAGACTGGAGTGCAGTGGCCATTCCTGGGCACCGCAGCCTCGACCTGCTGTGCTCCAGTGATCCATCCACCTCAACCTTCTGAGTAGCCGGAATTACAGGCACGTGCTACCACACCCAGCTGATTTTTTTAATTTATTGTAGAGATGAGGTCTTGCCAAGTTGCCCAGGCGGGTCTCAAACCCGTGGGCTCAGGCAATCCACTCATCTCAGCCTTCCAAAGCAGGGGATTACAGGCTGAGCCACCGAGATGTTTTTCAATGGATACAAAATTTTAATTATAATTAAGTTTTATACAACTAATGTATAATCTAACTTATAGTTAAGAATGATGTCTTGTATATTTACAAAATTTGCTAAAATAATGGACATTATGTGTTGTCCTTAGACAACATAGAAATGGGAACTACAAAAGCTTATTGCTATGTTCATTAGCATATTTGTAATCATCGTTTCACAATGTATAAACAACAAATTATGACATCATACACAATATATGGTTATACACATATATAAAAATTTGATGTTAATGTCACATACATAAACACATGTACAGGGTGTACGTATATATGCATATATGTAGACTAGTCCTAAGAATCATACTAAAGAAAAGAAAATTATAAAATAAGAGTTATTAAGAAAAAAGGTAACATCAGGGAGTTTAATATGTTCACCAATGCTCTGCATGATAGAGTATACTTAAGAATTTGGATATGTAGAAATAAACTACCAATCTCATCTCATACTAAAAAAGAAAAAAATAAGTAAAATAAGAGCATTTATTCTATCAAGAAAGGTAGTTTGTGTTCTGGTACAACTATGGCATATGGATTTAAATAAAATTACATTGGAAATCTCCTTAGGATAGAAAATCATAAAGCAGAAAACATATAACATCTATCTGAAGTCCTTAAAATTTCTCAAACAAATAACAAAATCAGTACTCTCAAACATTTCCAACATGACACAAAAACTTTAAAAATAGTTTGACATGGAGTTTCTAAATAAATAAGCAGATTTTTGCACATCTCCAAAAATATCAGAAAGGTAGTCAGATCATGCAGTTCCTAACATGAATTAAGTGGATTTTGGTTTCCTCTGTAACCTTGAAATGAGATCACTGAAGAAGTAGCAGAAATTTGGAGAATTTCAGAATATGGAATAATAGATGTCCCTTTGTGGAACAAAGAAGAAATAATCCCAGACATTTTAGAAACCTTTCTCATTGGTGCACTCCACCTTCCCAGACAACATTTCAAGCTCTGTGTCCTCGACTTGTGCCATCCGTCTCATTCAATCCCACCTACCTGGAGTTTTGGCTAACTTGTTGCATCTCCTCACATCCCAGGGCTGTTTCCTTTGCTCCAGACATGTGATCAAGTCTGGCTTAGAAACAGTAAGGCCTGTTTTATTAAAAAAAGTGATCATTACTGGAGTTCTTCAATTACAAAATGAATTGTGAGCTCTGTAGAGAACATATTATAAAAGATTCTAGAAAATTAATCCCCAACTGCTGTTTCCCAATAGAACCATTAGAACATTTAGATAGAATTTATAATTTGTGGGTTTTTTGCTTGAGTTAGAAGCTATCCTGTTGCCCATCCAACCCCAGCATCAACCTGCTAAGCTCAGATGGTTCTTCCCTCAACCTTCCAAGTAGCTTGAACTACAGGTGCTTTCAACCACACCAAGATAATCTGATGACATATTGTAGAGATGAGGTCTTGCCATGTTGTTCAGCCTGCTTGCAAATCCATGGACTCAGGCAATCCACTCACTTTGTCCTCCCATAGGGCTAGGATTACAGAATTGAGCCACTGCTCCCTGCCTTAAATATATGGGTTCTTAGCTTAGTACTAGTGGTGGCAATTTGACTGAGATGTGGGCAATGATATTCTTTGTGACTAAATTTTTGGACTTACCACTAATATGGATAGAAGAACACATGTCAATTCAAAATAGAGAATGCTTCATGTGCAAGTGAAACATCTTTAATATTTTCTTTTCTATGTTAACACATCACCAATTTTTCTTTGATAGCAGGAATCTGAAACTCATTCGCACAAAGCAGTAATTCCCAGGAAACATTCTACAAAGAAAGGATATGAAATTCTAGGTATGAATTAGGGATTGTGTTTTAAGACAGTACTCACCTAGAAAAACCAAGTTTCTGTGGTTCTCTAACATCACGGTCTGGTACAATATCCGCTGAGTAGGGTCCAGGCATTCCCACTCCTCTGGAGAGAATTCTATGGCCACATCCTTGAATGTCAAGAGCTCCTGAAAACAAGAACAAGAACACATATTTACCAATTGACCATGCCTCTAGACAAAGCAAGCATGAAGAGAGCAGGGTCCAGCTTGAAATATCTATCTGCAACACCTAAAACAGCCTGTAATAGTTTGCTTGATGGCCAGACTCAGTGACTCAGCCTGTAATCCCAGCACGTCGGGAGACCGAGGGGAGAGGATTACCTGAGCATGTGGATTTTAGACTCACACAGGCAACTTGGCGAGAACTGTCCCTACAATAAATAAAAAATTAGCCAGGCATGGTATCATGCACCTGTAGTTCCAGCTACTTGATTGGCTGAGGTGGAAGGATCACAGGAGCCCAGCAGGTCGAGGCAGCGGTGGCTAGGAGTGTGTGCCACTGCCCTCCAGCCTGCGTGATAGAATGAGACTCCAACACACACACACACACACACACACACACACACACACACACACAAAGCTTGCTTGACCTAAGTAACTCCATTTTGTAGCAGATCCTCCCAAGTTCACCTAAAAATAACCCCCTTATGTAACTTTCCCATAATCACACTGCATACCCACATTTCTATTCCCTCGGTGCTTGGAAACTCCCTAGTTGTGCAAATTCTGTAACCATCCATATCCCGTCATAATCTAATGTATTGCCAAGAAATATTAAACTGTACAACTTATTTAATTTCTGCCTTTATATGCCCTCTAATCACTCTACTCGGGGCCAAGAGGTTTTTGGAAACTAGTCTGCTATCAGTTGCCAGCATCAATAGAGGACTCATAATTTGACCCTCTGTGTGTGGTGGTATCCTTTCATTCAATCCGGTTATAACATTTGGAGGCCCCAGTGAGATGAGTCAGCAGCCTCGCTCCAGTTCTCCCCGGCTCAGTGGGGAAGGTATAGAGGAGGCACTCCTGTGATGTTCCAGGACCCCATAACCTCTCCTCTGGCTCAGAGGGAGTTGGAATGACTATGCACTTCCCATTGCTTCAAAATTCCTGAGTATGTCTGTGTTCTGGAGGTAAGAGTCTGTTTAATCTGTATGTGGCCACAACTCTGTTGAGGTGGATGGAGTCTGATGAGGCCACTCCTTAGACTGTTCATTGATGCAAGAGGTTGGTAGAACAGTGTCTCAGTTTAGTAACTCGTTTGCTTGCAGTGTCCCAGTTTAGTTACTGATTTCTTTTTGGGTATGCACTTTGACTTCTGATTGCTTATGACATTGGCCCCTTTCTGTTCTTTGTGCTCTCACTGTGATCTTTGCTACAGGGCTTGCTTCTGCTACACCTTGAGATTGACATTTACTTATAAACTTTCATTAGCCTTTGCTTATCTCTTTGTAATTGGAGGTCTGCTTTTCATCAGGTTCCTCCTGTGATTTACTCGTTTTTAACAATGTGGGGTGTAAGGCCACCAAGCCTACAAATTCCCTGGACTGTATGTTAAGGAATTTCTCTGTCAGGTTCACAGAGAATTACTATGTTTCTCAAAGAACAAGCTCCAGACACTCTGTGAAATCAATTGGTCATGTTGGATGGCTCTCTAGAGGGTTTCTGGATGTTCATGTTACTCAAGTTGAATTTGTTTTATTTGTTCTGTTTTTCTTCCTTCCTTTCCAATGGTATTGCTTATACAGTTCAACCAGTTCTAACTAAAAATAAAATCATTTAAACCTGCACAGCTTTTATTGAACTATTGTGAAAAAGTTTAGCCATGCAAGCTGGATTCAAACTTTGAGAAATATAATTTAAATTTGAATACCTTAAAAATAATAATAATAACCTTGCTATGGTTTCATAGCTAAAATTTGAAAAAGGGTTATTAAATCTAGATTTGCTTAATTATGTTTACATGTATACCTATCTTATGTTTTGCCCAGGATGCTACCAACTTGACTTTCAAGTAATTGAGTACTCATAAAATGCATTTAACTTTAATAATTAATAATAATATAAAAATATGTCTTTAAAACTGTCCACAGAGATGTCATTAAATGTTATAAAATTAGAAGTCTAGCCAAGCTCAGGATAATCTCTGTTTATATAAATGCTATTGATATAAGTATGACTAATTTAAAACTGTTGATTCCAAACCACTAAACCTTCCAAATTATCAGTAAAATACTAAAAACTGATTGGCCAGAAAATAGTTTTAATATGTAATAAAGCAAGCTGTCATTAAAAAAAATACATACATATATATATATATATAAAACAATGCTTAGATATAAATTCTTTATGCAAGTTTTTTAAAATGTCAAATTATTTCAAAGGTCCATTAAGTGTCTGAGTTACATTAAGTTAAAAAAAGGAGCTACAATACCAAAAAAAAAAAAAAAAAAAAAAACAGAAAAGAAAAAATACAAGGACAACAGAGTCCAAGCATGTCATCATCATTGGTATATAAAAATCAAGGTAAGTATCACAAATGGAAATTTATGAAAAAAAAAATATTGGTATGTAATAAAATTAGTTATAATATTTTTCTCCTAACTGCTGTTATGACTTAAAAGATAGTGCAAATTTGTTAACAGCCATTTGTAATTGCTAACAGTTAATTGTAATTTTAATTTGTTTTTCCACCCAAACTTGCAAGTGCTCTAATAAATTTTATTTCCAACTTTACCATGTGCTAACACATTAATGTTAAATAACACCACTATTTGTTATATCAGACTTGCTAAAGTTGTATTTTTTTTTTGAGTTGGAGTCTCACGTTGTCACTGAAGGGCAGTGGCATGCTCCTGGCCTCCACAGCCTCGACCTGCTGGGCTCAGGTGATCATTCTGCCTCAGCCTTCCAAGTAGCTAGAACTGCAGGCACGTGCCACTATGCCCAGCTATTTTTTTATTTACTGTAGAGGTGAGGTCTCACCAAATTGCCCAGGCTGGTCTTGAACCCATGGAATCAGGCACTCCTCTCACCTTGGCCTCCCGTAAAATTGTATATTATAAAGAAAAGAATAAATCAGCTGTTGTGCCTAATTAGCACCCTCTTATAAAACAGGCAAACTTTAAATGCTAACCACCTTCCACAACATGATATGATTTTAAAAACTGGCCTACACCTAGTATATCTGACAGATAGATGGGTACTTTATATGAGCACAGTAAAAATGAGAACTGAACACTCTCACCTAGTTGCTGCATTGCAGTTCTAGTTTTAAGGTATGAACAATTTGTGCCTTGCAACTGAAACTATAATTTAGTAATTTTTAAAAGTTCTTAACAACTTTGGCCATTCATAATTATAAATGAGTAGGGATAGGTCATTATACATCCATGTGATCTGTTCACTCTAAAGGGCTTTGCATCAGATTGTCACAAACAGAGAAATGGTTGAAAAATTTCATATGTATAGCCTATTAAAAAATGAACTTTTAAGTTTTTTCACCTCAAACAAAACAGTGCCAACATGGAGGGCAGCAGAACCAGAGGGACAAAGAGGCACCCCGATTGGCAGTCACAATTAGTGACCAAAACTCCAAGTGCTCACCAAAAACCTGGTAAAAAATAAACATGCTAAAGGGATAGTGTCCTTTGCTGATGGGTACAGTCTGTGGGGACACTGTAAATATGGTTGCCCCCAAAATGCCTAACCTCCTAGACCTTGTCTACTGTACAAGCCATTAAGCCATTGGGAAGCAGGTTCACTCTCTTCTGAAAATAGAGAACACTTGGCACACAAATAATGGCCAGCTATGGAGGCCTGCAAACCTGCTAAACTGCCTGGCACTGGCTCACCATCACCCCAACAACCCCCTAGGTAAACCACGGCACTGGAACACAAATTAATTTTTAATTTAATGCAGGAGTCAGCCTTTTGGTCCTGACCATTCATGGTGAAATCATACAGTTTTATCCAAAAAAATTTTACCCTCTAAACATCAGAGGGGAAAGAAATAGCCTTGGGACTGCTAGGACAAAAGTATGGTGTAACCCAAGGACTATAGTATGGTCCAACCCAAGGACTAAAGTAAGGTCCAATTATAAAGACAGTAACATACTCATCTAAACAATTGGACAGTACAACAAAAGGGTGGCCATCTTGCCTTTGCCCCTAGCAACCACTGCCATGGTAACTTAAAATCGAATGAAATTACTTGTATGCTGTCTATATTTTTGTTCTATAATAAAATATTTTACAAAAAATAAAGGGACTGTATTTTCTTATTAAAGCCTTGCTATGATAATTTACAAAAGTATTTCAACTTACATTAATAAATCAAAGGTTTCAGACAGAATTACTTTCACTTTTCCCCCATTTTTTCTGGAAAAGTAACCTTTTTTATCATAGTTTGCCTAATAATTTTTTCCTGTGCTCTTACCTGGTATTTTGTTAAACCCAAATAATATTAAGTTAAAATCACACTGTTTCCTATATGTGCCCTTGGAAATGAATACATAGGGAAAATCTCTACGGCCCACCTCAGCAGGAAGAAGTTACAGAAAATTGATCTTCACCCCGGTTCTCAAAATCATAAAAATATTTCTAAGAGCAAAACTGGGAAATAAAAGGACAGACCAAAAGTGAGAATCCATTTTTATTTTGCCACTAAACCTCGCCACAATAATAAAAATAGAGGCACAATAATAAAAATATTCTAGGTAAAAAAAAAAAAAAAACAAAACTGTGTCAACTTTGTCTTTCTAGAAAACCTGACTTCTCAAGTATAACCTGTATTAACCCATTCCAATGAACTCTTTCCTTAAAAAGTTAGCAATATGTCTCTGTTAAAGTATCTGCAGGCAGGGCTCGGTGGCTCAGCCTGTAATCCCAGCGCTTTGGAAGGACATGGTGAGTGGATTGCCTGAGCCCGTTGGTTCGAGACCCACCTGGGCAACCATGAGGTGAGACCTCATCTCTATAATAAATAAAAAATTAGCTGGGCATGGTAGCGCGTGCCTGTAGTTCCAGCTACTTGGAAGGCTGAGGTGGAAGGATCGCCAGAACCCAGCAGACTGAGGCTGCAGTGGCCAGGAGCGTGCCACTGCACTCCAGTCTGGGCAACACAGTGAGACTCCAACTCAAAAAAAAAAGTATCTACAATCTCTACAACAGGCCCAGGAATTGTACACTCCAGTGTTTGTGCTGCTTTGCTCACTCTGTCCTCCATGCCTTGTCATCTATTCCAGCCTGATGACCTGGTTTTCATCAAAAAGTTCCAGATAGAAGGACTAACCCCTGCCTGAAGGGGACCATTTCTCATCATGCTCACCACTCCAACAGCAATCAAGGTCAACAGGTTACCAGCTTGGATTCACCATACCCAAGTCTAAAGGGCCAAGGAAACTGTCATCTCTCCACCAGTTTGTGTGATAAACTGTGCTGTGGTGACAAAGGACTCCAAATATCCACTCCCTCATTCAACAAGGGAGAATGGCCAAAGTTCAGTCACATGTTCTGCAACAAAGGACTCCAAGAACCCCCACAATGTAACCTCTCAACATACAACTAAACTGTGAAAATCAGACTGGTTGTGAATTCCTTTTCCTTTCCTTTTTTTTTGAGTTGGAGTCTCACTCTGTCACCCAGACTGGAGTGCAGTGGCCACTCCCAGCCACCGCAGCCTCGACCTGCTGGGTTCCGGTGATCCTTCCACCTCAGCCTTCTGAGTAGCTGGAACTACATGCGGGCGCTACCACGCCCGGCTAATTTTTTGATTTATTGTAGAGATGAGGTCTCATCAAGTTTCCCAGGTGGGTCACGAACCCGTGGGCTCAGGCAATCCACTCACCTCAGCCTCCCAAGGTGCGGGATTACAGGCTGAGCCCCCGAGCCCGGCTTGTGAATTTCTTTACATGTATTGTACTCAGCTTTTACCTCTTGTTTTTGTAATCCCACTTTTTGGGGGGTTTTGGTGTAGGATTGCTTACTATAGCTCCTGCAAATTGGAAATGTGGCAAAAAGTTTCTGTTAATTCTATCCTATCTCCTACATGTAGAACGTGTTATTGCCCTAGTATGTTATGGTGTTGCTTCTTAATTTGTTTTCCCCCTGTTGGAATAACTTACTGTACCGCCTATACCTCTTATTTAACATCTTTCATATTAGAAAAGGTCCTAGCAAGCCACGCTCAGTGGCTCAGCCTGTAATCCCGTGCTTTGGGAGGTTGAGGTGAGTGGATTGCCTGAGCCCACCGTTTCTAGACCCGCCTGGGAAACTTGCCAAGATCTCATCTCTACAATAAATCAAAAACTAGTTGGACGTGCTAGCGCATGCCTGTAGCTCCAGCTACTTGGAAGACTGAGAGGGAAGTATCCCCGGAGCCCAGCAGGTAAAGGCTGCAGTGGCTGGCAGTGGCCACTGCACTCCAGAATGGGTGACAGAGTGAGACTCCAACTCAAAAGAAAGAAAAAAGAAAGAAAAGGTTCCAGCCATCCAAAATGGGACCCATGGTTTAGCTCTAGTCCAACTTAAAGTAAACCTTCCTAACGTGGCACACATAAACAAGAAATGTATATCTGGAAGCCTGTACAGTAGAGACAGTATACAAAATCATTACTACAGCAAATCATGCAAACAATGGACAGCCCCCAATTATGTAAATGATGTAAAATATTATCTCTGCCCCAGTAACGCCACTGACCACAGATGAAATTAAAAAAACAACTTCTTTTGTCCAGACTGGAAATGCATCTCCATTGCAACCCACAGTGGAGTGCCTAATAATACATCTAAAATCACCCTTTGGTTGGGTACTGGCCTGGGACAACCTATATACATAAAGGTTACTATTCCTCCATGGTGCCTTATTCACCATTCGGTGGCAAACAATCGCCTATAAAACCATGGCCAAACCAATAGGGCTATCGGCAGAGCTAAAGGATCCCCTGTTTGGTTACCACCAGCCTCTGCCTCAGTTTTTGCCTTCTGCCAACCAAGCCACTACCCTGGGTTCACCTCAACAGCTCCTGAGTTCATCTCGACCACTTCCAAAACTGGCCCACCAACCCCCTAGTCTTTTTCCTATGTTAATTAATATGCACCATCTGCCTAATGCCATTATGCCCCAGTTGGACTCGGATTGCTGGTTCTGCTTAAAATCAAAACCCCCATATTATGTGGGCCTAGAAGTTGAAATTCCTACCATCAGCAACACAGACAAAAGTAAATGATCTCCAGAAATAGTTCACATTACTCTAGGTGACAGAACTCGTAAATCCTCCTGTCTTATAACTCCAGGTTTTAATCTAACGACTTCTCCATTCTCTGACATTTGTAACTTATCCCTCACCCTAACCATGGCCGAATCCACGGCCTAGGTGGCCCCTGCCAACACCTGGTTCGCTAGTTCTACAAGCCTTACAAAATGTGCTACTACCAAAACTTAATTAACCAGTCTACTTTATATATTGCTGTTCATTTGCTACCTCAGGTTTATGATTATAGTGGTCCCAAAAGAGCTCTACTCAATCCCCCTTGTCTTCCAATTACTGGTTGAAAACACACTTAGTACCTGCCTTAGTCGGCCTAAATATAGCAGGAACAGCTGAAACTGGCACTGCTGCTCTGGTTTGTGGAGACTTGGGTCTGTCTAACCTTGCCCAAGAAATTGATGCTGACCTAGGTAACCTAGAGTTTGCCACGGACCAACTCCATGAACAGGTAAAATCCCTTGCTAAAGTTGTCCTCCAAAATCATAAAGGACTAGACTTACCTTTTCTATCCCAATGGGGACTCTGTAGCCCTTGAAGAAGCTTGTTGCTTCTATACCAACAAATCAAGGGTCATTTTTTCCCTTTCCTCCTATTTCTCTGATATTTTTTCAGGTGAGATTATCTAATCAAGTCACACATCCATGCTGAAAATATGCCTTTATTTATTTCAAAATTAAATTGAATGTATTTTTTTTTTTTTGTCAGAGTCTTACCACCTCTTGGGAGCCCCATCACTTGCTCTCCTGTGTGCCTGAGGTTCTCTCTCTTTTATTTTTTTGGAGTCTTACTCTGTTGCCCAGACTGGAGTGCAGCGGCCGCTCCTGGCCACCGCAGCCTCGACCTGCTGGGCTCCAGCGATCCTTCCACCTCAGCCTTCCAAGTAGCTGGAACTACAGGCGTGCACTACCACGCCCGGCTCATTTTTTTTTTTTATTGTAGAGATGAGGTCTCGCCAAGTTGCCCAGGTGGGTCTCGAACCCGCGGACTCAGGTCATCCACTCACCTCAGCCTCCCAAAGGTGCGGGATTACAGGCTGAGCCACTAAGCCCGGCCTGAGGTTCTCTTTCATGTGTGGATTCTTCCCCCATCTCCCTGAGGGACACTTTGGGATAGTTTTTCTTCCTTCACAATTGCAAGATCATGCAGAGGACAGAAATCGTTTTTGCCTTTTCTCCTCAAGAAAGATGATGTGTCTAAAAATGCTCAGAAACCAGTCTGTGAACTAAAACATATCTTGAAAAATGCAAAACAAAAGTTAGACTTAATCAGCCACAAATGGGACAGTCAACTGTCAAATGTCTGACATAATTCCATTTTAGACAGAGGGGGGACCTCTGGCCTCTTTGCCTACTTACACATGGATAAAATAATTTTGAAATGCTGAAAAGATGAGATAGACACGAATGCAGCCTCTCATACTAACTCTGGAAAAGCGGCCGTATGTGCACTAACTGTTTTGTTAAACAAAGGAACAAGGAGTCAGTAAACCAAGGAGAAAGAGAATTCATCACTTTCCAGGACTCCTCTCATCACGCAGATGTCTACAAGTCTAAGTCACCTCTTGATCCCGGCCCCCCTCTGCCCCCCAGCCTGGATAAAAATCAAAAAATGCAGCCGGGCTTGGTGGCTCAGCCTGTAATCCCGCGCCTTGGGAGTCTGAGGTGAGTGGATTGCCTGACCCCATGGGTTCGAGACCCGCCTTGGTGAGACCTCATCTCTACAATAAATCAAAAAAATCAGCCGGGCGTGGTAGCGCGCGCCTGTAGTTCCAGCTACTCGGAAGCCTGAGGCGGAAAGATCGCCGGAGCCCAGCAGGTCGAGGCTGCGGTGGCCGGGAGCGGCCACCGCACTCCAGTCTGGGCGACAGAGTGAGACTCCAACTAAAAAACCAAAATAAAACAAAAACCAAAAAATGCACACACGACCCCCTAGGGTTCTTTAGGAGGCCAACACCTCATCTCCTCGATTTTAGTGTCCCTACAAAACAAAGTCACATTCTCTGCTCTAACTCCGTGTCTCGACAGAACCGGGTTTGGACATAGTGACACAAAAGGCCAATGACCCTGATGGCAGACCTTGGAGATTTCCACCTTGATATTCCATGTAAGGCAAGTGAGGGGCTGTCCCCCACTAGCACAGGCCCACGGTTCGCAGCTGACAGGAAGGCCGGTTTCGCCACAACTGGGGCCTCCGTGTCCATCGCCCCTCCCCTTTTCGCACCCGCCCCCATACTCACCATCTCCCGCATTCCGGGTGTCCCGGCATCCACCATACTGATTCCCCGAAACTGCAGGTCACAACGGGACAGAGGCTGAAGCAAAGATACACGACACGCATGGGTCCCGACGACCAGGACAAAGACAAGACAACAACCCGACTCTGTGCGCAGGTGCAGGAGACAAGGGCTCCCCACCTCACGTCACAACCCGTAAGCCGTTCCCTCACTTCTGGCTCCCACCTGATTGGCTAGTTCAGACGTCAGCGTCTGTTGATTGGATAAGACTCCAGTCCCCACCCTCTGCTCTTGAGTGACAGGAGATGCGATCAGACCCAGCTGCATGACGCAAGAAAAGGTTGAGATTTCTTCCGGCACCGAAATGTGACGGAGAGGTGTAAGGTTGTGGCTCGCAGGGCATGCTGGGAACGCTGGCGTCTAAATGTCTTCTGGTCGGTAGGTCGCGGAGCTGCATGAGTACGATCGCAGTCTGTCCCGGGAGAGGTGGTGTCATCCTACAGTCCAGCGACCCACCGACCCGAGCGATGAAGATTCCCATCATGCCCCGAGAGGGGACCATAATCTTACTCCTCCCCTCCTTCCGCCCAGACTATGGGGCAAGGAGAACTCTAAATGCCCTTCTGCCTATGGAGTCCCTCCCGTTTTTCGTTTCTTGTCAGTCAAGACCAGAAGGGCGGGGCCTGGAGTCTTGTCCAATCAATGGACTCTGAGGTCTGACCTGACCAATTAGATGACAGCCGGAAATGAGTGGGCGACGTTTGGGTTCTGATCGGACCACCGTAGCCTGCTCCTGCTTACAGAACTGGGTCTTGTTCTCTGTTTTGACCTGCTCTCCCAGATCTCTGCGTGTAGCAAGTGTTTGCTTCAGCCTCTGTCGCCTTGTGACCTGCAGGTCGTGGGAATCTGTGGGAGGACGCCTGGACACCCAGAAGCCGGGACATGGTGAGTATGCTGGGGCTGTCCCGAGAGGGGGATGGGATGGACCCGGATGACCCGGCTGTTGCGTGACCCGCCTCCCCCTCAGCCCCGAGCCTACACTCGTCCCCGCTGACTGCTCAGCCCGGTCCCCTCGGTGTAGGCGAGGCTAGGCTGGGACCCTGAGACCTTGTCCTGTGGCGACCTCATCAGTTGAGCCTTCCCCACGCAGACCCTCTCCACGTGTTTGTGACCCACAAGAGTCGTGGGGAGGATCCAACCTGCGTGCAGTGCCCGTGGGGGTTTTGTGGGGGGTCTGGGGTCTTGACCCCTCCCTCTCCCATCCAAAGTTACACATAGCCTCCCTGACAACGTTAAGGGAAAATTTATCTCATTATGACTGTGAAAACCAGCACATTTCCACCTTAAAGCATGATCGATTCATTGCTGAATCTCTCTTGTGTATGCAAACATCCATTCCTTTTTTGTTTTTCTTGAATAAGAGTTTCACTCCATCGCCCAGGCTGAAATCCAGTGGCACACTCACAACCACCTCCGCGTCAACCTGCTGGACTCTGGCCATCCTTAAATCTGAGCTTTCCAAGTAGCCGGAATGACAGGCGTGCGCTACCACACCTGGCTAATTTTTCATTTTATTATAGAGGTGTGGTCTTGCCAAGTTGCCTGCGCTGGTCTGGAACCCACAGGAGCAAGCAATTTACTCCCGTCGGACTGCCAAAATGCTGGGATTACAGGCTGAGCCACCGATCGCAGCCCCATTACTTTTTGTTGGAAGAGTGAAGAATCCTGTTATCTTGGTAAGGGTTTTATGGTAAATTTTATGAGAAAAAACTTAGCAACTACAAGAAGTATTCACACGTGATTGTTTACAAAATGACTTGTTATCATGGAAGAGATATTCACATGTTTATTTTCTGAAAGAAATACACATTTTTCTGATTTTGATAAGGTTAGTAAGGTATTTTACAACTTTGTGCCCTTCATAAACATGAACACTGAGTTAAAGAGCATTTGCACTGAGTGTTTTCTAATTTGTATCTAACTGAGCAAACTTAACCAGGTCTGATGATTCCAAGTCACAGTCAGTCATGATCCTGCAAAAGAAAGTCTTTAAGGCCCAGTTCATTCTTCCAGAGGAAGCTCTTCTACCCCTCTGTTTACAGCAGTCATGGAATGGGGCCCGTGATAGTGAGAGAAGCTACCGATTTCTGGAAAGCTGTGGGTCTGCAGGGAGATGTGTCCAGCGTTGAGATAGAAATAAAGGGTGTGATGATGTTTCAGAAAGTGTAATTGCTACTGTCCTGGGGCTGTTTCTAGACATTGTCACATAAAATAAATTTGAGTTTGGATTAAAATAACTTCAGATAAGTGAGTATTGTAGTAGGGTGGAAACACCACTTACTGACGTTTTGTGTGTGTGTGTGTGTGTGTTGGAGTTTCACTCCATTGCCCAGACTGGAGTGCAGTGGCAGCTCCCGGCCACCACAGCCTCGACCCACTGGGCTCTGGTGATCCTTCCACCTCAGCCTTCAGAGTAGCCGGGATTACAGGCATGTGCTACCATGCCCGGCTGATTTTTGATTTATTGTAGAGATGAGGTCTCGCTACCCAGGCGGGTCTCGAACTTGTGGGCTCAGGCAATCCACTCATCTCAGCCTCCCAAAGGCACGGGATTACAGGCTGAGCCACTGAGCCTGGTTACTTACTGACTTTCAAGCATCTGAAAGTTTAGGCAAAAGTGGGTTTTCCTTCAAGGGGAGAAAAACTCAGAAAGAGGGTGGAAGGGAAAGGGCAGGATGAATGGTGGCACCAGTAGATCTCAGGTCATAGAATTTCTCACTCTGAAGTCAGCCTGCTCATAGGAGGAACATGAAGAGGGGTGTATGTTGGCTCAGACTTAGGGTGGGTTAGAGTTCAGGAGTCTGGGAGAAGGAGGAAATCTTTGGGCAGTGCTTGACTTGCATGAGTTTTGTTCAGACTGCTGAAGACAAAACTGTTTATCTAGTTGTCTATGAGGCAGAAAATGGAAACTTGCAGTGTCTCTGAGTGACTTTGAGGTAGGGAAAAGGGGGAACATACTTAAGTCTTTGTGTGTGTGTGTGTGTGTGTGTGTCGGAGTCTCACTCTGTCTCCCAGACTGGAGTGCAGTGGCCACTCCCAGCCAGTCAGGTTTCCCTCAGTCATTGCCTGGCAGTGAACCCTCCTGGGCTGCATCTCACAGCAAGATTGATCCCCAAGCTTGGGAACATGATGCCTACTGGTTATGCAGTTCCTTGTGGACTGTGGGTGAAAAAGCCTTTCTTTATGAAATCTTCCTGTGATTTAATTCCAGTTTATACAACCATATAAGAACTTTATATCATCATTTTAATACAATATGTTTATTTTACTTAGTTGAAAGTCTGAGTGCATTGAGTGATGTGATCTGAAAACCAAGATAATACTTTCCTTTTTTTTGAGTTGGAGTCTCACTCTCTTGCCCAGGCTAGAGCGCAGTGGCACATTCACTGCCATCCCAGCATTGATCTGCTGGAATCCAGTGATCCTTCCACCTCAGCCTTTCAAGTAGCTGGAACAAAAGGCACGTGCTAACATACTCAGCTCATTTTTTAAATTTACTGTAGAGAGGAGGGCTCTCCAAGGTTCCCAGGCTGGTCTTGAACCCACGGGCTCAGGTGATCCACTTGCCACGGCCTCCCAAGACCAGACAATAATACTTTCAATAAATTATTTTTTTAATGCTGAGTTAAGTAATAGAAATATAACTCTCCATGGACCAAGAATAAATCTACCCAGATGAAATTGGCTCCAGTTTCCTATTACTTGGGTAAACAATGAGGAGTATGTCTTGAGAAACACAGTGGTAAATAACAGATTTACCTCCATATTACAAAGCCACTAGGAAAAACAGATAAAGTAGTCAAGGTCCCTGCACTCCAGAAACTTCCAGTAGAAGGGTAAATGGTTGAATCAGCACTATGTGGTCAGTACAAAGAAGGGAGGTTTCGAAGGCACTTGGCTTTCTGTTGTGGTGAGTTCTGATATTACTGCTGCTTTTTTTTTTTGAGTTGGAGTCTCACTTTGTCACCCAGCCTGGAGTGCAGTGGCACGCTCCTGGCCACCACCATCTCAACCTGCTGTACTCTGATGATTCTTCTGCCTCAGGATTCCAGGTATCTGGAACTACAGGCACATGCTACCATGCCTGGCTCATTTTAAATTTTTATTGTAGAGACAAGGCCTTCCCAAATTGCCCGGGCAAGTCTTAAACCCAAAGACTCCGGAAGTTCACTTGCCTCAGCCTCACAAAGTGCTGGGATTACAGGCTGAGCCACCGAGCTGGGCCGATATTACTGTTTAAGAAAGCATTCACAGACAGTTGTTTTTGTTTCATTATTATTATTTCTGTTTGTTTTTCCTTGTGAAAAATAGCCATTTTTTGTTTCCTTTGTCTGTTGTTTGGTCTGCTGTGTCCAGCCTGGAGTGCAGTGGGACACTCATGGCCCCCACAGCCATGACCTGCTGGTCACAGGTAATTCTTCCCCCTCAGCCTTCCAAGTAGGTGGAATTCGAGTCATGTGCCACAATGCCCAGTTAAGTTTTTGATTTGTTGCAGAAATGAGGTGTTGCCAGTTTACTCAGGCTGGTCTGGAAACCCTGGGCCCAGGCAATCCTCTTATCTCAGCCTCCAAAAGTACTGGGTTTATGGACATGAACCACAGTGCCCAGCTAGCCCCCACATGATTCTAACATGAAGTCATTGTGAAGCTGAGGGTTGCCAGATATGTTCATGAAAGTTCAGAGAAAAGGTCACCTGTCGTACTCTGTTTGGGTTTGGTTAGTCAGGTAAGACAGTGGGGCCAAATATTCATTGCTATAGCAGAAATTGACAGTGTTTGTGGCAAGGGAGGGCACTTGGGGGGAAGGAAAGAGTAAAGTCACATTTTGGACTCCATGCAAGAGCTCATTGTTTTTGAATTTGTCTCCTGTGACAAGAGACAGAGAAAGGTGGACTTTTTCTCTCTTTCTGGGCCCTCCACACCTCTGGGTGTGGTGGTATCAAGGGAAGAATTGTGCTTATGTTAGGGCTGCACATCATCTGGCTGCACATGATAGCTTATGCAAGCAATCCCATCGCTTAGGGAGGCTGAGCCCAGGAGTTTGAGTCAAACCTCTACAACATAGCATACTCATGTCACTACAAAAATAATTAGCTATGAGTATTAGCAAAGGCCTGTAGTTCCACCTACCTTGCAGGCTAAAATGGAAGGATTGCCTGAGCCCAGGAGTTCAAGGTTGAGGTGAGTAATGATGGTGCCACCTCACTACTGACTGGGTGGCAGAGTGAGATTCTAACAAAAAATAAATACATTCAATTTAATTTAGAAAAAAGGCATATTTTCCACTTGTAGGTGTGACCTGTCCAGATCATCTCACCTGATAAGAAATCCCAGAGGGCCAGGCTCAGTGACTCAACCTGTAATCTCAGCACTTTGAAAGGCCAAGGCAAGTGGACTGCTTCAACCTGCGGGATCAAGACCAGCACGAGCAACTTGGTGAGAGCTCTTCTCTACGATACATCAGGAATTAGCTAGATGTGGTAGCGTGTGACTGCAGTCAGTTACAGCTACTTGGAAGGCAGAGGCAGAAGGATTACCTGACCCCAGCAGGTCAACACTGGGGTGGCCATGATGGAGTGATCCCAGAGAAGTAGGAGACGAAGGAAAAGAATGACTGGTTCTCAGGTGTTTCCAGGTTAAAGGAAATGTCATTTTGAAGACTTGCAAACCTCTACTGCTACTTGTGATGGTCCTGCCTAATGGGTATGTTTCACCTATTTTTGCTCTTCTTGTGATATTCAAGGGCTCTGAAGGACACATCTCCCTACATACCAGAGCCCCTTCCATTATAAGCATCCATGCTGCTTAGTTGCCATGAAGTGTTCTCTCCATTAATGCATGACCTTCTGTATTAAAAATGTTCCCTTGTGACTGAGGAACATGGGAAGTTGGTGTGGATACCCAAGATTCCTATTGGAATTGAGGTAGATCCTCAGGTACTAGTGAAGGATGGGAACATGAATGATTAAGATTTCATGTGATGCTCCATCAACTCCATGGAGAACATGGTCAATAAAATACACATTTGCACAGGATGGTATTTATTGCCCAGAACAACTCAGGAAGGTCTGAATAAAGGATAATTAGAAGACACTTGCTCTCCAGGATGCCAAAAACAAACAATATAAATACACTTAGAGATTACATAGCATGGGAAATACTTGTATGCAGATTTCTGCCTAAACCATGTTTCTTTATTACTAAATTGTGATTGTAATTTACTGTATTTTGGCCTATAATATCTCAGCATGGATGTGTGTTGCACCTGTGTGCCTTGGCCCCTGATACCAATTTATCCCAGCTATTTGGGAGGTTGCAGAGGAGGCATCCTTTCAGGCCAGGGGATCTAGGGTGCAATGAATTGTGATTGTGCCACTGCACCCCAGAATGGGTAACACAGTGAGACCCCCGCACTGAAAAAAAAAAAGTGTAGAAGCTCAGGCTAACCCCATATCTATTGAATCAGAATTTGCATTTTAAGATAATACTCAGCTTATGGTTGTACACATTAAAACTTGATGAGGACCTTCCAACCTACTATGAGTTTTTCATCTGAGCAGTATATGCAACTTATTATGTGTGATGCAACTATAGCATTCAAAAATGTACATGCCTTTCTTGGTGTTCAGATTTTTGCTGTATCGTTCACACAAATAGAGTGTCTACACTGGTTGAGTGGATTCCATTTCATCCTTTTTTCTCAGACTTGATGCATTAGAGAATATTTCTGTGTTACAAAATATTTTATTGCATAATTTTAGTTGTCAGGTCAGTTGAATTCTGTTTTCTTTACTCTCTTGTTCCCTAGAGTTCACTGCCACTTGATAAATATATGTTGTTGCTCTTGTTTTCCGGGTTTGTTGACATTCAAGACTGTGGCCATAGAATTCTCCCCAGAGAAGTGGAAATGCCTGGACCACCCTCAGCAGATATTGTACAGTAAAGTGATGTTAGAGAACCACAGAAATCTGTTTTTTCTGGGTGAGGACATTCGACACACAATACCTATTTCATACTAATGATTTCATGTCCTTCCTTTGTAGAATGTTTTCTGGGAATTTCTGCTTTGCAGGATTCCTGCTATCAAAGAAAAATTGCTGATTTGTTAACATAGAAAAGGAAAAATTAAAGATGTTTCATTTTGAACTGACCTGTGTCCTTCTATATTACTAGTAAGTCCAGGAATTTAGTGGCATAGGATATCATTGCCCACACCTACATTCCAGAGGCTGCTATAAGGTTTTGGCTCACTAGTACTGAGCTAAGAACTCACAAATATAAGATTCTGTCTAAATGTTTTAAAGGTTCTCTTGGAAAACAGAATTTTGAGATTAATTTTGTAGAATCTTTTATAATGTGTACTGCAATGAGTATAGTACTAAGTTTGTAATTGAAAAATCCCAGCAAAGGTCATGCTGCTTTTTTCTAATAAAGCAGGCCTTACTGTCTCTAAGCCGGACCCGATCACTAGTCTGGAGGAAAGGAAAGAACCCTGGAATGTGAAAAGACACAGCACATTAGCCAAACCACCAGGTATGTCTGTATCAATGAAGCAGATCTTGAAGAGTGGTTTGGGAAGGTGGTCTGCTTCAGTGGAAATGGTTTCTGAGAAGCCTGGCATTCTTTTGTTGGCACAAAAGGACACCTGTCCCATGCTCTGAAATTCTAAAAAAATCTGCTTCTTTTTCAATGATCTCCTTTCTTTTTTCTTTGAATTGGAGTCTCACTCCGTCACCCAGACTGGAGTGCAGTGGCACACTGCCAGCCACTTCAACTTCCACCTGCTGGGATTCGGCAATCCTTCCACCTCAGCCTTCCAAGAAGCCAGAAGTACAGATGTGCACTACCACACCCAGCTAGCTTTTTTTTTTTTTTTTTTGAGTTGAAGTCTCACTCTGTCGCCCAGACTGGAGTACAGTGGCTGCTCCCGGCCACCGCAGCCTCGACCTGCTGGGCTCCAGCACTCCGTCTGCCTCAGCCTTCCGAGTAGCCAGAATTACAGGCACATGCTACCACGTCCAGCTAATTTTTGATTTATTGTAGAGATGAGGTCTCGCCAAGTTGCCCAGGAGGGTCTCATACCCATGGGCTCAGGCAATCCACTCACCTCAGCCTCCCAAAGGCGCGGGATTACGGGCTGAGCCACCGAACCCAGCTAATTTTTTTTTTTTATTTACTGTGAAGATGAGGTCTCGCCAAGTGGCCCGGGCAGATCTCAAACCCGCGGGCTCAGGTAATCCACTCGCCTCAGCATCCCAAAGCGCAGGGATTACAGACTGAGCCACAAAGCCTGGCCAATGATCTCCTTTCAAAATTACACTCAAAATCAAAGTCCTCTTAATGGTTTGTAAGGGACTGTATTTCTGTTGCTTTTGGAGATGTTGTAATGTCTGATTATTTATTTAGAAAATCCATGTTCAACTATTTTTTATATTCTCTTTTTTCATCATGTTGGAAATATTTGAGAGTAGTGGTGATTTTGTTGTTTGGTTGAGAAATTTTAGCAACTGTACAGATAGATGTTATAAATTTTCTACTAATCCTAACCCTAGGGAGGTTTCCATGTGATTTTATAGAAATTCATACTCCATAATTCTACAGAGACACAGAGTATGTTGCTAGATAGAAGACACCCTAGGCTGAGTGCAGTGGCTCAAACTGTAATCCCAGCACTTTGGGAGTCCGAGGTGAGAAGATTGCCTGAGCCCGTGGGTTTGAGACCTGCCCACGCAACTTGGCGAGACCTCGTCTCTACAATAAATAAAAAAGAAAATTAACCAGGCATGGTAGCATGCACCTGTAGTTCCAGCTACTTGGAAGGTTGAAGCGGACGGATCACTGGAGCCCAGCAGGTTGAGGCTGTGGTGGTTGGGAGCCTGTCACTGCATTCCAGTTTGAGTGACAGAGTGAGACTTCAACTCAAAAAGATTAAATAAAATAAAATAAGGAAGACACCCTAATGTTATAATACTTTAGTCTTTCTTTTTCAGTATTAACTGATATTGGTCATTTAAACTTTATATGTCCAAATTTCTTAATATACTATATCATGTAGAACATTGATAAATGTATATTAAACTCCCATGGTATCTTGTTTTACAATAACTCTTATTTTATTGTTTTTTTTATGAAGCTACAACTAGGTTACATATATGCACATAAACATACATAACTATACACATGTTTATGTGTTTAACATCTGATTTTTTAATACATAAATACTAATCATATAATCATGTATTTATTGTGTATAATGTAATTTGATATTCCTATACATTGTGAAACAATGACTACAATTAAGTTAATGAATATATCGGTCATGTTACATAGTTTCCATTTTTATTTTTGGCAATGAGAACACAATCTATCATTTTAGCAAATCTTTTACTCATACAAGACATTATTAGCCATAAATCACTATGTTAAACATTAGATCCCTAACAATTATAATTGAAATTTTGTAGTCACTGAAAGTATCTCCCATTTTCCCTACAGGAGGCCTTAATGACCACCACTGTACTCTCTGCCTCTGTGAGTGTAAACTTTTTTGATTCCACACATGATTGAAATCATGCAGTATTTTTGGTGTGTGCCTGACTCACCTCAATTAGCATGTCTTACAGCTTCATTCATGAAGGGGAAAAGCAGAATTCTTTTTATTTTTGTTGTTGAATAATATGCTATTGTGTATATATACTGTATTTTGTTAACACAGAGTCCACATATATTTAGGGTTGTTTTTATAGTTTGACCATTTTGAGAAATGTTGCAATGAATATACAGGTGCAGACACATTTTTGAGAAGGTGATTTTATTTCCTTTGTTTATATACCCTAAAAAGAGATTTGTATGTTGGACGATAGTTTATTCCTTATATTTAAAAGGATGTTCATAGTGGTTCTCTCTGTGACTACCAGTTTTACACTCGCCAGTGGTATACAGGATTTCTTTTCTTTCATGACTTTGTCATCACTTCTCTTTCTTCTGGTTGATATTAGTCATCCTCACAAGTGTAAGATAATATCTCATCATTGTGCAATTTGACATAGTGCCTGTACTGATGTCATTGAGTGCCATTTCTTATACCTGTTGGCAATTTGTTTGTACTCATTGGAAAAGTAACTATTCATTCTTGGGATTTTTTTTAGTAATATTATCTTTTTCTTGTTTTTGCCTTTGATTTGTATAATTTTCTTATAAAGTTTGAATATTAAACTCTCATCAGATAATGTGGTCTGCAAATATTTTTTCTTATCCTGTAAGCCTTCTTCCTGTTTTCTTTACTGTGCAGAAGCTTTTTAATTTGATGCAGTCCAACTTGTTAATATTTGCTTTTGTTCCTTTGGTCATATAAAACAAACAAAATAATGATTACTAAGACCAATATCAATATCAAGGAGGATTTCCAAATCCTTTTTTATGTGTGGTTTTGTTTCATTTTCTATTCTTTTCTTTTGTTTGAGTTGTGGTCTATTTCTGTTTCCCAGGCTGGAATGTGGTTGCAAAATCAAGGTTCATTACCACCTTGTGCTTCTTGACTTAGGTGATTATTCGTGCTTAGCCTCCTGAGTACTGGGATTACAGGATCATGACAACATGCCTGGCAATTTTTTTTCCTTAAGCACGAAGCCTTGGCATATTGTATTGCCTACGTAGGTCTTGAACTGCTGGGCTCAGGTGCTGAGATTACAGACATGACCAACCACAGTTAGCTAATACTGTCTTATTTATGTTAACATAATGTCCACAAGATTTAACCTTACCATAACATGTGACAAGATTTCTATTTTTGAGGGTACCACATTTTCTTTGTCCATTCATTCTTTGAAGGACACTTAGGCTGCTTCCACATTTTGACTTTTGTAAATAATGCTGCCATAAGCCAGGTTCGGTGGCTCAGCCTGTAATCCCGCGCCTTTGGGAGGCTGAGGTGAGTGGATTGCCTGAGCCCGCGGGTTCAAGACCCACCTGGGCAGCGAGACCTCATCTCTACAATAAATCAAAAAATCAGCCGGGCGTGGTAGCGCATGCCTGTAATTCAGGCTACTTGGAAGGCTGAGGCGGAAGGATCGCCAGAGCCCAGCAGGTCGAGGCTGCGGTGGCCGGGAGCGGCCATTGCACTCCAGTCTGGGTGACAGAGTGAGACTCCAATTCAAAAAAAATAAAAATAAAAAATAATGCTGCCACAAACATGTATGTGCACATATCTTTTTTGGGTTCTGCATTATATCTTTGGACAGGCACCTAGAGCAATTAGTCTCATGTTTTTCTTTTCTTTTTTGAGTTGAGTCTCACTCTGTAGCCCAGGCTGGGATTCAGTGGCACACCGCTCATGGCCACTGCAGCCTTGACCTGCTGTGCTCAGGTGATCCTTCCACTTCAGCCATCCAAGTAGCTGCTACTACAGGCATGTGCCACCATGGCCACCTAATTTTTTAATTTATTGCAGAGATGGATTCTCCCCAAGTTGCCCAGGCTGGTCTCTAACCTGTGGACTCAGGCAATCTCTCCCCTCAGCCCTCCAAAGTCCTGGGTTTATAGTTGTGAGCCACTGTGCCCAGCTGAGTTCTCATATTTTTTATTCTTCATTATGATTTTTTTCATCATCTAACAAAGCATTGTCATGGTTAGTGTCTCACCATCCATCCTATATTTGGTTCTTAAAACTTTATAATTACAGTGCTTACATTTAAGCATTTAGTCATTTTGGATAGTTTTTTGTATGTATGATTCAAAAGTCCATCTTTATGTTATTTTTTATGGATAGCCAGTTTTCCCATATCGTTTGTTGAAGATGTGCTTCCCCATTGTATGGCCATGCCAACTTTGCTAAAGGTCATTTAATTGTATTTGTATGAATTGATATTGAGGTTTTCTATTTTCTTACATTATCTGGTTTTCTAAGTACCAGTACCACATATTTTTATTCCTGTTAGTTTGTCATATGTTTTAAAATCAGGAAGGGTAATACCTTTACCTTAGTCTTTATTCTTTTTTATTTTTTATTTTTCTTTTTGAGTTGGAGTCTTACTCGGTCGCCCAGACTGGAGTGCAGTGGCCGCTCCCGGCCACCACAGCCTCGACCTGTTGGGATCCGTCGATCCTTCCACCTCAGCCTTCCAAGTAGCTGGAATTACAGGCACGCGCTACCACACCTGGCTGATTTTTTTTTTATTTATTGTAGAGATAAGGTCTTGCTGCCCAGGTGGGTCTCGAACCCGTGGGCTCAGGCAATCCACTCACCTCAGCCTCCCAAAGGGATTACAGGCTGAGCCACCAAGTCTGGCTGTCTTTATTCTTAACTTTTAAAAAATATTTATAGTACCTTGAGATTCTATGTAGATATAGAATTAAAAATAGTTTTTCAAAGAAGAGTATCAGTGAAGTATTCATAGGAATTACATTAAATTTGTATATCACTGTGGGTGAAATTGACATTTTAATGATAATGATCTTCTGACTTCTGTTGATTTGGGGTCTCACCATGTCTTCCATGCTAGAGTACAGTGAAATGATCATGAATTAAAACACCCTCAACATCATGGATTGACAAGACTTCCTCAGTCTACTAATTAGCTGAGATGACAGGCGTATACCACCACGTTGGACTATTATTTATTTTTTGTGGATCAAAGTCTTGGTGTGTTGCCTTGTCTGGTCTCAAACTCCAGAGCTCAAGCGATTCACCTACCTCAACCTCCCAAACTGCTCAGATTACATGACCAGTTAATTTTTTATTTATTGTAGAGGTAAGGTTTCACCAAGTTGCCTGGACTCGTCTCTAACACTCAGACTCAAGACATCCACTCCTCTTAGCCTCCCAAAAAGTGCTGGGATTACAGGCTGATGAACCAAGCCTGGTCTTTTTTTTTTTTTTAAATTCATTCTGTCACACAAGCTGGAGTATGGTGGCACTTTTTTGTGGTCACTGCAGCCTCAACCTGCTGAGCTCAGGCACTTCTTCCACCTCAGCGTTCCAAGTAGCTGGAACATCCAGGCATGCACAACCACACTGGGCTAATTTTGGATTTATTATAGAGATGAGGTTTCACCAAGTTACACAGGCTGGCCTTGAGTCCGTGGGCTCAGGAAATTCACCTCTGCCACCCAAATTGCTGGGATTATAGGTGTAAGCCACCATACTCATATGTACATAAAATTACATTTTTCTTGCAGCGTTTTGAGGCTGAGATGCTTGCCCTCTCTGGAAGTTGGGGAGAGCAGCAGGATGTAGCGTACCTTGTGGGGCATACTGGGAACTCTGGCTTAGAAATGGCGCCTGGTGGGTGGGTCCCTGGACTGCAGGACTCCATTCCAGTCTGCAGGCAGTGAGCAGCCATGGAGGGCGGGACAGGTGCTGCACGTCGTCCCAGCAAAGTCCTGCTGACTGCTGACATTCTGCCACATTGTTGCCATCGAAAGTGGGTTCAGAGACCAATGTGAAGGTCACAGTCAATGGGCAGTGAGGACAGTGTGCCGCTTGAGTGCACTTCACCCTGATCTGCTTTGGGCTGACTCACCCTGTTGCATCCCTGCACAGCTCAGAATATTCACATGCACTCACCTTCCTCCAGAGCACCAGCCTCCTCAGCCCCAAACCCACCTGTTTCCTCAACCACTTGGAATCACTGATGTCTCAGATACTGCCCATTGCTCTCTCAAACCGGAGCCCAGTCCAGCCGATTTGGGAGAAATCCCCATCCAGACCCCACCACAACTTCAGAGCTTTGCCAGGGGTCACAGGATGTGGCTTCCTAGAAATGTCACCCTCACTGGTGCCTTTTTCGTGGGTGTGGATTTTGAGGAATCAGGCAACAGAATTATTGGGTCACTCGGGATCTGCTCAGAGGAAAGGGGAAACCCCACTCCAAGGCACGTGTCTTGTGGACCATTTTTTTTTTTTTTTAGTTGGAGTCTCACTCTGTCGCCCAGACTGGAGTGCAGTGGCCGCTCCCAGCCACCGCAGCCTCGACCTGCTGGGCTCCGGGATCCTTCCGCCTCAGCCTTCCAAGTAGCCTGAATTACAGGCATGCACTACCACGCCCGGCTGATTTTTTGATTTATTGTAGAGATGAGGTCTCGCTGCCCAGTCAGGTCTTGAACCTGTGGGCTCAGGCAATCTACTCACCTCAGCCTCCCAAAGGCATGGGATTACAGGCTGAGCCACCGAGCCCGGCTTGTGGACCATTTTTACCAACCCGTTTCAGTGGATATGAAACCAACCTGAAGATGACGGTGGTACAGGCATTTTACACTTAAACTCATCGAGTTCATCTCAACTAAGGTCTGCCATATCCATGTTGTAGAGACCCAGATTGCCTGATCCCTCAGGAACATGTGGTGATCCAGCTATGGGGCTGCGACATTCAAGGTGAGGGGCACTTAGGGGAAGTTGGAAACTCCTTAGTTTGCATCTCTGCTTTGAATGGACGGCTTGTCACCCACAGTGTTGAGGGATTCGCCTGCCTCACTGTGGTCCACCTGTAGAATTTGTCTAGACAGTAGAAAACTCTGGGAGCACTTCTGCTTCCATGTGGCCTTCTAATAATTGATAACCCTAAGTCCCCATGACCTCAGAGGCAATTCTTTTTATTTGCTGATGAGCCAGCTTGCATGTAGTTATATCTAAGGCATAAAACTTGGCTGTTAATGACATTTTTAAAATCTCACTTTCCAAGGGTTTCTTTATGATTCCCAAATATGAGATATGATGAATGAATGAAGGCCGGGTAAGTACTTGGTGAAAAATGTACCCCTACAGGATTAAACACATTTGAGCTCATTATCACCTTTCTAAATACAGAAGAAAATGTGAACATCTGTGGAAATGACAAGATGAGGAATTATAAGGACACCACAGGTCAACATTAGGGATCTTCCCATTTTGTTATTTTTTGAGTTGGAGTCTCACCCTGTCACCCAGGCTGGAATGCAGTGGCACTCTCAGAGCCACTGCCACCTTGAACTACTGGGCTCAGGCACTTCTTCCACCTCAAGTTTCAAAGTTGCGGGAACTACAGATGCATGCTACCATGCCTGGCTAATTGTCTTTGATTTATTTTAGAGATGAGGTCTCACCAAGTTGCCCAGGTTGGTCTTGAACCCCTGAGTTCAGGGAATCCTCTCTCCTCGACCTCCCAAGGTGCTGGGATTACAGGCTTGAGTCTTCCCATTTTAAATAGGATTTGTGAGGAAAGTCTGTGTGGTCAAGTGCATGCATCCCTCCTACTTTCCTCTGTATTCTCATTCTACTCCTCCCTGATTCCTCTTTAGGTGATGGTTTCTGATTACACTTGCCCAGAGGCCTTGGACAAAGATGGTGTAATGTGACAGTCCATCATTAAATGGGGATATATGAAAGGAGTGTCTTGTGTCTCTGTTAAGATGCACTGCTGTTGGTCATGTGGTGTCAAAGACACTGTGCTCTCAGTAAACATGGTGGCTGTCTAAGAAGTTCAGTCCTGATGCCAGCCACCATAGCTGCTGTTTGCAGAGCCGGGTGCTGCTTGTGGTTTGGTGTCTTTCACTTATATTTTGTGCCTCTGACCCTCCCTTGCTCACCCATTCTCTGGAGTAGCTGGATTCCAGGTTCGTTCCAGTTTTCTGGGAGTCAGTTGCATAACAATATTTCAAAGAGTCTAGAAATTCCACCCTAAATATTTAAGTCAATGCAAGATCCCCACAAACTTATTTTGTAGCCCAAAGTTTATCTCCAGTGGAGCTGTGAAGAATTCTAGTTACTTGTAGATCCTCTCATTCTGATGCTGCTGGATTGTTTATAAAGCTAGACATCTTATCTTTGCTCTTTTTTTTTTTTTTTTTAGTGGGAATCTCACTTTTTCATCCAGACTGGAGTGCAGTGGCATGTTCCCAGCCCCAGAGGCCTCGACCTGCTGGACTGTGGTGATCCTTCCTCCTCAGCCTTCCAAGTAACTGGAACTACAGACATGCGCTACCACATGGGGCTATGTTTCCCTTTTTTTTTTGAGTTGGAGTCTCACTCTGTCACCCAGACTGGAGTGCAGTGGCCACTCATGGCCACTGCAGCCTCGACCTGCTGGGCTCTGGCAATCCTTCCACCTCAGCCTTCCAAGTAGCCAGAAATACAGGCCTGTGCTACCACGCCCGGCTGATTTTTTTATTTATTGTAGAGATGAGGTCTCGCTGCCCAGGCGGGTCTCGAACCCACGGGCTCAGGCAATCCACTCACCTCAGCCTCCCAAAGGTGTGGGATTACAGACTGAGCCACCGAGCCTGGCTATGTTCTCTTTTACATTATTTTTATCATGTACTTTGCAGTCTGATACCATTTTGTTTATAATATGTACACTTAGAGTAACAGACATTTTTTTTTTTTGAGTTGGAGTCTCACTCCATCCCCCAGGTTGAAGTACATAGGCATACTCATGGCTACCCCAGCATCAACCTGCTGGACTCTGGGGATCCTTCTGCCTCAGCCTTCCATGTAGCCCCAACTAGAGGCACATGCTACCATGCCCGGCTATTTTCTACTCGATGATAGAGAAATTGGAAATCACTGGGGGCAGGAACTACTTGACACTTGACCTTCCCTGTCTTCTGTCTTACCCTTGACTTGAGATTAGGTTTTCTGAGTGAGCTGGTGCAGTAGAAGATCCTGACCAGTCTTCACCTAGACTATCATGTACAGATAGTTCTCAACTTTTTTCAGCTGTACTTTCTTTGTACTAATTTTTCCTCCTGAAATTTCTCTTACAGGTTTGTGCTGTACACTATCATACAATGCAAATTTTTCTGACCCGGAGGCCAACATGGTGGCTGAGGTGTGTTCCTGACAATGCAAATATTGACAAAAACAAAGCTGTTGCTTTTCTACCAAAAGATAACAACACATTTTTTCTTTTTCTAATTATAAATGAAATACGTACTGTAAAAAAAAAAAAGCAAAAATAGATCTCTGTGAAATGAAAGTCTTTGTTTGCACATCTTTCCTGTAAACTTATTCCCTTAGAAGGTGTAAGCAGAAATGTGTTTTTCTTGCATCTTGCAGCCCCGTTTGATTGCATCTCCTGTCACTCAAGGTAAGGGGGCCTTGGAGACTTATCCAATCAGCAGATGATGGCTTGGAAATTATCCAGTCAGACAGCTGTTGGAAATGAGAAGACAACTTCAGGCTGCTGGTGGTGTGTTTTTATCTGGCACCTGGAAGTGCTGGATCATCTTTGATGGAACTGCAGGTCTTTACTTCAGCCTTTGTCGCCTTGTGACCTGCTTATCCTGGTATTCTGTATGGAGGATGCCGGGACATCTGGAAGCTGGGAGACGGTGAGTATGGGGGCGGGTGTGAGAAGGGGAGGGAAGATGGACTGGGCTATGGTGGGACTGGTGAGACTGGCCTTCTGTCAGCTCTGAGCCTGCACTCAACCCTGCTGGCAGTTCCGCCTGGTCCCACTGGTGCAGGTGGGGCTGTGCCAGTACCCAAGGTCCTGTCCTCGCAATGACCTCACTCAGTGGAGGCCTTCCCTGGCAATCCCTCTGGCGGGACCGGGATGGTACTTGGGGGTAGTCTGACATGTGGCCCCACACCTCCATCACAGTGCAAAGGAGTCCCCTGGGGCCAACAGTGTATCGTGCGTCCCTAAGCCCAAATCAGGGCTTGTGTTGTAGGGTCCCTGGAGGACCCGGGAGTAAAGATTTGGAGAAGGGGCGGGGGGAAGCCATGGTGCTGCTTGGTTACAGCCAGGCAGTCGCCTGATCTGGAAAGTCCAGATGGAAGTCCCCAGGGTATGTCATCAGGGTAATTGGCAGTTGGTGTCACCTGGTGTAATCCTAATTCTGCTTGGTGGGACAAAGTCAAGACAAGGAGTTGGAGCAGGGTCTGTAGGGTTATTTGGGAAAGGCATTAGAGTCGAGAAGATGAGGGACTGGTGCCCTAAAGAACTCTTTTGGATTGTGCGTGCTTTTTTTTTTGAGTTGGAGTCTCACTCTGTCGCCCAGACTGGAGTGCAGTGGCCGCTCCCGGCCACCGCAGCCTCGACCTGCTGGGCTCCGGCGATCCTTCCGCCTCAGCCTTCCGAGTAGCCGGAATTACAGGCATGCGCTACCACGCCCAGCTGATTTTTTGATTTATTGTAGAGATGAGGTCTCGCCTACCCAGGCGGGTCTCGAACCCGCGGGCTCAGGCAATCCACTCACCTCAGCCTCCCAAAGGCGCGGGATTACAGGCTGAGCCACCGAGCCCGGCTGTGCGTGCTTTTTGGTTTTTATCCAGGTCAGGGGTGGGGGGAGAGGTTTGCTTGAGCCCAGGAGTTTGAGGCCAACCTGGATCTGCATTTAGCTATAAAAGCTTAAACAATTTAGCTGAGAGTATTTGCACATGCCTGTAGTTCCAGCAGCTTGAGAGCCTGAGAAGGAAGTATCTATTGAGCTCTGGAGGACAAGGTTGTGATAAGCTGTGAGGGTGCCACTTCATTCCTGCCTAGGTGATGGAGTGAAACAGACTCATACATTTAATTTAATTTTTAAAAAATAAAGTCGTATTTTCACCATGTAGATGTGACTTATCCAGATAATCTCACCTGAAAAGAAGTGTCAGAGAAGTAGGGGAAGAGGGAAAAATGGCTGGTCCCCACGTAAATGTGTTCCAGGTCAGGGCCTGTATTATTTGAATGTCAAGATTTTAGAACTTGTAAACTTCTAATGCAACTTGTGATGGTCGTGCCTAATGAGTCTGTTTAAATAGTTTTTGTTCTTCTTATAATATTCAGGGACTCTGAAAAATTATTTTTCTACATGCCAGTGCCTTCTCTTTGTTTCTTCTTTCAGGCTTCATAGCTGCCAGGCACAGTTCTTAGCATGAATTTATGAATGAGAGTATTAAACATGTTCCCTTGTGGCTGTCAAACATGGTAAGAACTGCGCATGGCAGCTATGAAGCCTGAAAGAAGAAACAAAGAGAAGGCACTGGCACATAGAAAAAGAATTTTTTGGCTCAACTCGGTGGCTCAGCCTGTAATCCCAGTGCTTTGGGAGGCCTAGGTGAGTGGATTGCCTGAGCCCGTGGGTTCAAGACCCACCTGGGCAACTTGGCAAGACCTCGTCTCTACAATAAAATCAAAAATGAGCTGGGCATGGCAGTGCATGCCTGTAGTTCCAGCTACGCAGAAAGCTGAGGTGGAAGGATCGCCAGAGGCCAGCAAGTCGAGGCTGCGGTGGCCGGAAGCGGCCACTGCACTCCAGTCTGAGTGACAGAGTGAGACTCCAACTCAAAAAAAAAAAAAAAAAAAAGAATTTTTCAGAGTCCTTGAATATTACAAGAAGAACAAGTTGCCCGGGCTGTTCTCGAACTTGCGGGCTTAGGCAATCTACTCACCTCAGTCTCCTAAAGTACTGGGATTACAGACTGAGCCACCAAGCCCAGTCAAAACATGTACTGTTAAGGTTGCATCCGCTCCATGCAGAACAAGAATAATGCAATGCACTTTCAAGCAGGGTGGCAGTTACTGCCCAGAATAACTTAGAAAGGGCAGGATAAATAACTAGAAGAGACTGGCTCTCTACTAAGATGATATCAATATATTTTTTGGAGTTACAAAATATGGAAGATTCCTGTAGCTGGAATTCTGAGTAAAGAATGTGTTTCTTCATTATTAGATTTAGTTTATAGTTTACAACTTTTTTGGTTAAAAATATTTCAGCCCTGATGCTGTGTTGTGTGACTTGGCACCTGACACCAATTTGTTCCAGTCAGTTGAGAGGCTGAGAAGAGTGAATCCTTTCAGTCCAGGTGGCCGAGGCTACAATGAGCTGTGATTATGCCACTGCACCCTAGAATGAGCACAAAGTGAGAACTCCCAAGTGAAAGAAAATACATAACCTTAGGTTTACCCCAGATCTCCTGTATCAGAAGCTGCACTTTAACAAGATATTCAGTTCATTGCTATACACTTTTAAACTTGGTATGGGTCTTCTAAGTCACTATGAGTTTTCTGTATGATCAATATTACAATTCTTCTATGTACTGTAAATATGGCCCTCAAAAATGCACATGTCGCCGGGCTCGGTGGCTCAGCCTGTAATCCCGCGCCTTTGGGAGGCTGAGGTGAATGGATTGCTTGAGCCCATGGGTTCGAGACCCGCCTGGGCAGCAAGACCTCATCTCTACAATAAATCAAAAAATCAGCTGGGCGTGGTAGCGCATGCCTGTAATTCCAGCTACTCGGAAGGCTGAGACGGAAGGATTGCCAGAGCCCAGCAGGTCGAGGCTGCGGTGGCTGGGAGTGGCCACTGCACTCCAGTCTGGACGACAGAGTGAGACTCTAATTCAAAAAAAATAATAAAAAAGCACATGTCTGTGTTGGTACCCACATTTTTACTGTATTACTCACAAAAGTAAAGTACCTACAGGGGCTGTGTGGATTTTATTCCATTCTTATGACTCATATTTAACACAAAAGAGAATATTTCTGTGTTAAAATTGTCTTATTGGATAGTTCTAGTTGTCATATCAGCTGAAACCTGTTCTCTTCCCTCTCATTTCACCTGGAGCCCATGACCACTTGATAAATATATGTTCATTTTCAGAGACTGTTGACTAAAATATACTGCTGACTAAGATTATATGTAAACTAATTCAGGGATGTGGCCATAGAATTATCTTCAGAAGAGTGGGAATACCCAGACTTTGCTCAACCAATTTTATACAAGAAGGTGATGTTAGAGAACCATAGGAATCTTGTGTTTCTGGGCGAGGACAATCTCAAGAAACCATTTATCTTTCATATCAATATTCCTTTTTTTTCTTTTTTTGAGTTGGAGTCTCACTCTGTCGCCCAGACTGGAGTGCAGTGGCAGGCTTTCGGCCACCATAACCTAAGCCTGCTGGGCTTCGGTAATCCTTGAGTTTCTGCTTTTCAAAATGAGTTTCAGATTCCTGCTTTCAATGAAAACTTTGTGATTTGTTGGTGTAGAAAAGAATTAATAATGTTTTATTTTGACATAAGCCTTTCCCTATTTTGAACTGATCAGTGTCCCCACACTATATTAGTGGTAAGTCCAGAAATTTTGGGTCATAAAATATACTTGCCCACAACCTGAAATACAACTGCCATCTATTTTTGATTCACTGTGAGTAAGTTAAGGACCTACAAATTTGAAATTTTTCTGAAATGTTCTAAAGATTGTGTTGAAAACAATATTTGGGGGTTAATTTTCTAGAATCTTGTATAGTGTATTCTTTCATGAGCACAGTACTAGAATTGTAATAGAAGAATCCCAGCAAGCATCATGTTGTTTTTTATAATAAAACAGGCCTTGCTATCTCTATGCTGGACCTGATCACCTGTCTGGAGCAAATTAAGGAGCCCTGTAATGTGAAGAGACAGTGAATTAACCAGACCCCAGGTAGGTGGGAGTGAATGAAGCAGATGACACAAGTCAAGGTGGAAGCAGAGCTTTAAATGAGGTTCGAGAAGGTGACCTGCTGCTATGGAAATTGTTCTGAGGGAGCCTGGGTTTTTTCTCTTGATCTCACAAAGGGATATCTATTGTTCCATGCACAGAAATTCTCCAGAAACAGTTGTTTTCTTTTGGTGACTTTTCTTCAAGATTACAGTGAAAATCACAGTTCCCTTAATGGTTCATAAGGGACTGTAGGGTCAGATTGCTCTTCTGTTGCTTTGAGGCACATGAAAATATCTCCTTATTTATTTACAAACTTCATGTTAAACTATTTTTTAGGTTTTATTTTTGCGTGTTGTTGGAAATATGTGAGAGTAATTGTGACTCTGCTATTTGATTCTGAAATCCCAAGAACATTGTGAATAGATATTTTAAAATTTCTGCTATATGATTTCCTAAGTTAGGCAGGTTTCAAATGTGATTCTATAGAAATTCATACTTCAAATCAAGCTGGTGGCTCATGCACTAATCCCAGCACTTTGGGAGGCAGAAGCAAGAACACTGCCTGAGTGCAGGAGTTTGAATCCAGCCTGAGCAAGTTGGTCAGACCTCGTCTTTATAATAAATTAAGACAAATTAGCCAAGTGTGATGGCACATGTCTATAGTTCTAGCTATTTAGAAAGCTGAGGTGGAAGGGTCACCTGAGCTTAGCAGGCTGCGGTTGTGCCTGTGAGTGTGCCTCTGCACTCCAGCCTGGGTGCAGAGAGACTGCAACTCTAATTAGATAAATAAATTCATATTCCATAATTTTACCAGAACACAAAATATCCCTCTAGAGAGAAGAAAATCAGATACACATACATGTAGTTTTGTATGTATGTTTAACATGTGGGTTATTTTACAGAAATACAATTTGTATAATCACATATTTCTTGTATAAAATGTAATGATTTGATATGTCAATACATGGTGAAATGATGACGGCAATCAAGTTAATGAGCGTATCACTTACCTTAAGTAGCTGCTGTTTTTATTTTTTATAATAATAATACTTTGTTTCTTCCATTTTTGCACAATTTTAAAGCATATAAGACATTATTATTAAGTATAGTCACTATGGTATACATTAGATCACTATAGTTCACTTATAAGTGAAGTTTTGTAACCAGTTAACATGTTCCAGTTTCCCCACCTGCAGACCTAGTGGCCTCCATTGTACTTTCTTCTTCTATGAGTTTTATGATTTTTGATGTCATGCATACAGTATTTTTCTTTGTGTGCCTGGCTCATGTCACGTAGCACAATAATTATAAGATGTAAAAAAAGAATGCTAAATCAACACAAAAGTATGAAATTGTAGATAAATTAAAAAATAAAAATAATGAGAAGCTGTAACCTAGAATAGCATGGATAAGCATTGTTGCACTGCTTATACAGAATCCTTTCACATAGCTACAATTTTCCACTTTGGTTGGGCATCCATGAAAAACAGACATTATGAATTATTAGCATGTAATCAGACTAGTGACATTTAAGAAAACAATTTTAATTACTTATAAAAAATTTGATGTGAAAATTGTGAGGACTAAACATTTATTTGTTTGTTTATTTATTGAGTTGGAGTCTCACTGTGTCCCCCAGGTGGGAGTGCAGTGGCATGCTCACGGCCATTGCAGCTTAAACCTGTTAGACTCAAGTGACCCTTCCACCTCATCCTTCCAAGTAACTGGAACTACAGGCACATGCCACCACGCCTGTCTAATTTTTTGGTTTATTGTAGAGATGAGGTCTTGCTAACTTGACCAGGCTCATGGACTCAGACAATCAATCATCTCCATCTCAGCCTCCCAAAGTGCTGGGATTAGTGCTAGGATTATAGGCAAAAACCATCATGCCCAGCTAGGACTAAGCCTTTATGCTTTTTATGTTTTATTTTATTTTTTATGTTTTAGTTTATAAGTACTTTATGAAGACCTGCTTTTATTTAATTAGTATAGGCACTTTTTCTCCTTTATGATTTTCTGTTTTTTTTCAATTCGAGGTGTACTTGTGCAGGCTTATTACATGGATATATTTTGTGATGGTCAAGTTTAAGCATCTTTTGAAACCATCACCAAAACACTGCAGACAGTGCCCAACAGGCAGTTTATCAACACTTCTCTCCTTCCCACTTCACCAGTTTATAGGGTCTACCATTCTCATCTTTATGTCTGTGTGTATGGCAGTGTTTAGCTCTCACTTATATGTAAGAAGATGCAGTATTCACTTTTTCCTTTCTATTTAATTTACTTACATTATTGTAAAAATACTGTATATAATATAATATATAAAATATGCTAATGGATTGTTAATGTGGAATCCACAACAATGCAGTTTCTTCATTCTAAAAATGTCTGTTACATAGCGACAAACTCACTCTAAGAGGAACATTTTATAGTGCATTTATTACACATTAAGCAGTGTTTTGTGTTTGTTCACTGTTGGAATGTTAAAAAATACAAAAATAAAATGAAAATAAAAACAACCCCCAGGCTCATAAACTCTCCTAAGTTTTCACTGAACAAATTAGCCCAGTAAAGTCAATAAAAATCAATTGAGAGGATTGCCTGAACCCAGGAGTTCAGGATCAGTCTGGGCAATTTAGCGAGACCTCATCTCTATAGTAAATCAAAAATTAGCCAAGTGTGGTGGTGCATGCCTGTAGTCCCAGCACTTGGAAGGGTGAGGTGGAAGGATCACCTGAGCCCAGCAGGTCATCGAGGCTATGGTGGCCATGGGATTGCCACTGCACTCCAGTCTGGGGAACAAGGTGAGACTCCCAACTCCCCCCTCAAAAATTGATTTCACTCATAGAAGTTTGTGATCAGCTAAAATATTTTTCAGTGCCCAATTGCTAACAAATTTAAAATCTCCTTCCAGGCATAAGGAATACTAATCCAACATAGGATAGATAACAAAATCACTTTCTGTTTAAAGTACTATTAATCATTTTCCAACTGTAACATAATATTTTCCTATCAGAAGAACAAAATCATCACACTCCTCTCATCAAAAGCAGAGAAATTTAAAAACTTATTTGTTAATTATACAAAATAAAAAGAACAAGACAAAAGTATTCAATGATATTCTTTAGTTGTGAAGAAAAATAAAATATACTAAAAATTAAATACACCCATTGTGTATTAAATACACCCATTGTGAATTACATTTTTATAGTGCTTTCAAAACCCATAATTAAATACACCCATTGTGAATTACATTTTTATAGTGCTTTCAAAACCCAATTACATTTTTAAAAATTCTTAAAAACTAAAAATAAACTTACAGTATATACATTTTAAGAGAGCAATTATCTTTGTATATGAGAGCAACAGGTTTTACCATATTTTTCACATTTGTAGAGTTTCTCTCCAGTTTGGATAATCATGTGTCCAGCAAATCCATTGTAAGAGTGAAAGGCAGCCGGGCTCGGTGGCTCAGCCTGTAATCCCATGCCTTTGGGAGGCTGAGGTGAGTGAATTGCCTGAGCCCGCAGGTTCGAGACCCGCCTGGGCAGCAAGACCTCATCTCTACAATAAATCAAAAAATCAGCCGGGTGTGGTAGCGCTTGCCTGTAATTCTGGCCACTTGGAAGGCTGAGGCGGAAGGATCGCCGGAGCCCAGCAGGTTGAGGCTGCGGTGGCCGGGAGCAGCCACTGCACTCCAGTCTGGGTGACAGAGTGAGACTCCAACTCAAAAAAAATGGCTCAGCCTGTAATCCCGCGCCTTTGGGAGGCTGAGGTGAGTGAATTGCCTGAGCCCGCAGGTTCGAGACCCGCCTGGGCAGCGAGACCTCATCTCTACAATAAATCAAAAAAATCAGCTGGGCGTGGTAGTGCATGCCTGTAATTCTGGCTACTCGGAAGGCTGAGGCGGAAGGATCGCCGGAGCCCAGCAGGTTGAGGCTGCGGTGGCCGGGAGCAGCCACTGCACTCCAGCCTGGGCGACAGAGTGAGACTCCAACTCAAAAAAAAAAGAGTGAAAGGCTTTGCCAATTCTTGACATTTGTATGTTTTCTGTCCAGTATGAATCCTCATATGTATAGCAAATACTTTATACGAGTGAAAGGCTTTGCCACATTCTTAACATTTGTAGGGTTTCTCTCCAGTATGGATGGTCTCATGTCCAGCATATCCTTTAGGAGAGTGAAAACCTTTTCCACAACCTTTACATTGATAAGGTTTCTCTCCAGTATGGATCCTGCTATGTTCAGCAAATAGTTTATGAGTTTGAAAGACTTTGCCATATTCTTCACATTTGTAGGGTTTCTCTCCAGTATAGATCATCATATGCCAAACATGTTCTGAACGAGTGCAAATGGCTTTTCCACATTCTTCACATTTGTAGTGTTTCTCTCTCCATTATGGTATCTTTGATGTTGACTAAGATTTGAGTACTGATGAAAGGATTTGTCACATACTTGACATTTGTAGGGTTTATGTGCAGTGTGGATTCTCTGATGGTGAATAAGATGTGAATACCAAGTAAAGGTCTTACCACATTCTCCACATTTATAGAACTTCTCTCCAGTATGAATTTTCTGAAGTCCGGCATGAGTAATAGCTAAGGGCTTTGCCATATTTTTCAATTTTGAAGACTTTCTGTCCGCCTTGGATTCTTTCATGTCTATTTAGATAAGATGATTTTCTAAACACTCCCACAAATATTGTATACATTTTCTCCAATTTTTTTTGATGTTTACATTTTGAGGACTAGTTAAACATTTTGCCATATTCATGTTTGGAAACAATGTCAGAAATAAGGATATTCTAGTAGATAAAAAATTTGGAGTGTTGATGACTTTCTGACACCTGTTACATCTGTAATGGTTATTTGTAAAAGAGCATCCTATCTGCCCTTCACCCACATGCAGATTTCTCTAAGGTTTTTTTAAGTTCTTTTTTTTTTTTAAGTTGGAGTCTTGCTCTGTTGCCCAGACTGGAGTGCAATGGCAGGCTCCTGACCACCACAGCCTCAAACTTCTGGGTTCCAGCAATACTTCCACCTCAGTCTTACAAGTAGCCAGAACTACAGGTGCGTGCTACCATGCCCCACTAATTTTTGATTTATTGTAGAGATGAGGTCTCGCCAAGTTGCCCCGGTGGGTCTTGAATTCATGGGCTCAGGCAATCCACTTGCTTTGGCTTCCCAAATTTCCTGGGATTACAAGCTGAGTCAGCGAGACTTGCTGATGAAAAAATTTTAAGGACTAAGCATTTAAATGATACTACTGAATCTTGTTTACTATGTCATAAATATATTGATGTTATTTTTGCACAAAAGGGAAAGTGGAAATTTAGTTTTTAGGAATGAAGAAAAACCTTACATTTATAAATACTGGAGGCAACATGAATTCTATGAAATATGGTATAATAACTGATGTATAAAATGAACCATTGGGAATACATATTACTATTCACATATAGGTGAAAGAAAATGGTAATGATAACTTTTCACTTGCAATAAACATAAAAAAAATTCAAACCAAAGTGAAAGTCTTAGTAATTACCTAACTCACCTCTTACATGATATATAAATTCTAGTATATTATTTCAGAACTTTTTAAAACTAATATTATATGTAAACTAATATACTGCAAATTAAAAACTAAAAGTGCATAACTTAGCTCTTGTATTCTATATAATAAAATAACAATTATAAAATGATAATTTAAAAGACAAATGGTAACAACAAATTTTTTACTATATGCTTGGAAATGTTTTAGGTTTGCCTACAGCATTAATTTCTTTAGGAATGCTACTATGAGGTGAAGAGATATCATTCTATTTTATACTAGACACACTTGGGCAAATCAAAGTTAAACTTCTAAGCTTACTTCATACTAAGAAAATAAAAATTTAATGTAATAATACATTGTTTTTAAAAATTTAATATTGGGGGGTGGGAGGGGGAAAAAATTTAATATTATGCTTTGTGCCCTGATAAAATGACTCAATCCAAACTCCTTTAGCATTATATTGGAAACCTCCATAAAACTGTATATTGGCTGGGCTCAATGGCTCAGCCAACATCAAAAATTAGCTGGGTGTGGTAGCATGTGCCTGTAGTTCTAGCTACTTGGAAGGCTGAGGCAGAAGGATTGCTGGGGCCCAGCAGGTCAAGGCTGCAGGAGCTTGCTGCTGCACTCCAGTCTGGGTGACAGAGTGAGACTCCAACGCAAAAAACAAACAAACAACATGCCCCACATATTATAATGCAGAAAATACATCACATATCTGTATCTAGTGCTCTAGAGATTGCTGAACTAAACCCCAACAAAGCCACTATTTCCTGTATACACTTCTGACATGAGACATAAATGGAACTTTTAAAATGACTTGAAAGAGAAATCCCTAGAAATATGTCCAGAGTTTTCCCAAATCCCCAAAGCAATGGATGAACTGTCAGATGATATAGTCCCTCACAAGACATAAGAACTTTGGCTCTCACTCTGAATGTGCTGGAAGTGCACTAAAGAGGAACGAGAAGATGTAGGATTGAAGAGTATAAGAGTAAACAGAGTCAGGCTCGGTGGCTCAGCCTGTAATCCCACACTTTTGGGAGGCTGAGGTGAGTGGATTGCCTGAGCCCACGGGTTCAAGACCCACCTGGGCAGCGAGACCTCATCTCTACCCACCTGGGCAGCGAGACCTCATCTCAAAAAATCAGATGGGCATGGTAGTGCATGCCTGTAATTCCAGCTACTTGGAAGGCTGAGGCGGAAGGATCACCGGAGTCCAGCAGGTCAAGGCTGTGGTGGCCAGGAGCGGCCACTGAACTCCAGTCTGGGTGACAGAGTGAGACTCCAACTCAAAAAAAAAAAAAAAGAAAGAATGCATCCTCCATAGTTTCCCAAGTAGCTTGGACAAATTGGTATCAGGTGCCAAGGCAAATAGGTGAAACACAACATTCATGCTGAGATCTTTTGGCCAAAATATATAGTAATTTATTATTGTTTTTTGAGCTGGAGTCTCATTTCTGTTGCCCAGGTTGGAGTGCAGTGGCATACTCAAGGCCACTGCAGCTCCGACCTGCTGGGCTTAGGCGATCCTTCTGCTTTAGCCTTCCAAGCAGCTAAAACTACAGGTGCATGCAACCATGCCCAGCTAGTTTTTGTGATTTATTGTAGAGAAGAGGTGTCACCAAGTTGCCAAAACCCAGGCTCAGACAATTCTGTCACATCAGCCTCCCAAAGTGCTGAGATCACAGACTGAGCCACCATCCCTGGCCAATATAGTAATTTATAAACTCAATTTATTAAAAAAGAAACGTGTTAGGCAGAAATCAGCCTACAGGTATTTCTGATGGCGAGTAATCTCCAAAAGTATATTTATATTACTTGTTTTTAGAATCCTAGAGAGCAAGTCTCTTCTAATTATTCTTTTTCAGAATTTCCTGAGCTATTTTGAGTAGTAACTGCCACCCTGTTTAAATGTGCATGTTATTAACCGTGTTCTCCATGGAGCTAATGGAGCAACCAGACAGAACCTTAAAAGTATTTGTTCCAGGTGGATGCTTGGTGTATGCCTATAATCCCAGCACTTTGGGAGGTCAAGGTTAGAGGACTACCTGAACCCATGAATGCGAGACCAGCCTGGGCAGCTTTGAGAGACCTCATCTCTACAATAAATCAAAAAATTAGTTAGTAATATTTGTACATGCCTGTAATTCCAGCTACTTGGAAGGCTGAGGCAGAGGGATCTCCCAAACACAGCACGTCAAGGCTGTGGTGGCCATGAGTGTGTCTCTGCACTTCAACCTGGGTGACAGAGGGAGACTCCAACTCAGAAAAAAGAAAAAAAAGTACATGTTCCCATCCTTCACTAGGATCTGAAGATCTAAACCATCACCAGTGGGAATCTTGGAGGCAATTTTCTGATACACACAGAAGAGCAAATGCAGGGGCTCCTGAGAAGGCAGTATGCTTTCCCATATTCTCCAGTCAGAAGGGAACATTCTTAATACTGCAGGTCATACATTCATGGTGAGAACAGTTCATGGCATCTAAGCGGTATGGATGAAGAGAACAGAGGAGACGATGTAGGGAGCAGTGTCTGACAGACACGTTGAATATCACAGGAAAAGGACAAAAATAGTTGAAAGAACCTCATTAGGCAGGACCATCACAAGGACAGCAGGAAGGTTTGTAATTGTTAAACACGGCATTTCTTATGACCTGGGACACATTTACCTGAGAACCAACCATTTTTTTCTTTTCTTCCTACTTCTCTAAGATTTCTTCTCAGGTGAGATTATCTAATCAATTTACACCTACATGTTGAAAATATGCCTTTTTAAATTTTAAAATTAAATTGAATTTTTTTTTTCAGTGTCTTACCACCCTCTTGAGAGCCACTGCATTTGCTCTTCTGTGTGCCTCAGGCTGTCTTTGATTTGTGGATTCTTCCACCATCTCCCTGATGTGGGTTTACCTTGTCCTTTGGGATCACTTTTTTTTTCCTTCATAAGCACATGGTCATCAAGAGGACTGAAATCATTTCTGCCTTTCCCCCTCAAGAACAGTGATGTGTCTAAATGTGCAGAGAAACCAGTCACCAAACTGAAATTGATTTCTTGAAAATTACCAATAAAAATAAAATTTAGACTTAATCAACCACAAATGGGATAGGCAACTGTCAAAAGTCTGACACAACTCCATTTTAGATGGACAGGGGGAATCTCTGGCCTCTTTACGTGCTTGTACATAACTAAAATAATTTTGAAATGCTGAAAAAGACAGGGCTCAGTCTGTAATCCCAGCATTTTGGGAGGCCCAGGATAGTGGATTGCCAGAGCCCTCAGGTTCAAGACCAGCCATGGCAACTTGGTGAGACCTCATCTCTACAATAAATCAAAAATTAGCAGGGCATGGTGGACTCTGACTGTAGTTCCAGCTAATTGGAAGTCTGAGGCAGAAACATTGCCAGAGCCCAAAATATCGACGCAGGCATGACCATGAGCAAGCCGCTGCACTTCAGCCTGGGCAACAGAGTGAGACTCCAACTCAAACAAACAAATAAAAAAGCTGAAAATAAAAGGTAGAGCCAGGCTCGGTGGCTCAGCCTGTAATCCCGCGCTTTGGGAGGCTGAGGTGAGTGGATTGCCTGAGCCCGTGGGTTCGAGACCCACCTGGGCAACTTGGCGAGACCTCACATCTACAATAAATCAAAAATTAGCCAGGTGTGGTAGTTCCAGGTGCTTGGAAGGCTGAGATGGAAGGATCACCCGAGCCCAGCAGGTCGAGGCTGCAGTGGCGGGGAGCGGCCACTGCACTCCAGTCTGGGAGACAGAGTGAGACTCCAACTCAATCAATCAATCAATCAATCAATCAAGTGGTTATACAAAAAAAAGATAAGGTAGGCACAAGTATGCAGCTGTCCAGACTAAAAGTGGGAGTATGGGCACTAACTCTATTTTGCAAAATAAAGGACTTAGGTGACCGTGAACCAAGTACAAAAAGAATTCATCACTTTCCACAACTCTCCTCATCACCCAGATGTCTGCAGGTCTAAGACACCTCTTAATCTCGTCCCCACTCTGCCCCCAGCCTGGATAAAAATTTTAAAAATCACACACGACCCAGGAGTGGTCTTTAGGATGCCGGCCACTCATCCTCTCGTTTCCAGTGACCCTTTAAATAAAGTCACAGCTCCAGTTCCAACTCCTTGTCTCAACTTACTGGCTGTCTTACAACCAGCTAAATAAAGGCGGCTTTGACCTGGTGACCCAAACAGCCAGTGACCCTGATGGCATGCCCTGGGGATTTCCAACTGGATATTCCAAATCCGACGACTGTGGGAGTGTCACCCACCAGCACCTTCCCGGGGCCGGCTTCCCACTGCTCCTTCCAAACGCCTTTCCCCCCAGACCCTCCGGGGGCTTCGGGATTCAGATCCACTGTTGGTCCTAGGTAGCACCTTAATGCTGTAATGAAGCCTCCATTTAACCTTGGGGAAGAGAGAGGGACTGGGCCAGGACCACTGTCTCGCCCTGCCCCCACGGGACCACCACACGGGGCGGGTCCTCCCCAAGACCCTCCCGGGTCCCGCACACTTGGAGGGGGGAACTGCACGGAGAGGACTCAGCAGGCGAGGTCGCTGCGGGGTCAGGACCCCTGGGTCCAGGCCCAGCCCCTCCTACACCGAGAGAACCTGGTCGAGCTCGGAGCTGACAGAGAAGCCGGTCCTGCCACAGCCAGGTCATCCGGGCCCATGTCGCCTCCCCTGCTTGCACCCGCCCCCACACTCACCACTTTCCAGGTGTCCCAGAGTCCTCCCCACCGATTCCCAGGACTTGCACGTCACAAGACGACAGAAGCTGAAGAGACGACACGCAACACGCGTGGGTCCTGGAGACCAAGACAAAACTGCGAGGACGACCCAGCTCTGGGCCCAGGTGAAGGACACGGAGGCCCGGTTGGAGTCTGAGGCCGTCACCTCACTTCCGGCTCCGATCTGATTGGCAGTTCAGACGGCAGCGTCCGTTGTCTGGATAAGGCTCCAGGCCCCGCCTCTCTAGTGTTTAGTGACAGGTGATACGATCAGACTCGCGATGCATGAGGCACGAAAAGGTTGGGAATTCTCCCAGCACCGGAACGTGGCGGGGAGGTGTAGGGTTGTAGGCCCCTCGCAGGACATGGTGGGGAAACTGACGTCTGTATGGTTCCCAGACGTTGCGTCTCGGAGCTGCAGGAGTACAATCCCCGCGTGTCCCGTGGGGGCGTGTCATCCCACAGTCCAGCGATCCAGCCACCAGGAGAGACGTAGACTTCCATCATGCCCAGAGTGGGACCCACAACCCTGTTCCTCCTCCAACCCCTCCCCCCCAGACTCCGGGACAAGGAGAAGCTAAACATGTTTTTTCCTGTGGCGTCCCTGTCGCTCTGCATCTTCTGTCAGTCAAGACGAGAAGGGGTGGGTCCTGGAGCCCGATCCGATCTGCAGAAGGATCCTCTCTGGCAAATAATGCAGTCCAGTTGTTCACAGGAGGCCATGGTCAGAGAAAGGACTCGGTGGGAAGATGTTCACCACCCTTCTGGCTCTCATCTGTGTCATGAGTAGGCTCCATATCTGGGAGGACTCATGATGTCCCATTCACACATTATTTAGGGTACTTAGAAATTTCAAGTAATTTTTTTTGAGTTGGAGTCTTGCTTTGTCACCCAGGCTGGAGGGCAGTGACATGCTCTTGGCCACTGTAACCTCAAATGCTGGGCTCAGGCGATTCTTCTGCTTCAATCTTTCAAGTAGCTGGAACTTCAGGCAAGTGCCACCATGCCTTGCTAATTTTTTGATTTATTGTAGAGATGAGGTCTCACCAAGTTGCCCGGGCTGGTCTCCAGCCCACCAGCTCAGGCAATCCACTCGCCGTGGTCTCTTAAAGTGCTGGGATTACAGGCTGACCCAGAGCCTGGCCTTGTTACATTTCAATGAATACTTTCCATGTTTGTTCTCAACTGAAGAATAACACTGAAGTCACTTTGTAGAATTAACATACTTCATTTTAGCCGGGCTCGGTGACTCAGCCTGTAATACCGTGCTTTGGAATGCCAAGGTGAGTGAATTGCCTGAGCCCGCGGGTTCGAGACCCGCCTGGGCAAATTGGTGAGACCTCATCTCTACAATAAATCAAAAAATTAGCCAGATGTGGTAGCGCACACCTATAGTTCCAGCTGCTTGGAAGGCTGAGGCGGAAGGATCGCCAGAGCCCAGCAGGGTGAGGCTGCGGTGGCTGGGAGCGGCCACTGCACTCCAGCCTGGGCGACAGAGTGAGACTCCAACTAAAAAACAAAACAAAAAAAACCCTTTATTTTATTGATTTTACTGGCCAATTTGTTCAGGTGATAACTTGTAAAATTTGGTAAGTCAAGGGGTTCTTTGACTTTCTCTGTATTGGTCTGACTATCAAAGGGAACAGAAACAAGACAGTTTTTGGTGTGTAATAAATGTTTCATAATTAACTATAAAATTTTTTTTTGAGTTGGAGTCTCACTCTGCCACCCATCCTGGAGGGCAGTGACACACTGCCGGCCACCCAGCCTCATCCTCCTGGGCTCTGGCGATCCTTCCACCTCTGCCTTCCAAGTAGCCAGAACTACAGGCATGCACTATCACGCCCGGCTAATTTTTGATTTATTGTAGAGATGAGGTCTCGCCAGGTTGCCCGGGTGGGTCTCAAACCCACAGGCTCAGGCAATCCACTCACCTTGGCTTCCCAAAGTGCTGAGATTACAGGCTGAGCCACCAAGCCTAGCAAATATTTTTCTTAGAGGGACTTGGTGGCTGTACGTAAGAGACTGAAGATACCGAGACATGAAATGGCATTGATTCTACACGTGGATTTCACATAAACACTTCACTAACATACTTTGTATGTTATGTGTATTACAAGTTGTATTTTTACAATAATGTAAACAAACTAGCCCAGAAAGAGAAAACCAAATACTGCATGTTCTCACATATAATTGAGGGTAAATACTGGGTACACACAGACATCAAGATGAGAAAAGCAAACATTAAGGAGTGGTGAAGGGGGAGGGAGAGAGCAAAGCCTTGAAAAACTGCTTTTTGGGCACCATCTTCCCTGTTTGGGTGGTGGGTTTAACAGAAGCGTAAATCTCACCACCACACAATATACCCATGTCACAAACCTGCACAGGACTCCACTGAATTCAAAACAGAAAACAAATAGAAAATCATGAAGAAGAAAGTATATCTTTATTGTTCATTAAATGAAAGTGGGCCATCATAAAGTTCTTCCTTTTCATCTTCACCATGAGAAGCTAAGATGAGGTGGAAGAGGAGAGTCTGGACTTGCTGTCTCGGCTGATAGAGGCGGAAGAGATGGAGGGAGGCAGGAGAGACTGGACACTTGGTGCAGCTTTCAGAAACCCCTCTTAATTTCTGTCTGATGCTTTTACATTTTCATTTCTCAAAAAAATGTTTCCCTATGGCACCCATTCTGCTTCTGCTATTTGCTTTAGTTTTAGTGCCCTATAGTAGAAAGTTCCTGTTATAAAAGATTTCAAAAGCAATCTGTAATCAGAACACTTCTGCCAACTTGTGTAATGGTGAAGTGTTTTTTGGCACTGCTGATTTTGTGTCTTTTCTCACTGTCAGTCTCGCTGTCACCCAGGTTGGAGTGCAGTGGCAGGCTCAAGGCCACTGCAGCCTTTTCCTGCTGGGCTAAATACTTCCCCCTTAGCCTCCTGAGTCCCTGGAACCACAGGCATGTGGCACCATGCCTACTGTTTTGATTTATTGTAGAGGCTGTTCTTGAACACCTGGACTCAGACAATACTCTTACCTCAGCCTCCCAAATTGCTGGGATTACAGGCATCAGTCACCACACTCAACCTCTTCTCTGTCTTCTTTCTAGTCACCTGACACTGTTAGAAATACTCCCCTCCATCCATTCATCTGCTATTAACTCCTCTGGTGTGGTGCTTGTTAGCTTGATGTCTTCAAGATCTATATCTTGAGACCCTTTTCTCTTCACCTTTTTGCCACAAACACACTTGCTTTCTCTGATTTCTTTGATTCGCTCTAGAGGGCCCAACTGCTCATATAGAGACAGCAGTAACACATGGTGTGTTAAGCAGAATCTCACAACACTTGCTTTTAAACACTCAGTATTTTCATGAATAAAGGTAATTTGAAATACTTTCCAAGGACACAAAAAATACCTGAGATAATTTATTATCAATAGCAGATTATTATTTTTTTTTGAGTTGGAGTCTCACTCTGTCACCCAGACTGGGGTGCAGTGGCCACTCCCGGCCACCACAGCCTCGACCTGCTGGGCTCTGGTAATCCTTCCACCTTAGCCTTCCAAGTAGCTAGAACTACAGGCGCATGCTACCACGCTCAGCTAATTCTTTTGATTTATTGTAGAGGTGAGGTCTTGTCAAGTTGCCCAGGTGGGTCTCGAACCCGGGGCTCAATCCACTCACCTCGGCCTCCCAATGCACTGGGAATACTTTGAGTGCTGAGCCACCGAGCCTGGCCCACATCAATTTTTAAAATGTTGAGATATAATAAAATTGTATTTCACACATTTTATGTAAATAGAATAGCAAATGTGGTGCCTCCTAAATAATTTTATTAGTGGCAGAATAATCTGGTTTTTAGAACATTATCCATCACTAACTTCTTAAAATGTGATTGGCTTCCAGTTGCTAATTTCGTTGGTTACTCTTTTATCAGAATTGATTTGTGTTAAAGGCCTCACAGTCCATAGACATTAACTGCAAGACTCTGAGCCCTCAGAAGGGAGCGGTCATCTCTCCCTGAAATGTGTGAGATGGGTGGCTTGAGGAACCAACACACTGGAAGACAAAGTCTCCTCTGCACTCACGTGTGAGCTTCAGTCTCCAGTGAGACACAAGGCCCATTTTGGCTTCCTTGGCAGTGGTTTTCTTCCATATATGTCCTGTTTTACTTTTAAACTTGTATTGCCTTGGTTTCTCAGTGTTTTTTTGTTTATTTGAGTTGGAGCCTCATTCAGTTGCCCAGACTGGAGTGCAGTGGCACACTACCAGCCACCTCACCCTCAACCTGCTGGGCTCTGGCGATCTTTCCGCCTCAACCTTACAAGTAGCTGAAACTATAGGCATGCGCTACCACGCTCGGCAAATTTTGGATTTGTTGTAGAAATAAGGTCACGCCAAGTTGCCTGGGCTGGTCTCGAAACCATGGGCTCAGGCAATCAACTTGCCTCGTCATCCCAAAGTGCTAGGATTACAGAATGAGCCACTGAGCCCGACCTTCAGTGTGTTTTGTTTTGTTTTTGAGTTGAAGTCTCACTCTGTCACCCATACTGGAGTGCAGCAGCCGCTCCCGGCCACCGCAGCCTCGACCTGCCAGGCTCCAGAGATCCTTCTGTCTCAGCTTTCTAAGTAGCTGGAACTACAGGTGTGTGCTACCACACCCGGCTAATTTTTTAAAAAAATTTATTGTAGAGATGAGGTCTTGCCAAGTTGCCCAGGTGGGTCTTGAACCCACGGGCTCAGGCAATCCACTAACCTCAGCCTCCGAAGCACAGGATTACAGGCTGAGCCACCGAGCCCGGCTTCAGTGTGTTTTTAAAGCAAACCTCACACTAGTTTAATTTCCTGTTCTTTTTGATACACGATGCCACTTGTTTTCTTTTCAGACTTTTAACGGATTTTTCGATTATTCTTCCATGCAAGAAAATGTCTTCAGGAAAAAAAAGATTGTGTCTATATTAGTGTGATATTCAATTTATCAAATGACTAGAGAATTGTTGACTTAATGATACTGTTGAATCTTCCTGCCAACGTATATAGTGTATTTATTTTGTATTTTTACTATTTTCCAAGTACTGTGAAAATATTTTACACTAATTTCTTATTGAATTTTGTAAAATATAATTTTTTTCAGAAGTGCTGTAATATGTCTTCAATTTCAACTTCAACATGATAATATAAGTTTTTTTTTTTTTTTTTTTGAGTTGGAGTCTCACTCTGTCACCCAGACTGGAGTGCAGTGGCCGCTCCCGGCCACCGCAGCCTTGATCTGCTGGGCTCCGGTAATCCTCCTGCCTCAGCCTTCCAAGTAGCTGGAACTACAGGCACGTGCTACCATGCCCCGGCTAATTTTTTTATTTATTGTAGACATGAGGTCTTGCCAAGTTGCCCAGGTGGGTCTCAAACCCACGACCTCAGGCAATCAACTCACCTCAGCCTCCCAAAGGCGCGGGATTACAGGCTGAGCCACCAAGTCTGGCTGATAATATAACTTTTAATTCCTTTTTTTGGGGTTGGAGTCTCACTCTGTTGCCCAGGCTGGAGCACTGTGGTATGCTCACGGCCACTGCAGCCTCAATCTGCTGGGCTAATGTGATCTTTTTGCCTCAGTCTTCCAAGTAGCTAGAAATACAGGCACACGATACCACATCTTGTTTATTTTTTTGATTTATTGTATAAAGAAAGTCTCACAAATTTGCCTAGGCTGGTCTCCAGTCCCTGAGATCAGGCAATCCTCTCACTTTGGTTTCCAAAATTGCTGGCATTACAGGCTTGAGTCACCATGCCCAGCCCCCTGTTGATTCTATTAATGTAACTAATAGTATTGATGGATTCTTGAAAGCAGAATCTCATTTTATTCCTGGCACAAAGGGCACTTGATCATAATGTGATGTCCTAATGTGCTGACCAAATGTTTCTAATAAACCTTACATTCATATTAGAATGTGATTATTCTACAAGGAAAATATATGAAATTGTTAGTATGTAATAAATATTGTGTGTGGAGGTTTTTCTCAGCCAAGTAAACCACATTTTTATAGTTTTTAATATCTCCTAACTGGATATAATCTGCTGATCAGGGGCCTAGGCATTTTTACTTTTCTGTAGAAAATTCCATGGCCACATCCCCGAATGTCAACATACCCTGAAAAACAACAAGACATACTTACAAGTGGCCGTGGGCACAATTGTTAACTGCAGGAAAAATGAGAATGAAAATGTTCTAACTTTTATGACAATGGAAATACTGGATAATTTTAAACACAGAAGTATTCTATAATGTTTTCTTTGAATCTGAAGAAATGGAATGAAATAGGATTCACTCAACTAGTACAGATAATATACTTTCTTGAATGATACAATATAAAATTTAGGCACAAACATAGGTGTTACATTTTGGAGGACTATATTTCCATAACACAGGATAAGTAGTATATATTGCTCAGATAAAAATCTTAGAGTTAGAGGGACCCTTGCACATTTTAATGTGTACAACAATGAAATGAATAGTGAAAAAAAAAAAAAAGCAAAATCTGATTTAGGAGATCTGGGGTAAAATCTGAGATACTGCTTTTTTTTTTTTTTTTTTTTGAGTCTCTGTCATTGTTTCTGGCATGCAGTTCCTTAACCACAGCTTACTACAGCCTCTACCTCCGTGGCTGAACAGATCCACTCTTCTCAACCTCCTGAGTGACTGGGTTTACTCAAATGCACAAGCACACCAGGCTAATTTTTTTGATATGGGGTAGAGATGATGGGTGGCTATATTTCCTAGGCTGGTCTCAAACTCTTGTGCTCAATATATTCTTCTACCTCAGTTTCCTAAAGAGCTGGAATGACAAGCACAGAAACTATTCATGCTCTCACTTTCTTCACTTCTAACAAGCTCACCAGGGATGCCAATGCTTCCAGCCCAAAAGAAATATTTTGTCAAACATCTGCCAAGTGACAGAACCTGGGCTTATCTCAGTTTATCTGAAAAGTAAAAATGAGAACCTTCCATTTCCTTTTTTTCCTACAATTTCTTGTGGGGTACTGACACCATTTTAATTTCTTTTTTTGAGTCAGAGTCTCACTCTGTTATCCAGACTGAGTGCAGCGGCACTCTCATGGTCACCACAGCCTTGACCTGCTGGGCTCAGAATATCCTTCCAACTCAGCCTTCTAAGTAGCTGGAACTAGAGGTGCGCTAACACACATGGCTAATTTTTTGAGGTCTTGCCAAATTGCCTGGGCTGTCCTCAAACTCATGAGCTCAGGCAATCCACTTGCCTTGGCTTCCCAAAATGCTGGGATACAGGTTGAGACACTGAGACCAGTCTCTCACATGATTTTCTACAAATGCAGTGAATACAGTACATGTGCTGATAAAAATAAACTTATGGAGCAAGTAATACTAGGGTTGGTAAAAATGGCCCACTAAGCTGAATGCAGTGGCTCATGTCTATAACCCCAGCTCTTTGGGGGTCCAGAAATTCAAGATCAGCCTCGGTAACTTGGTAAGAGCTCATCTCTGTAATAAAACCAAAATTAGCCAGGCATAGTTGCACGTGCCTGTAGTTCTAGCTACTTGGAAGTCTGAGGTGGAAGAATCACCTGAGACCAGCAGGTCAGGGCTGTGGTGACCACGAGAGTGCCACTGAACCCCAGCCTGGGTGACTGAGGGAGACTCTGAATAATAATAAAAAAGAAAACCAAGAAACCGAGACCATTCACTTTGCAGGACCTTGGATGCATTTTGAGTCTATAATATAAGTGATTGAGCCAGGGATGGTGGCTCTCGCTTATAATACCAACACTTTGGCAGGTAGAAATGAGAAGACTGCCTGAGGCCAGGGGTTGAAACCACTGTGGGCAAGTTGACAAGAACCTCTCTCTACAATAAATTAAAAAATAAAATTAGCCAGGCTTGGTGTTGTAAGCCTGTTGTTCCAGTTACTGCTAGGCTGAGGTGGAAGGACCACCTGAGCCCAGCAGGTTGAAGCTGCAATGACCACAAGTGTGCTGCTATACTCCCACTTGGGTGAAAAGGATTCCCCCCCAAAAAGAATAAATTCTCAGTGATGTATCACATAACTAAAGATCTGAGTACTATGTGTACTCACTCATAAGTTGACCCTGAACATTATTCAGAATACTGTAAGAAAGTGACTGACTGTATTGTGACACAACCATGGGAGTAGGAGGATATAATATCAACAAAGGCACCCAAACTTTACATGTACCCTAAATTGTTCCCTACATTTTAAAATAAAAATAGCCGGGCTCAGTGGCACAGCCTGTAACCCCACTCCTTTGGGACACTGAGGTGAGTGGATTGCCTGAGCCCACGGGTTCGAGACCTGCCTGGGCAGTGAGACCTCATCTCTACAATAAATCAAAAATTAGCCAGGCATGGTAGCGCACACTGTGGTTCCAGCTACTCAGAAGGCTGAGGAGGAAGGATCGCTGGAGCCCAGCAGCTTGAGGCTGCGGTGGCCAGGAGCGGCCACTGCACTCCAGTCTGGGTGACAGAGTGAGACTCCAACTCAATAAAAAAATAAATAAATAAATAAAAATAAAATAAAAAATAATAGAAAAAAGAAAAAAAAATAGAAGAGAATAGAAAACCTGGTTTCCCAGAATGGGGACAATGTCAACACCCAATTTCTCTTCCATACTAAGTATTTCATATCTGTTCTTTGTAGAAAAATCACATTTGACCAGAAATGTAAAAATTATTAGAAACATTGTGTCAGCACGTTGCAACATTACATCTTGATCAATCTCCCTTTATATCAGGAAAGAATAGCAGATTCAGCACTTGGGAATCCATCAATACAATTAGTCATATTAACAGAATCAATGAGAAAGTCATATGATCATGTTAACAGATTGAAATGATATTGTGACACTTTTAGAAAAGAATTATACATTTAAAAATCAAATGATTAGCTGGGCATGATAGCATGTGCCTGTAATTCCAGCTACCTGGAAGACTGAGACAGAAGGGTTGCCGGAGCCCAGCAGGTCGAGGCTGCAGTGCCTGGGAATGGCCACTGCACTCCAGTCTGGGTGACAGAGTGAGATTCCAACTCAAAAAAAAAAAAAAAATCAAATGATAAGGAAGTAGTATATAATATTTCTGAAACACATGAAAAACAGTAGAAATAAAAAGTAATAAAAATACATTTTGGGAAGAAAGTTAAATGGTATCACTAAGTTGATATCCTCTAATCAGCTTATCAATTGAGCCTGATAATGACATCGACACCAGCTATTTTTGTTCTGGATAATTTTTTTTTTTTTTCACAACAGAACATTTAAATTGGAAATCCATAAAAATCTGAAAAAAATAGAATATTTTACCTAATAAGGACTAGGAAAGTAAAGCAGTATGATAGTGACTTTTTAAAAAGATTGAGAAATCAAGGGAATACAAATTTAAAAGGAGACTAAGACACATATGTAAATGCACTATACAATCAAGCCACAGTGGTGGAAGAGAAGTAGTGGCCTTGCTGTTTCTCACGGGAGACTGAGCTCACACATGTGGAGAGACTTTGTCTTCCGTGTGTTTGCTTCTTGCAGGTCTTCCTCACCCGTGTTAGCCAGAGATGACCCAGCCCTTCAGACTGTTCAGAGTCTCAGAGTCAGTGTCCTCTGCACAGTAAGTCCTTAATTACAAATGTGTTCTGATAAAAGAGTAGCCAATATGATATGCAATGGAAGCATACATATTAAATCAGAGATGGATAATGTTCTAAAAACTGGATGATTCTTCATTTGTCATTTAGGAAGCACAGAATTCTGTTATATTTAAATAAAATGGGTGAAACTACACTTTTATTCTATCTAAATATTTTAAAATTCGACGTTGCCATTGACACGGTGTCTGTAACTCAGTGTCCACCACAAGTTGATTCTCCCTCATTATGTTCCTTACTCTTTCACTTCCATTATATCTTCATACAGAAGTATGACTTTGTCATCTTTTTTTTTTTTTTTTGAGTTGGAGTCTCACTTTGTCGCCCAGACTGGAGTGCAGTGGCCGCTGGGCTCTGGTGATCCTTCGGCCTCAGCTTTCCAAGTAGGTGGAACTACAGGTGTGCTATCACGCCCGGCTAATTTTTTGATTTATTGTAGAGATGAGGTCTCACCAAGTTGCCCAGGCGGGTCTGAAACCTGCGGGCTCAGGCAATCCGCTCATGTCAGTCTCCCAAAGGCACGGGATTACAGGCTGAGCCACCGAGCCCGGCTGACTTTGTTTTCTTAATGTATGCTTCTTAGACGCTGTTCTTGGTAATCAAACCTGTCAGGTGTTTTATATGGAAAATATTTCTTTTTTCCTATTCTTATACATATCCATGGTAGCACACGCCTGTAGTTCTGGCTACTTGGAAGGCTGAGGCAGAAGGATTGCCAGAGCACAGCAGGTCGAGAGTGCGGTGGCCAGGAATGGCCAGTGCACTCCAGTCTAGGTGACAGAGTGAGACTCCTACTCGGAAAAAAAAAATAATAATAAAAAAAGTAAACCATCAAATTTCATTGTATGCAAAACCAGATTACAAATATTCAAGCATTTCTGTTCTTTTGATATTGTGATCCATGTGTGAAGAGCTTTCTTCAGTTTTAAAAACTGAATCTGATTATTTACTAAACATAAACTTATCATATATATATTTTAAGAGAGTAATTATCTTTGCTCTGATGTCTATGAAATATTCATTTATATTATATCAAATTACACTTACGGCTTGTAAGTATTGATAGTATGAAGATGCATCAAGATATTAATGTTCTGGCCTCATCTTCTCATTTGCATGTAGGTAGCAAGACAAATGATTTCTAAAACTCTCAATGATTCTTTGTCATTTACTTCAAGAGAAAAATGTTATCCTGAGCACTCACCTCATTCCGAACTTACAAGAATGGTCAATGTGAGCCACAAAAAACCTCTTCACTTTGATCTTTTAAAGGAGATTACATATCAGTGTTCTTCATCCTCCATGAAAAACATGAGATGAGTGCTGGTCACCTACTATACAGGGACATTTCATAGCTCTAACATACCAAAAACTGACCCCATGTCTTTACATAAACACTACGAATGAAGGCATAGCATCATGTGAGTTGTGTTACATTAATATTGTGTGCTTTTTGAAATATCCTCAAATTCTGTCAATGTAAAACCAAAATTATACAGAGAATATACTTATGCTTTCCTAAAAAACAAACAACAAACCATCTTCCAATGCTCTCAATATTTGATATTTATTTCAGTTTGACCTTTCAATAAATAAGCTTCCTTATAAATTGCATCTGTAAATTTTTCAGTCTGATACCCTAGTATTTCCAATGGCATATATTTTGAACAAAGGCCAGTCCACATTCTTTAAATTTGTAGATTCTCTACAATGCAGTCTAATGTCAAATAAAGTTTTAGCTGGTTAATGTCTTTAAATATGTTTTACATGTGTACATTCAAAAGATCTGTGGTTTGAGTAAAGATAACAGTGCTGTTTACATCTGTAAATTTCTCACCATGTCCCTATTGTTTATAACTAGATAGATGATTTTCCAGTCATTACAGATACTGAAATTTTAGAGTATAAATTGATGATGAGAAAACTTGGAATAACAGTGAAAAGGTTTACCCCATTCTGCCAATGTATAGGGAATCTCTAAATATAGATGCTCATCTGTCAACCAAATATTGAATGAGAGCTAAAGACTTTATCTCATTCCTCTCATTTACATAGTTTCTTCTCTGTATGGATTCTCATATGTCCAGCTACTTGTATATGTGAGCAAAGGGCTTACTATGTTTTTCACATGTGTAGAGTTTCTCTCCAGTGTGGATGATTATGTGTCCAGCAAATCTGTTGTGAGAGTGAATGGCTATGTCACATTCTTCACATTTGTAGGGTTTTCCTCCAATATCAATGGACTTATGTTCAGTAAATACTTTTGGAGAGCAAAAGACTTTGCCACATTCTTCACGTTTGTAGAGTTTCTCTCTAGTATGGCACCTCATAGTATAGCAAATCATTTGAGAGCAAAAGGCTTTACCACATTAGTCATTTTTGTAGGATTTCTCTCCACTATGGATGGTATTGTGTCCAGCAAATCCTTTATGACTGTGAAAATCTTTGCTACACTTTTCACATTTGTAAGGTTTCTCAATAGCATGGATCTTAACATGTCAAGGAAGTAGTGAATGAGAGTGAAAAGCTTTTCTGCATATTTCACATTTGTAGTGTTTTTCTCCATCATGGATGGTCATGTGTCCAGCAAATGCATTGTGAGAGTGAAAGGTTCTCCCATATTCTTTACACTTGTAGGATTTCTCCCCAGTATGGATGGTCTTATGTCCAGCACATCCTTAATAGAGTGAAAGGCTTTGCCACACTCTTCACATTTGTACAGTTTCTCTCCAGTATCAATGGTCTTATTTCCAGTAAATCCTCCATGAGTACAAAAAGCTGTGCCACACTTTTCATATGTGTAGGGTTTCTCATGGATCTTGCCATGTTGAGCAAGTAGTCAATGAGAGTGAAAAACTTTTCAATATATTTCACATTTGTAGGGTTTCTCTCCAGTATGGATCATCTTACGTCCAGCTAGTCCTTTGTGAGAGCAAAAGGCATTTCCACATTCTTCACATGTATGGTTTCTTCCCAGTATGCACCTTGATATATCCAGCAAGCTTTGAATTGGAGCAAAAGACTTGGCCACATTCTTCACATTTGTAGGATTTCCCCCCAGTACACATGGTCTTATGTCTAGCAAATCCTACATGAGAGTGAAAGACCTTGCCACATCTTCACATTTTTAAGTTTTTTTCCCCAGTATGGATGGTCTTATGTAAAGCAACTCCATAGCAAGAGTGAAAGGCTTTGCCACATTCTTCACATTTGTAGGGTTTCTCTCCACTATCCACTTTGATATGTCCAGCAAGCTTTGAATGGGAGCAAAAGGCTTTGCCACATTCTTCACATTTGTAGGATTTCTCCCCAGAATGAATGGTCTTATGTCGAGACAATCCAGAGTGAGCGTGAAAGGACTTGCCACATTCCTCACATTTGTAGGGTTTCTCGCCAGTATGGATATTCTGATGTTCAATAAGCTTTGAGTACTGAGTAAAGCCTTTGCCACATTCTGCACATTTGTAGGGTTTCACTCCAGTATGGATGGTCTTATGGCCAGTAAATCCTCCTCGAGAGCTAAAAGCTTTGCCACATTCTTCACATCTGTAGGGTTTCTTCCCAGTATGGATGGTCTTATGGCCAGCAAATCCTCCTCGAGAGCGAAAGACTTTGCCACATTCTTCACATTTGTAGTGTTTCTGTCCTTTATGGATCAGTGTATGTCGAGAAAGGTTTGAATGAGAGTGAAAGTCTTTGCCACATTCTGCACATTTGTAGGGTTTCTCTCCAGTATGGATACTCTGATGTTCAATAAGCTTCGAGTACCAAGTAAAGCCTTTGCCACATTCTGCACATTTGTAGGGTTTCTTTCCAGTATGGATCACTGTATGACGAGTAAGATTTGAACGAGAGATAAAGACTTTGCCACATTCTGCACATTTGTATGGTTTGTGTCCAGTATGGACTGTCTTATGTACAGCTAATCGTCCTTGAAAGCTAAAGGCTTTGCCACATACTTCACATTTGTAGGGTTTCTGTCCATTATGGATCAGCGTATGCCGAGAAAGGTTTGAATGAGAGTGAAAATCTTTGCCACATTTTTCACATTTATAGGGTTTCTCTCCAGTATGGATCACCATATGTCGAGCAAGGTGTGAACGAGTTTGATAGGCTTTGCCACAATCTTCACATTTGTAGGGTTTCTCTCCAGTATGGATCATTGTATGTCTAGTAAGTCGTGAATGAAAGTGAAAGGCTTTGCCACATTCTTCACATTTGTAGCGTTTGACTCCAGTATGTATCAATGTATGTTCAGTAAGTTGTGAACAAAAGTGAAAGGCTTTGCCACATTTTTCACATTTGTAGCGTTTCACTCCAGTATGGATCACTGAATGATGAGTAAGATGTGAATGAGAGTGAAAGGCTTTGCCACATTTTGCACATTTATAGGGTTTCTCTCCAGTATGAAGGGTCTTATGTCCAGCAAATTCTCCTTGAGAGCGAAAGGCTTTGCCACATTCTTCACATTTGTAGTGTTTCTCTCCAGTATGGATCATTGTATGTCGAGTAAGGAGTGAACGAATGTGAAAGGCTTTGCCACATTCTTCACATTTGTAGGGTTTCTCTCCAGTATGGATCATTGTATGTCGAGTAAGGAGTGAACGAACGTGAAAGGCTTTGCCACATTCTTCACATTTGTAAGCTTTCTTTCCATTATGGATCATAGTATGTCGAGTAAGGAGTGAACGAACGTCAAAGTTTTGCCACATTCTTCACATTTGTAGGGTTTCTCTCCAGTATGGATCACTGTATATTGAGTAAGATGTGAACGAGAGTGAAAGGCTTTGCCACATTCTTCACATTTGTAGGGTTTCTCTCCACAATGAATTTTCTGATGTTGTGAATGACATGAGTAATAGCTAAGGGCTTTGCCATGTTTTTCACTTTTGAAGGCTCTCTCTACCCCTATGGATTCTTTCATGTCTATTTAGATAGGATGATTTCTTAAACACTTTCCCACATATATTGGGTATATTTCCTCCACTATTTTTTTGATGTTGACTACATTTTGAGGACCGGTTAAATGTTTTGCCATATTTGTGTTTGAAAGCCATTTCAGAAATATGGATACTCTGGTAGATAACAAATTTGGAGTGTTTATGAAAGACTTTCCTACTCTTGTTAAATCTGTAATGGTTATTTGCAACTGAGCATTCTATCTGCTCTTCACTCTCATGCACACTTTCCCAAGATTTTTGTAACCATAAGTTCTTAAGGACATATTTACCATATTTTCCCATTGGCACCTTTGCAAGTGAGTCTTCTATGCTATTCTCTGGCAAAAGGCATTCAGTGTAATGAGAAGTCACAGCTGAAAATCATGAAAATTAAAATTTATTCCACATGCTAGATTCAGGTGAATATCCTTTGAAAATAAAACATAATATTATACCATGCTAAGGACATAAGTATGATGGCAAGTAAAAATCACAGGTTTCCACTCCATCATAAATATATGTACTTAAAAAAAATACCCCATTGCCTGTGTGAGAACTCAAAAAACAGCTAAGATTTTGCAGAATCCACATGAAAAAATGAGTTACATGGAAGAAAAAGTTTAGTAATTTTGCCACCATAATTTCTCTTCCTTTACAATACAGCATGATGCAATCAGATGGGCTGTTCTAACTCTTGAATTCTTCCTCAGGGAATAAACAGAAGAGTGGAGTATGAGTCCACACTTCTGTCCGTTGAGGGTTTATGCAAAGACTGGTTTCTGTCCCAATGTACAGAGAAGACACATCCTAAGAACAGGTATGAGTCTCCTAGAATCTCTAACTTAGTGATTGGTGTTACATTCATCTAGACAAAGCAACATCATAAACATTATGACGTGTGTATCTTTGAATTTCAAATACCCCAATTCAAACAAAGTATGCCTAAGCATAGAAAGAATCAGGATAAATGATTCAATTAAGGGTACAACAATAATTTGTGGAGCTGCAATTTACAAAAAGTTTGAGAAATTTTCCTATGAAATGTAGAAACCCTTACTTGAACCAGCACACTCCTGCCTGGGTGACAGAGAACATGCTGATAAAATGTAACCATAAAAAGAATTTGGAAAGCATCCTTGATATTGATATTGGTCTTAGTCATAATTTTTTTATGAATACAGGAATAAAAATAAACAAGTTGGAGACATCAAACTGAAAAGCTTCTGCAGAGTAAAGGGAAAAGAAAAAGGCTTACAGGACAAGAAAAAACATCTGCAGACCATATACCTGATGAGATGTTAAATAAAGAAAATGATAGCCGGGCTCGGTGGCTCAGCCTGTAATCCCGCGCCTTTGGGAGACTGAGGTGAGTGGATTGCCTGAGCCTGCGGGTTCGAGACCCGCCTGGGCAGCGAGACCTCATCTCTACAATAAATCAAAAAATCAGCCGGGCGTGGTAGTGCATGCCTGTAATTCCAGCTACTCGGAAGGCTGAGGCGGAAGGATCGCCGGAGCCCAGCAGGTCGAGGCTGCGGTGGCCAGGAGCGGCCACTGCACTCCAGTCTGGGTGACAGAGTGAGACTCCAACTCAAAAAAAAAAAAAAAGAAAATGATAATCACTTGAATAAAAAACAGCCTAAAAATGAATAGTTACATGACCTGCCTGGGCAACTTGGTGAGACCTCATCTCTACAATAAATAAAAAATTAGCCAGGTGTGGTAGTGCACGCCTGTAGTTCCAGCTACTTGGAAGGCTGAGGCGGAAGAATTGCCGGAGCCCAGCAGATCGAGGCTGTGGTGGCCGGGAGTGGCCACTGCACTCCAGTCTGGGTGACAGAGTAAGACTCCAACCCAAAGAAAAAAAAGTTATTTTCCAATGAGGACACACAAATTGCCAATAGGTATATGAATTGGCACTGAACATCACCAATAGAGGCAATTTCAAATAAACACAATGATGATATATTGTCTCACAGCTGTTAGAATGGCTAATATCAATCAGAAGAGAGAGAACTTTTGATAAGAATGTGAAGAAAAGGAAATCCTGTATACTCTTGGTGAGTTTAACATTGGTAGAACCATATAAAAATCATTATCAACAATCTTTTAAAATTAAAAACAAACTGCCACATAACACAGAAATCCCTTTTCTGGGTATATAACCAAAGGAAATAAAATCAGTACCAAAAAGAAGTTTCCAACCACTATGGGCATTGCAGCATTTGTCAAGATGGCCAAGCTTGAAAACAACCTAAGTATTTGTGGAATCTGTGTTAAGAAAATAATGTGTACACACACACACACACACACACACACACACACACACACACACACACACACAATAGCACATGATTCAGCCAAAAATTTTTTTAAAGAATTCTGCAATTTTAACCTTATAGATGACATTGTAAGACATTATACATGCCTGAGCCCATGGGTTTGAAAACCACCTGGGCAACTTGGCGAGACCTCATATCTACAATAAATAAAAAAATCAGCCGGGCATGGTAGCACACACTTGTAATTCCAGCTACTCGGAAGGCTGAGGTGGAAGGATTGCCAGAGCCCAGCAAGTTGTGGCAGCGGTGGCTGGGAGTGGCCACTGCACTCCAGTCTGGGCGATAAAGTGAGACTCCAACTCAAAAAAAAAAAAAAATGACATTATACTAACTGAAGTGAGCCAGGCGCACACACACATACAAATACTATGCGAGAACAGATACAGTGGCTCAAGTCTGTAAACCCATCACATTGGGAGACTAAGGTGAGAGGATTGCCTGAGCTCACGGGTTCTAGACCAGTCTGGGCACCTAGGTAAGACCATGGGTCTATGACAAGTACAGAAATAAGCTTGGCATGGCAGCACACACTTGTAGTTTCAGTTACTTAAAAGGCTGATATGGAAGGATCGCCTGAGCCCAGCAATGAGGCTGTGGTGGTCATTAGCATGCCACTGCATTCCAGCCTGGAGTGAGATTCCAACTCGGGAAAAAAATCCTTCATGATCTCACTCCTGTGGAATAAAAAAACTTTGCACTCATAGAGGAAGAAAGTACAACGTGGTCACTAGGGCCTGCAGGTGGGAAAATGGAGAGGTTTTTCAATGGTTACAAAATTTCAGTTATAACTGAGTTTTAGGGAACTAATGTGTTCCATAGTGACTTATCATTAATAATGGCATCTCATGTGCTTGGAAGATGTGCTAAAACTGGAGACATTATGTGTTCTCCTTACAAAACATAAAAATGGCAACTACGTAAGATGGTTGATATGTTAATTAATATAACTGTAATCAGCTGGGCTCGGTGGCTCAGTCTGTAATCCCACGCCTTTGGGAGGCTGAGGTGAGTGGATTGCCTGAGCCTGCGGGTTCGAGACCCGCCTGGGCAGGTGAAACCTCATCTCTACAATAAATCAAAAAATCAGCCGGGCATGGTAGTGCACGCCTGTAGTTCCAGCTACTTGGAAGGCTGAGGTGGAAGGATCGCAGGAGCCCAGCAGGTCGAGGCTGTGGTGGCTGGGAGCAGCCACTGCACTCCAGTCTGGGTGACAGAGTGAGACTCCAACTCAAAAAAAAAAAAAAATATATATATATATATATATATATATATGTTGTGTGTATATATATAACTGTAGTCATCATTTCACACTGTATAGGCATATCAAATTATTACATTATCTACAATATTTAGTTATACATTTTTATTTATGTATAAAAAATCAGATGCTAATCACATAAACATGCATACATATGTGTTTTAATATATGTATATATGAAGTTAGTCCTACGCTTCATACTAAAGAAAATTATAAAATAAGAGTTAAGACACAAGGTAACATGTATGAGTTTTGCATATATATATATATATATATATATATATATTTTTTTTTTTTTTTTTTTTTTTTTTTTTTTTTTGAGTTGGAGTATCACTCTGTCGCCCAGACTGGAGTGCAGTGGCTGCTCCCAGCCATCTCAGCCTCGACCTGCTAGGCTCCGGCGATCCTTCCACCTTAATCTTCCAAGTAGCCGGAATTACAGCCGTGCACTACCACGCCCAGCTGATTTTTTGATTTATTGTAGAGATGAGGTCTTGCTGCCCAGGCGGGTCTCGAACCCGCGGGCTTAGGCAAGCCACTCACCTCAGTCTCCCAAAGGCGCTGGATTACAGGCTGAGCCACCGATCCCAGCTTTAATATATTTTTACCAATCCTCTACATGATATAGTATACTTAAATATTGGACCTAAAAAAAACTACCAGTCTCAGATTATACTATAAAATAAAATTTAAGTAAAATAACAGAATTTATTCTATTAAGAGAGATAATTTGCATTTAGGTAGAACTATTGAGTATGAATTTAAATAAAATCATTGGAAATCTCCCCAGTGTAGAAAATCATAAATTAGAAAACATGTAACTTGTGTCCGGAGTGTTCTTAAAATTTCTCAAACAGCTAACAAAATCACTGCTCACATACTCCAACCATGATGCAAAAAGAAAACATAAAAAACAGTTTGACATGGATTTCCAAATACATCAGGAAATACTTGCACATCTCCAAAGCATCTGAAAGGTAGTCAGATCATGCAGTTCCTAACAAATCATTAAGTGGACTTTGGTTTCCTCTGTAAACTTGAAAAATCATTGAAGAAGCAGAGTTTTTGGAGAATTTCAGAACATGGAATAACAAATGTCCCTTTGTGACAGGAAGAGAAAGAATCCCAGGTTTCTAAGAAACCATTTCCATTGGAGCAGACCACCTTCCCAAACCACATTTCAAGCTCTGATTCCTCAACCTGTGTCATATGCTTCATTCACTCCCACTTACCTGTAAGTTTGGCTAACATGCTGTGTCTCTTCACATCCCAGGGCTCTTTCCTTTGCTCCAGATATGTAATAAGGTCTGGCTTAGAGACAGCAAGTCCTGTTTAATTAGAAAAAAGTAGCATGAATCTTGTTGGGGGTTGGGGTTCTTAGATTACAAACCTAGTATTGTGATCAGTAGAGAACACATTCATTATACAAGATTCTAGAAAATTAACCCCAAAATACAGTTTCCCAATAAAACCTTTAGAACATTTAGATAGAATTTTCAATTTATGGGTTTCTTTTTATTCTACATTGGAGTCTCACTCTGTCACCCAGGCTGGAGTGAAGTGGAAAGCTCATAGCCACCCAGTGCTCACCTGTTGGGCTCAGATAATTCTTCTCCCTCAGCCTACCAAGTAACCAGAACTACAGGTGTGCGTTACCACTCCCAGATAATTTTTTGATTTAGTGTGGAGATGGGGTCTTGCCAAGTTGCCTAGGTTCTTCTTGAACCCGCAGGCTCTGGCAGTCCTCTCAACTCAGCCTCCTAAAGTGCTGGCATTACATGGCTGAGCCACCATGCCTGGCCTTAAATTTGTGAGTTCTTAGTTCAGTACTAGTGAGTCAATTACTTATGGCAGCAATTAGAATGAGATGTAGGCAATGATATCTATGCCACTAAATTTCTGACTTACCAATAATATAGCTAGAAGGACACTGGTAATTTAAAATAGGGAGGTTTCATGTGAAAATGAAACATCATTAATTTTTTATTTTTGATGTTAACATATTACCAACTTTTCATTGATAGTAGGAATCTGAAACTCACTCATGCAAAGCAGAAATCCCAGAAAACATCTACAAAGGAAGGACATAAAATCCTTAGTATGAAATAGGGATTGTTTTTGAAAGTTTCCTCACCTAGAAAAACCAGGTTTCTATGGTTCTCTAACATCACAGTCCTGTACAATATTCGCTGAGGGGAGTCTAGGCATGCCCATTCCTCTGAGAGAATTCTATGGCCACATCCTTGAATGACAACCCCTGAAAACAACAAAAACACATATTTACCAAGTCACCATGGCGTCTAGGTAAAGCAAGAGTGAAAAGAACAGGGTTTCCAGCTGACAAGAGAACTATTATTATTTAATAAGTAATTCATAGCTGGGCTCAGGGCTCAGCCTGTAATCCTACACCTTGGGAGGCTGAGGTAAGTGGATTGCCTAAGCCTGCTGGTTTGAGACCCACCTGGGCAACTTGGCAAGACCTAATCTCTACAACAAATCAAAAATTACCTGGGCGTGGCAGTACACATCTGTAGTTCCAGCTATTGGAAGGCTGAGGTGGAAGGATTACCAGAGCCTAGCAAGTCGAGGATGCAGTGGCTGGGAACAGCCACAGCACTCCAGTCTGGGCAATGGAGTGAGACTTCAACTCAAAAAATAAAAATAATAATTAAGGAAAAATTAGCCAGGAGTATTAGTGATGGCCCATAGTGCTAGCTACTTTGGAGGTTGAGATGGAAGCATTGCCTGAGCCAGGAATTCAAGGCTGTGGTAATGATGGTGCCACTTCACTTCCTGCCTGGGTGAACGAGTGAAACTCTAACAAAAAATAAATATGTTCAATTTAATTTTAAAATAAGTAAAGGCGTATTTTCAACATGTAGCTGTGATTTGTCCAGATTATCTCACCTGAAAAGAAATCCCAGAGGGCCAAAGTCTTTAAAAAACCCAATTCTTGACCCTTTCACACCTCACTTGTCTCTGTCTGCACCCTTTTCAATGTGTGAAAAGTGGTTATTAAACTTTACTTCTTTCTACTTTCTCTTTTGTTGCAATCTTGCATTATTCCCATGACAATGGTCCACCTCACCACAGTTTACACTTTCACAGAGGACAGGAATCATTTCTGTCATTTCCCCTAAACACCAGCAATGTGTGTGAAAATGTAAAGAAACCACTCAACCTAACTCAAATGTATTTCCTATAAATTTTTATCTTGGAAGAAGACAAATCTCAGACTAAAACAACAGCAAATGTAACCATGAAATGGCAAAATAAGGCAGGGTAGCTAGCACAGGTAAGATATCAATAGATACATTTCCCATAGGCTAATTTTAGGAAGCATTCAAACATTTTAAAATTACATTTGACTGTAGATCAATTTGGCAAACTTTCCCACCTTTTGGCAAATCAAAAGAAAACCTCATAAGATGTAATAGGACAACTCAAAATAGTAATCACTAAGAATCTTTCAGCACGGGTGTGGTGGCTCATGCCCATGATCCCAGCACTTTGGGCGGAGGAGACGACAGAATTTCTGGAGCATATAGTTTCCAAACCTTCTGCAGCAACTTGGTGAGCCTTCACCTCTCCAACAAATAAAAAAATTGTCCACCATGGTAGTGCACACTTGTGGTTCCAGCTACTTGGCAGGCTGAAGTGGAAGGTTCACAAGTAGGTTGAGGTGGCAGTGGCCATGAGTGTGCTATTGCTCTACAGCCAGGGGAAACAGTAAGAGTCCTAAAAACATAAAAGCCAGGCTCAGTAACTCAAGCTATAATCCCAGCACATTGGGAGGCCAAGGTGAGAGGATTGCGTGAAGCTGCGGGTTCAAGGCAAGTCTGGGCAATTTGGCGAGACCTCATCTCTACAATAAATAAAAAAATTAGCCAGGTGTGGTAGCACATGTCTGTAGTTCACATAACACAGGAGGTGGCCACAAAATTACTGATTAATACATTATGTGACAAAGTGAGATTCCAACTAAAAAATATATATATACTCAAGTGTTTTATCACATAAACAAAGATCTGAGTACTACATGTACTCACTCATAAGTGGACCCTGAACAATTATCAGAATAGTATAAGAAAGTGATTGGCAGTAGTGGGACACTGCCATGGTGGGGGATATAACATCAATAAGGGTCCCCAAGCTTTACATGGACAATAACTGCTTATGACCTAACCCTGAATTGTACCCTACCTTTTATTTTATTTTATTTTTTTGAGTTGGAGTCTCTCTGTGTCATCCAGAGGAGTGTAGGGGCACACTTCTGGCTAGCGCAGCTTTGCCCTGCCGGGTTCTGGTGATCCTTGCATCTCAGCCTTCCAAGTAGCCAGAAATACAGGTGTACACTACCACACATGGCTAATTTTTTATTTATTGTAGAGATGAGGTCTCGCCAAGTTGCCCAGACTGGTCTTGAATGCACGACCTCAGGCAATCCACTCCCCTCCACCTTCCAAAGTTCTGGGATTACTGAGCCACTGAGCTCAGCCATACCCTACCTTTTAAAATAAGAATAATAGAAAAAAAGAAAGAGAAAACCACAGAAACCCGGTGTCCATGGATGAGGAAAATATCAACGCACAATTTCTATTCCATATTAAGGATTTCAAGTCATTTCTTTGTAGAAAAATCACATTTGAATAGAAAAGTAAAAATTAGTGATCAACCTCCCTTTATGTCAGGGACGCTTAGGAGAGTCAGCATTGGGAATCCATCAATACAATTAGTCACATTAAGACATATAATCTTGTTAATAGATAAAAAGATATTGTGAAATTTACAAAAAATTTTACATTTAAATGCCAAATTATAAAGAAGTGAAACTATTTCTTAAACACATGAAAAATAGCAGAAATGAAAAATAATGGAAATACACAATTGAGTAGAAAGATTAAGTGGTATTAAGTCAATAATCCTCTAATCAGTTTATCAATTGAGTTTGATACTGCTACCACCCCCAGCTAATTTTTTTATTTATTGTAGAGATGAGGTCTCACCAAGTTGCCCAGGCGGGTCTCGAACCCACGGGCTCAGGCAATCCACTCACCTCAGCCTCCCAAAGTGTGGGATTACAGGCTAAACCATTGATCATGACAAATTACATGTATTTTATGAGTCTGAGTATTACTCCTAACCCAGGCAGGCATGAAGTGTCTTCACAGAGCTTATCACCATCTTGACCTCCTGAACTCAGCAGATTCTTCTTTCTCAGGCTCCCAAGAATCTGAAATTACAGGCATGTGTGACCACTCTTGGCTAAATTGTTTCAGCTTTTATAGCTACATGGATGTGCTATGTTGTCCAGGTTAGCCTCACATTTCTGGAGTCAAACAATACCCTCCCTTCTCTCTTCCCCACCACTGACCTGTATAAACAACCCCAAAAGTACACAAAACCCAAGAGGGGTCTTGGCCCCTCATCTTCTCGGTTTTAATGGTCCTCTGAATAAAGTCACAGACCTGTTCCAACTCCTTGTCTTCACTTTGGCTGTCTCACCAGGCAGACCCAGGTTTGGACCTGGTGACAAACTGCCAATGACCCTTGAAAAGACAGACAGAGTGTGGGAAGCCATTTTCATCTTGTTGTGAAACCCTGACACAATGATGACAAAGTAGAAGCTATGCTTTTGGAGAAAATGCACACTTTAGGTATAATTAACCTTACTGACTTTTTCTTCTCAGAAACAGACTTCTAGGTATCTGAGGTATCTCATAGTGGCAATCAAGCTTGCCGAGAGTAAATGGAATTTACTGTCGGGGTCTCTGCCAGCCCCGACTTATATGAGGGTAAGGTTAGACCGCTTCAGTGGATCAAGACGGAGAGAAGAAAATGACTCTAAGGCCATTCTTCTGGGAACAGTCTGATCAGGACTGAAGCCAAATTTTATTTGAACTCCTTCCAACTTATATACCATTTTCTATACCCTCCAGCAGTGTGACAATCACTTGCGGGGGGCATACACATTCCTATGCAAATTACGCATCGCGAGACTTGCAAGTTCCAAGCAAACAATGACAATTCCATGATGCATGACGTGTTTCACAAAACTTACATTAAATTCACAGGTATACAATTTTAATACAGATTGTTCAAAGTGCTCTCCACAATGTTCAATAAATCATTCACATTATACTCTTTGTTCCAGACCCTGATTAATACAAAAACTTTTCTAAGTTAAATCCAAGTTTACTGACTCCTAATATTTTCAATGATTAATAGTATCAATATAACACTATACTATAATCTATAAGTTTACTTAAATGACTCAGTTATTCTATTAATCTATTATGGAATGTAATGTCCTGTAATTCTATAACAATTAAAACTTATTCTTAAATTATAAAACCTTACCATGACTTAAATGAATTTCCTATGTCTAAACTTTAATTTTTGTAATGATTGACCTTTAATACTATGCTATATCCTATTAAGCCAATACCTTATCTTTAATTCTTTTATAAATCGTATAGTAACTATTATATTTGAATAATGTAGCCAAAAGAAACAAAACAGCAAGCATAAGTTTACTCAAATATACTCTAAAACGTAACTATAAGTGTATAAATTATATTTTATCCTAACTAACAAGTCTACTCTAGAAATCATATAGTAGCTTTCACACTCCTGAGTAAGGAAATGCATGGCCACATGGCCTCGGGCTGAGGTAAACAGAGGCAGACAGAGTTTCGGTATGAAACAAAGGCATAGTCGCCAAGTTAATGGCTTTGGGCTGCAGACAGTTTTTGGTATTTAACAAAACAAAGACAAGGAAATGCATAGCCTGTAACGGATCAAAAGCAATTGTTTCTGCCTGGCCAGGAAAAAGGGCAATAAGACTATGATGGTAATTTAGTCTCTAATCTTAGCTCTAGGGGAAACTGCTTAAGAGTTGACTCACCAGAGAATAGAAGTTTGAAAAATAAACTAGAAAGAAATACAACTTAGAATCATATAAGAAATTCTGCTGAGCAGCTTTCCATCAGGCTTTACTGCCACATATGCACACTGGTCACTAATCACACGCCAATATTATAGGTATAACTGATATCCTATGTCAGAGGCGATCTTCCAGATGGGCCTTTACAGGCCTCAGCCATGTAGCTATAGATGTTGGCTCCCAACAATTTACAATGCCTAAGACATCATGAATTGGGCAGGGATTGTGAAACTCACGAAACTTGTAATTACAGAAGTTATGACCGCTCAGAGGGAGAGCAGGTGGGGATTCATCTTCCAGGAATTTGGTCACTATCTTCAGGGAAGCTAAGGATCCCCCGCAGCTACTCACTGGGAATCCCTAGGAGATAAGGGGAGGTGTACCCTCCACTAGCTCTAAGGAATGTCATTTGGGAAAGTGCAGGAGAATTAGAATCCTTGTCATGTCCAGGGCTATGATAATATGGACAGACATTAATGGCTCTCTGTGTCACAGGATCCCCAAGACATCCACAGGTGGTCTACAAGGAAGTCACGGCAGTCACATGCAACATCTCCAAGAAAAGAATTTAAGCCAGGACTCTGGGGGGCTACAAGGTCACGCTCTAGACTAGAGTGTCGGGCCACTCCCTGTCTGTGGGGAGTAACTTTTCTTAAATAAATCTGTTCTTCTCTCACCTCTGTGTGTTGTAATTCTTTGCAATTTACTCAGATCTCTGGGATCCCGGCGGGGCTGCGCCCCCTTTCTCCATCCATTTTCCCTCACCCTGTCCAGTACCCTAACAACCCTGATGACTTGG
>JAPVLO010001111.1:0-184702 GCA_027257055.1 Cephalopachus bancanus | reverse complement strand
AATACATGAAGATACAACAAGCAGGATTCCCTCTACCAACTTGTTGAAAATAACTATGCAGGAGACAGAATTTGATTAAAAAGCAAATTCACATTTTATTTTATGAAATATGGTAATTTGTTGAGTTGAAGGCATAGAGGATAAGAGCTATCTTGACACAGACTCTGAACTAAAGACCCTGCCCTATCCCCACATAATGAGTACTTTTAATGATGAGCGCATAATTTTATACATAAGACACTGCATTCTCATCAGAGCTGAATATGCTTAACAACACTGGCAACTTTAAAAATTTTGCAGAAAAGGCCTATATAGACAAAGTATAAGATTGTTATTAAATTGGTGTATTTAAAATTACATAGTCACAAAAAGTTAGCAAAAGAGAAGTTTGAATGCACTGATGTATTTTTGTTTTCTTGCAACCTGAGTTAAATTCAGGTCTCTCCTATAGAATGCAAAAAAGACATCTACAAGGCAACTCCACTGCTAAGTTACAAATTACTAGATGTTAGAAATAATTTCTTTGAAGGAGAAGGTACTTTTTAGTTAGTAGCACACTTAACATGCAACCAATCTTAAGTTTGAAAAGTCACCTTTAGCCGGGCTCGGTGGCTCAGCCTGTCATCCCACGCCTTTGGGAGGCTGAGGTGAGTGGATTGCCTGAGCCCACAGGTTCGAGACCCACCTGGGCAGTGAGACCTCATCTCTACAATGAATAAAAAAATTAGTCGGGTGTGGTAGCGCATGCCTGTAATTCCGGCTACTTGGAAGGCTGAGGTGGAAGGATCGCCAGAGCCCAGCAGGTCGAGGCTGCGGTGGCCGGGAGCAGCCACTGCACTCCAGTCTGGGCAACAGAGTGAGACTCCAACTCAAAAAAAAAAAAAGAAAAGTCATCTTTTATTTAATTTTTAATTTTTTTGAGTCAGAGCCTCACTCTGTCACCCAGGCTGGAGTGCAGTGGCATGCTCATGGCCACCGCAGCCTCGACCTGCTGGGCTCAGGTGATCCTTCTGCTTCAGCCTTCCAAGTGGCTGGAACTACAGGTATGTGCCACCACAGTCGGCTAATTTTTTGATTTATTGTAGAGATGAGGTCTTGCCAAGTTGCCCAGGCTGATCTCAAACCTGTGGGCTCAGACAATCCTCTCACCTCAGCCACCCAAAGTGCTAGGATTATAGGCATGAGCCACCATGCCCGGCCCAGTCACCTTTTTTAAAGGCACAGTTTGTTTCTGGCTCAACTATGGAAATCAAATCTGTCTTACTGACCCCATCTGGCAAGGATGAGTTCACTGGTCTCATCTGTGATACCAAAACCCACCCTACAGCCAACCTCAGCCCTGGCACCTCTGTGTGTCTCTGTGAGGTATGTCTAGTTTATACTTCTTTTTGATAACAATCATCATGTGAAAAGATTCTAGAGTTGTTGCAGGTCTTCCTTCACTCTTTGTGAAAATGCTAGGATCTCTGCTTTATAAAGCAGTATCAGCAACCAGTCCTTCATGGGTGTGGGAGTAGGGGAAGACCCAGCAGAAAGCAGCAGTTGACCATCATGGTAGCTTAGGGACTGTCCCTCCACAAACATTAGAACAAGAGGGTCTGAATAAGAACAAGACAAAATATATGAGGCCATCTAATATGTTGGAGAAAGACAAATTTCCAGAAAGGTGAAGACATTTCCTTCTGTATCCTTGGGGTAAAAAAACAAAAACAGGTAAGGGGAAGTGATTGGCTTCATTAATCCAAGAAAAGACACAGAAGGTACAAAAAAATATTACTTTGCTTCAAGTCAGTTGAATACTAATCTCATTATGCAGATGAAGGGCCTCTGAGAATGCTTGGCAGTGGCCTTTACATGCACTTACTTGAAATAATTAGTTTAGCACAATGGCTACCTGGTCCACCAGGGGGAGTGAGGGCGTTAGAAGCCCAAACTTCACCCACATGCAGCCTGCTTATGTAGTTAATCCTCACTTGTACCCCACATCTCTATGATAAAAAAAAAAAAACCATTTTAAAAACTAAATAGTTTAGGTCTGAGGTATAATGACTAATCTGTGAGTCCATGCCTGATGATAAAGAGGAACAGTTATTATGATATGGAGACAGTGTTTGAGGAAAACATCAGAAACAATTAGAACACATGGAAATGTACAAGAAGGCTGATCTGCATTCTGGTTTCATGTCTTGAGTGGCCTTTTTGCTAAAAGCCCCCTGAACTAGTTTTGTTTGGACTGGGAGTCACTTTTGAAATGTTTCTTTTATCAATTATCAAAAGAATGACAATGCTGAGCTCATCTGATAAACACAACCAATTTGACTACTTTTTGGTTTTTTTTTGAGTTAGAATCTCACTCTGTCGCCCAGACTGGAGTGCAGTGGCCGTTCCCGGCCACCGCAGCCTTGACCTGCTGGGCTCCGGCGATTCTTCCGCCTCAGCCTTCCAAGTAGCTGGAACTACAGGCGTGCACTACCACGCCCAGCTAATTTTTGATTTATTGTAGAGATGAGGTCTCGCCAAGTTGCCCAGGCGGGTCTCGAACCCATGGGCTCAGGCAATCCACTCACCTCAGCCTCCCAAAGGCACAGGATTACAGGCTGAGCCACCGAGCCCGGCTTAATTTGATTACTTTTAATCAAGTCCTCACACCCTGGGATAGTCATAATGACGTGGATAAGAATCCCTGAGGATTGTGCATTGCTGCAGCTCTTAAAGCTGTTTTCTTTGCTTCCAGACACCACTGTTTATAGGCTTCAGCTGTAAAGGAAAGCATCACAAAGTGGCACAGGTCACATGGGTCAGTGCCATGTTTTAAGGTGAAAGGCACTGTTATTTTAAAGTCTCTGGCCTATCTTATTATTAAAGTCAGTCCCTTTTACCATGTTCAAAATAGTCTAATTTTGTTTTACAAAAAATATAAGGCCTTTGTAGCTTCGATTATTTTGTTGGAAGTACCAACACAAAAAAAATCAGTTTTGTTATAGAAATCAATTTTAATTGATGCTTCTAAATGATTCCTTTTGCAAAATGAAAGGAGAGAACAAGTTGGGCTCATTAAAATAATACTATCTGGGCCTTTTCCCCCCTTAGCCACATCCTTTTATACAAAGTCAGCATCATTTGTGGTGTTTTAGTCCTAAAACTGGTAGAGAACGGAGTAATGATTCAAGTCACCTTGCAAGAAGTGCCAGAAGAATGAATAGGAGTTCTGGACTGGTCAGGAGACCCCAGGTATCAAATAAACATTCTGTAATTCTGAGGCTTGGCTGATGGTGATTCCTAGAGGGGTGGAGGGCTTGGTGAAGGAAGACCATGACTAAGCCACATCTGTGTGAACTCCATTCCCACAGACTCTACAGGGCCCACATTTGGTCAGTCAGGTAGCCTTGAGTCAGTGGGGAATTTGTTTCCAACTGCAGATAGATTTCAAGATGGGAGCAAGAGGAGGAGAAGGGCTCACACAATTCCTGACACGGTTCCAGGCATCGTGAGCAGCACAGTGAGCAGTGCTGGTCTGAAGCCCTCCTAAAATGCACGCCAAGGATGGAGGGCAAGATGGGAAAAGGTAATATCTGTCAACAAAGAGCAAAGAAATGCGACACACTCCATTTCTAAATCTAATACTGATCCTTTTCCAGAAGGATGAAAGAATCACAAACAATGCGCTCTGTGTGTATGTGTGTGTGTGTGTATGTGTGTGTGTGTGATGACTCCTAAACTTAACAGGTGTGGAAAGGGCCCTCCTCAAACAACTGGCTTAAAAAGTCCTTTAATGGCTCATATGGCCCCTTAATGCTCTGACTCACAGCAAGGCCTATGGATGAGAAATACAGCAAACAGAGAAATAGAGACTCACGGTTGCAGGATGGAAATTCTGCCTATAGCTTTTCTTTTCTTTTTTTCTTCTTGAGTTGGAGTCTCACTCTGTCGCCCAGACTGAAGTGCAGTCACATGCTCCCAGCCACCGTAGCCTCAACCTGCTGGGCTCCAGCAATCCTTCCGCCTCAGCCTTCCAAGTAGCTGGAACTATAGGCGCGCGCTACCACGCCCGGCCAATTTTTTGATTTATTGTAGAGATGAGGTCTCGCCAAGTTGCCCAGGTAGGTCTCAAACCTGTGGGCTCAGCCAATCCACTCACCTCAGCCTCCCAAAGCGCAGGATTATAGGCTGAGCCACCGAGCCCGGCTTCATATCTTTTCATACACTCATTAAAGTGAGAAATACAACTTTTCTTTCTGATTCTTGCATGGTAGTAATCAAAGGCTCCAATATATTCAGGGTCAGACTACTGTGCTCAGACTAAAACTCTAAGCATCTTGCTCAAAGAACTTACAGAGGTGTTGGCCCTAGGAAAACGCATCCTCATAACAACAAAAATCTCTTATGACCCACTCTATTATAATATTTGCAAACACATTAAATTACATACAAAATAATGAATGAATGAATTTCTTGGAAGTTCAAAAAAAGATCTTTGAATCTTTTTATTACAATGGAGTGAAAATCCTTTTCTATCTTTAGAGTTGTCGAACTTTTTTTTCTGTGCTTTTTATATTGACATCTAATTTGTCTACTTTGGTTGTCAGTCGGTCAAGAATGTCGTCTTGCTCCTCAATTTCCGTCTGCATCCCCAGGGCTATGTCCTTCAGACGGCCCAGTCCCATGGACAGCTCATCTGTGGGAGGAGGAAATGAAATGCAGGCCTGAGCAAACACAGTCACAGCACCTGGAAATGCTACTGGAGAGTCTGAGGCAGGAGGATCACTTGAGTCTAGGCAGGAGGAGTTCGAGGCTGCAGTGAGCTATGATTGTACCACTGCACTCCAGCCTGGGTAATAAATCAAGACCCTGTCTCTTAAAAAAAAAATACACACACACATACACAAACCCTTTTTCAGCTGCCTTTGAACCTTCTAGTAGGTTTTTACATATTGTAAGATCAGTTAGTACCAAAGAAAGAAAAGCACAGAAGGGCCTGGACAACACATTCCCTTCCTAGACCCCACTGTGAGTACCTGGGAGAGTTATGCTGGTCATTAGTAGCCAGACCCCGGCCTGATCTTTAGGAGCAAAAACTCCACATCAGTGGACAAAACTCAGCAGTGACTGCTTCTTCCTTTTCATTTCCAGTTCCCTAGGGCTAGATGAAGGAATCTAGAGCAGCAACTATGGGGATCCCCATTTGGAAACACTCCTGAGAGACAGACTTGAGGAGCCCTATCCAACTGGAGCCCTGTACTGGGTTGCTCCAGCTTAAGGGCCCCCTCCCTAGAAGGCTGTAGCCCTCTAGCCACCATGTGGGTGGCAGGAGAAGGAAGACTGTCCCTTTCCTGCTTCCTGGGTGCTCTGCCAGAACACATGAATTACAGATGTTCCCACTGGACCCAAATGTTGTGAAAACCCTTATGTAACTACACTCACATTTCCCACATTCATCCATTCATTGCTACTACTTCCCAATCCATGAACATATCTATGCTTGGATATGCTGGGATATGACAATCAGTTCACATTCCCCAGAACCAGGCTGGCACCACTGCCTTCGCCTACTTTGTGGTCAGGAAGAAGACAGTGGTCTTTGTGCAAGTTGGGCACACAGACCCCTGCAGCTCAGAGTCCCTATGTCCAAGAACAAAGTGCTAAGGGTGCTGGGTCCCTTCAGAGAGGTCATTGGGCTGAGCCCCAGTCACGTGGAACTTCTGGCAAAGACTCAGCTCTTGGCTATTGCTGCAATTCAAATCCAAACATAGCCGGGCTCGGTGGCTCAGTCTGTAATCCCACCTGAGCCTGAAGGTTCGAGACCCGCCTGGGCAACTTGGTGAGACCTCATCTCTACAATAAAATCAAAAAATTAGCCGGGCGTGGTAGCGTGCGCCTGTAGTTCCAGCTACTTGGAAGGCTGAGGCGGAAGGATCGCTGGAGTCCAGCAGGTCGAGGCTGTGGTGGCCGGGAGCGGCCACTGGACTCCAGTCTGGGTGACAGAGTGAGACTCTAACTCAAACAAAACAAAACAAAACAAATCCAAACATGACAAGTGAGAGCTTCACTTCCATACAGGGGAAGTGTAGCACAGCAAGAGGTAGGGGGGATGGGATTTAGGTCAATTCCACTAGGTCTGAGGTCAGATCCTCTCTTTAGGTGTGTTCTAGACCACCCAGGATTCAGACCACAGCTGAGGTAAGCACTCTTCAAGAGGAAGTTGCCTGGGAACAGCCTGGCCATGAACCACTCTGGTGCTAGAATCCTTGAGTTATTCTATTTCCCTCCTTAGCTTTTTCCAGTATTTGTAATACTTTCCTTATCTTTCAGAAAGTTGTAAAAATCAACCTAACATTTGTTTTTAAGAGTGATGATATCTACAGGGATGTGGTCAGCCTCAGGAGTATGTGAAAGGCTTCCTTGGCACAATGACATGAAGAGAACTGAGGGTAAGGATGGGAGAGGGACTCTGGTGGTCCCTTGGTGGGGAGGTTGCATCCACTGTAGAGGTGAGGCATTGTTATAGGCCAAGGCTCTGGGAATGGGGGTTCTAAATGTGCCAAGATAGCTTCTTTCAGTTGTAACTTTCTGTTCCCCCCACTTAAGGAATTTAGCCTTGGGGGTGGGTGAAAGAGGATTAGGAAATATTGAGTCATGCCTCTGTTAATTTAGCCTGAGAGTGGGTGAGGAGCTATGGAATAATGGAATATAAACCACTTTCTCTGGCACCTGGAAATGACTATTGAAAGCCCAAAGAGGCCGGGCATCATGACTCAAGCCTGTAATCCCAGCACTTTGGGAGGCCGAGGTGAGAGGATTGCCTGATCTCAGGGGTTTGAGACCAGCCCAGGCAACTTGGTGAGACCTCATCTAAAAAAATAAGCCGAGCATGGTGACACATGCCAGTTCCAGCTACTTGGAAGGCTGAGGCAGAAAGACTGCCTGAGCCCAGCAGGTCAAAGTTGCAGTGGCCATGAGTATGCCACTGCACTCCAGCCTGGGTGACAGAGTGAGACTCCAACTAAAAAAAAAAAAAAAGCCCAAAGGAGAAGAGGTTAAACTGCTGGCTTACAATCTAGTCTGACTTACCCATGAGTGTGTCCTCTCCCAACCTCTGCTTTCTCCTAGTCAATTTCAGAAAGACATTGGCCAGGATTGACGGTGGACGGGGACATACCCCAGAGAGTCCCTGGAGCAAAAAGGGCTCTAGCAGTCACATGGAGTCTCTGTGGGACAACTCTACCAAAACTAGCCATCTGTAAGCAGTAAAGCTCCACCAGAGATGCCAAATTTTGTTCCCAGGAAAACTCTTCCAGCTGCTTTCCTTGGGGTCAATCGAAGACAAGAAGCAGAAACTGGGTGAAAACAGAGTTTATTTCTGCAACCAGGTTTCAGGGAGACAGGTTGGCATCATTATGCAAAAATGCACTCAAAGGCAATACCACTTACTGGATCATGAGCTGGGAGTTTAACCCCTTCTTGTTTGGGCCTGTGATAGCCATTGTCAGACACCAGAGAAGGTGGTTTTAACTTGTTTGCACTTTGGGGGTATCCTTTGGTTTCGTTGTTTGTATTTGTTTATGCACTCATGGGTAGGATCCTAAGCTAGGAGTTTAACCTCTTCTCATTTGGGCTGTTAATAGCTGTTTGAGCTGGGCATGGTGGCTCACGCCTGTAAACCCTGCACTGTAGAAGACTGAGGCAAGAGGATTGCCTGAGTCCAGGGGTTTAAGACCAGCCAGGACAACTTGGCAAGACCTTGTCTCTACAATAAATCTTAAAAATTAACTGGGCATAGTGGCACATGCCTGTAGTTCCAGCTACTTAGAAGGCTGAGGTGGAAAGATTGCCTGAGTCTAGCAGGTCGAGGTTGTGGTGGCTGTGAGTGTGCTACTGCACTCCAACCTGGGCAACAGAGTGAGATTCCGACTCAAAAAAAAAAAAAAAAGTCATTTGCAGGTGTTGGGGAAAGTGGTTGTAGCTCGTTTGCACTTTTGGGATATACTTTGGTTTCGCTGTTTGTACTTGTTTGCTCTTTGTCTTTTGTTTTGTTTTAATGTGGAAAATAAGTCTATTCCATTTGACAGTCCTTTGGGACAGATACTGTCTGATTATGAGCAATGTAGGTACCTACCTATGACAAAAGAAAAAGAGGTAAAAGAGATTTTGTTTTATTTATTTTTTTGAGTTGGGGTCTTACTCTGTCACCCAGGCTGGAGTGTAGTGGCATGATCATGGCTACCACTGCCTTGACCTGCTGGGCTCAGATGATCCTTCGGTGGCAGCCTCTCAACTTGCGGGAACTACAGGTATGTGCCACCATACCCAGCTAATTTTTCTGATTTATTGTAGAGACAAGTTCTTGCCATGTTGCCCAAGTCTTGATCTCCTGAGCTCAGGCAATCCTCTCACCTCTGCTTCCCAAAGTCCTGGAGTTATAGGCAAGAGCCACCATGTCCAGTCAGAGGTTTTAAAAATCAAACCGTGGCCATGAGCATGCCAATGCACTCCAGCCTGGGTGACACAGTGAGATCCCAACTCAATACATACATACATACACAAGTAAATAAATAAATAAAAATACAACTGCCATGGAAACTGCTTTACCCAAATTTTTGTCCACAGCCCTTATTAGATTACCTGTTGCAGCAAACAGAATTTAGCCATGGAGACAGGTTCCAATTTTGTCAGAGGTATAATGTGGATTTAGCTATCCTTTATAAAATTGTGAGTTTGTTGCTATTTCATGGCTAGAATTTTCAAGGAAAAAAGCTATTGGCTTTTTGTTTATATACATGTATGTAAGTTTAAATGTGTTTACATGTATGTACATGTTGCGTGTTGTGCTAGCATGCTACCAACTTGGTTTATAAATAAATGAGTACTCATAAATTAAATAGATCTAAATGCTTTCCAAGCTCACATGACCTTAATGATCTTGGTGTGTATGATTTTTGACAAGCAAGATTGATTTAGGATTGTTAATTCAATGCAAATTGCTGAGTCTTCTGAGTTATTGGCAAAATACCCATGTATTTTACTTTAAGGTCCTTATTTAGGTAAACACCTGATATTTACAGGCTATAAAAATAGTTAACAGGAAAAAAACCTTAAAATGAGGACCAGCTTTGTTTAAAATCTCAGATTTCAAAAGTAATTAAGCAAACTGCTAAAAATGAGTAAACTGAGTAAATATAGATGAGATAATAAATATTAGTAAGATTTTTTTCTTTTTTTTTTTTTTTTTTTACAAACCCTTGTGTCGAGGGCTGACTTTCAGTAGGTCACAGTGAGGGAGCTGCTCTACTGGTGTAAAGGTACATACGTAACCCTGACCCAGAAGCAGGTCATCTATGAATGGTTTAGCACCAGGTTCCAGATGAACATGCAGTGCGTGATGGACGAGGGGGTGGTCACTTTTCCAGCCGTGCCCTGTGTTTTGGGACAAGGGGCTCTCCACACGGGATCCTGGTTCCAATGAGATGAGTAAGATTTTCATGTGCTTTTTTTTTTTTTTTTTTTGAGTTGGAGTCTCACTCTGTCGCCCAGACTGGAGTGCAGTGGCCGCTCCCGGCCACTGCAGTCTCGACCTGCTGGGCTCCGGCGATCCTTCCGCCTCAGCCTTCCAAGTAGCCGGAATTACAGGCATGTGCTACCATGCCCAGCTGATTTTTTGATTTATTGTAAAGATGAGGTCTCGCTGCCCAGGCGGGTCTCGAACCCGTGGGCTCAGGCAATCCACTCACCTCAGCCTCCCAAAGGCGCAGGATTACAGGCTGAGCCACTGAGCCCGGCTTCATGTGATTTGAAATCTTAAAATTATCTTGAAGCTCATTAAATGTCTAGATCACTTTTAGTTAAGAAAGGGTTGTGATATGAGGAAACATTTCTAAAATTGTGTTATAGTTCTCATTTGTAAAATGCTAATATCTGACACAGTTCAGAATTTCTTGCGTCCTAGGTTTTAACCAAAATTTTAAGGTTACTCCTATTTAAAACATAATAATAATTTGGTCTATTTGAAGGTTATTTAAAGGTTAGTTCAGGATATGGATTTAGAAAAGTTATTTAGGAAAGAACATAGAAAGGAACCAGTAAACAGGAGAGAGAGATGCGAAGAAAGTTACTGGTGTAAAGGTATACTTTGGAAAGAGAGTTTATAAAGAAAGAACAATTCTATATGAGAAAGGATTTTATATGGTGAATTTTGCCCTAAAGTAAAATGACTGGACATTTAAGAAAGAGGGAAGTGTGGGGCAGAACAGAAAGTCCAAGCATATTGTAGATGGTCTATGGAAGTCGTTAAGAAGGGGAATTTGTAGCTGGTCTTGGTGGCTCAGCCTGTAATCTTGCACTTTGGGAGGCTGAAGTGAGTGGATTGCCTGAGCCCGCGGATTCGAGACCTGCCTGGGGCAACTTGGCGAGACATCATCTCTACAATAAATCAAAAAAATTAGGCGGGTGTGGTATCGCACGCCTGTAGTTCCAGCTACTTGGAAGGCTGAGGCGGAAGGATCACCGGAGCCCAGTAGGTTGAGGCTGCGGTGGCCGGGAGCGGCCACTGCACTCCAGTCTGGGTGACAGAGTGAGACTCCAACTCAAAATAAATAAAGAAATAAATAAAATAAAAATAATAAAAAAAGAAGGGGAATTTGTGAAGGGAATTCTTGTACGTGATTAAGCTGGTTGTAATTGAAAGGAAATTGTTTGCAATAGTCTTTTTTAATTTTGTTCCCCTATGTTGGGATGAGGTATTCTTGGGGTGTTAATTTGCTCTTGATAAGATTACAAGAGGTTTTGATTTTTGATTTTGTAGCCTGTTTCTTTTGGAAACTTTTCAGACTTGTGTTTCACAAGTTCAACTTTATCTATTTATTTAGAGTCAGGGTCTCTGTTACCCAGGCTGGAGTGCAGTGGCATGCACACGGCCAATGCAGCCTTGACCTGCTGGGCTCAGGTGATCCTTCTGCCTCAGCCTTTCAAGTAGCTTGAACTACAGGCATGTGCCACCACACTCAGCTAATTTTTGGATTTATTGTAGCAATGAGGTCTCACCAAATTGCCCAGGCTGGTCTCAAACCCGTGATCTCAGGCAATCCTCTCACCTCAGCCTCCCAAAGTGCTGGTATGAGCTACTGCGCCTGGCAGAAGTTCAATTTTTATTACATCTTACTGCTTTCAGCTATTTTGCCCCTTGAGAAGGCCATCTAGATAGTGGTTCTCTCCTTCAACTTTTTGTCGGATCCTGCAACTTTTTGTTGGATCCTGCAAATTTTTGTTCTCCACCCAGTTCTAACTGTAGTTGTGGCCTGATGCTGAAATGTTTTATCTTGAGGGTCTAGAAAAGCAATTTTTTATTATTACACTGAATAGCAGGCTATAGGTATCCATTCCTGAGAGATTACCATCTCCCTACCTTTGATGAGCTTAGGGGTGGGCTTGAATATTTCTCTTTGATAGGGAGCATGATAGACTTTTACAGCAATTATTATGTCAAATATGAACTAAAAGGGTGGGCTTGTACTGGTAAATCCCCATTCCGGCCTGCAGGGTGGTCAGGCCTATTGTGCAGATAAGGCCTGTTGTGCAGATAAGGAAAATGTTTGAACACTTCCTATGTTACCTTTATAAGGCATTTGATTTTTTTAGGAAAACTGAGCTTTAAATGGATTAAAGTTTTTAAACTTTTGGTATTACTTTTAAAGTCTATCACTTTGGTTAAATGAATAACTTATATTTTATAGTAATCTGTGATCCTATTTTAGTAAAATGTTCTAAGCCTCTTACATTTTTAATAAGTGTTCTATTAACTAATCTTTATACTATTAATTACAGAGCTTTGGCTCCTGAGACTGAAAAAGGCAGTAACCCTTGCTAAATAACACGTCAGGTCCTCATCTTTAGGCACAGGAGAGAGTGACAATCATATGAACTGTCCTTGAGACACAGGGCCAAAAGTTGAAGTTACTCAGTTTTTCTTGGCCCAGGGACTATCATGAAAGAGGTGGGCGTGTGAGATTATAAGGGCTAAGTTTTGAAAGATGAAATTAATTCAGAATTGTACACGTCTCTTGTAAATGCTATGCCAGATACAGGAAAAGGACAAAATCAAGGGCCTGGATCATGATAGCTTATAATATAGACCTGATCCAGGATGTTTTCATTCAGATTGAATTCTAGGCCCAACTCCCTCTCACCCTTAAACAATTGGCTATAAAATCAGGTCAAACCATGTCCCTTCACATCACTGATGTGGAAACTATTGTCACAAAATGGACAGTTCTCTAGGAATGTGCCTCCTAGCTCTGTGGCACCTCATCGGGCAAATGGAATAGATGGCCATAGGAGTGAGCCTTCCTAGTGACATGGGACTTTCTGCTCTTTATTGGCCCACACATGCATTCTAAGTAATGATATTTGGCCAGTGAGGGAACTGAGGACTAAATATGACCTTTTTCTCTTACCCAAATTCATAACTAAAAGGCTTGGAAAGTCACTGCCTGATAAGGACTCACCAGAAAGGGTTTTATTTATTTACTTTATTTTTTTATATTTACTATATTTTACTTTATTTATTTATTTACTACCCTTTTACCCTATATACTAAAGTTTGGTTTCCAACTTGTTTCTGGCATAACATCACACAGCTGACAAAGAAGAAAAAACTGAAGAAACTGCAGGATCTTTGGTGAATGGCTCCTACCCTGTCTGGATGCTGAAGAGTGCCCTCCAGATCATCGGCTCAAGAACTATAATGCACTGTACCCCCAGAAAGCCATCTTTTAAAAAACGTGTGTGTGTGTGTGGGGGATGGCATTCTGTGGGCTCTAAACTATCTGTGGAACAAAGAGGATCAGGAACAGTGCTTAGTTGCTCTGATAGTCACTCCAGCATCTATCCATAACACTTCAGAAACTGTACATTGGACTAGTACCCTGAAATTGCTCACTCAATAATGTAGAGATCTCCTGGGAAGAATGCCAGATGGATAGCATTTTACTGTTTATTCCTTGTTACCATGGTAGGAAGATGTGGCCCACCAGCGTGCGCTACAAAATTTATCTAAAACATTTATAATTATTGCTAATAAAACTGCAAAATCTTTAAGAATTTGCAAATTTCTTTAGATTCTGTGGCTAAGGTTTTAAACAATAGAATGGCTTCTCCTGTTCCTATGTTAACTTGTTAACTTGTAACTTGTTAACTTGTTCATACAAGTGGAAACCAGCATTGAAAAAATTAGACAGCAAGCCACTTTGTTTTTTGGGGTTTTTTTTTTTGGTTTTTTTTTTTTGAGTTGTAGTCTCACTCTGTCACCTAGACTGGAGTGCAGTGGCACGCTCCCAGCCACCACAGCCTCGACCTGCTGGGCTCCGGCGATCCTTCCACCTCAGCCTTCCGAGTAGCTGGAACTACAGGCGTGCGCTACCATGCCCAGCTAATTTTTTGATTTATTGTAGAGATGAGGTCTCGCCAAGTTGCCCAGGCAGGTCTCGAACCCGCGGGCTCAGGCAATCCACTCACCTCAGCCTCCCAAAGCATGGATTACAGGCTGAGCCACCGAGCCCGGCTGCCACTTTGTTAAAGCAGACCCTGGACCATCAAACTGTCTTTTAGATGGAGTCTTTGATGGAACTCTGGATTGATTTTCTAATTTGTTTTTGTGGATTTCCTCTGGCTTAAGAAGCATCTTTTCTGGTATAGGAATAACTGTTTTAATATGTGAATTATTGTTTTATGTATTGTTTAAATGCTGTGTATCTTGTATGATTAAAGCCCCTGAGCTTATAGCCAAAACTGCACATGATACAAGAAAACAGAGAAGAGGTCATTCAGATGTTCAAACAGAAACAGTCAGCAGTCCCATGATAGAAATCATGGGTAAAACTGACAATGGGGAATGTTATAGGCCAAGGCTCCAGGAATGGGGGTTTCATACATTGCTCATGTTTGATTTGAAGTTGTTTATCTACTACATGTACCAAGGTAGCTTCTTTTAATTGTTGTAATTTCCCATTTCCCACCTTAAAATACATAGTCTTGGGGGCGAGTGAAGGAGGATTGGGAGATCTTGAGTCATGCCCTTGTTAATTTAGCCTTGAGGGTGGGTGAGGGGTTATGTAATGGAATATAAACTGAGTAAATGGTACTGCTTTTGAGGGGGTTTTGGGTAATGATGCTGACCTATCTATCTGTAACTTGGATGCAGAAATAAACTCCCTTTTCTCCCAGTTTCTGCCTCTCATCTTCAATTGACTGTGAGGGAAGAAGCTGGAATATTTTATCTGGGAACAGCTTGACTTAATTGATTCTGCCAGGGTAAATGGTAAAGAGTCTTCTCCAGATTTGTGACTTTGTGTGTGTGTGTATGCAGACTGGGGGTGGGGAGTATGCTCAGAGCTTTTGCCTTTTTTTTTTTTTAAGTTGGAGTCTCACTCTGTTGCCCAGACTGGAGTGCAGTGGCCACTCCCGGCCACTGCAGCCTCGACCTGCTGGGCTCCGGTGATCCTTCCGCCTCAGGCTTTTGCCTTTTTTACTAAGAATAACAGCCAGGAAAGAGCCAGAGTGGGAAAGAAGATGTGGTACTTGTAAACTTTGTGGTACTTGCTAAATGAAATATAAAACATTAAGCATAAAATGGTCAAGATATACAAATACTTTGCACTGGCATCATAATTCTAAGCAAAATCAGTTTTTAAAAAATCATCTTTAACTCTGCTTCTTGAGTTTATTGAAACCCATGTATGACCTTGTGTTCCAAGGAGAGCAAAACCTGTGAGGTCGACCCAGGCCTCAGGAAGCTGATTGGCAGCTGGAACAGCAAAAGATAAGCAAACAGCTAAGCTGAGATTTTAAAAAAAAGTATGATAAAGTAAAGCCACCAGGAATGGGTGCTGGAGTCCAGGGGGCTTGTGTGAGTCCTTGAAATGAGGGGTGGGTTGAGGAAGGAAAGAGTGAGAGCATAGGCATCCCCAAGGATAGCCACGTGGCTTGTGTCAGCAGGTCTGGAGGGCTGTATTCTGAAGCTCTGAATGAGCTGCCCACATTCCACCCTGGTTTTCCTCCTACTGTACACTGCCTTTGGTAGGAACCTGACTGGCTGCAGGTCCTCAGTGCCAACCACACATTCTCTGCCTCTAGAAATGGGCAGTATCCAGTCCTTCTTTCTGCTTCACTCCTTGAATTGAGTATCCTTCCTTAGTCTCCTCTCAGCTCCTGCCAGCAGGCACCAGTCCCAGCCACTCCCTTTCTCCCTGTGGAGGACAAAGGGCTTTTGCGCCTCTCTGGGTTTCTCTGGAGTGGTTAGATCTGGGCAGGCACAACTTATGCCTCAAAGAAGTCTTTGGCTCCAGAGGGCAGAGTCCAGGGCACAGAACAGGAAGTGACTGTCTGGGGGCTTTTCTAGGCACTGAGGGCAGAGGGCAGGAAGGGGTTGGGCAGAAGTTTGTGGGTGTGAGAGTGCCCAGGTGGGCCCTTGTCCCTGCTGGTGGGCTGGGGGCATTGGCTATGCAGGTCTAAAGTGTTAACATTCACACTCAGGGGAAACATGGTGAGCTGTTGGTGGTGGAAATACAATTCTTTTTATGTATTTGCTCTTCCTTATGTCTAGTCTCTAAAATCAGTGTCTTATTTGTGAAGCTTTCTTTTAATGCCTAAAAGGTTATATTTACCGACTCTGTATTTCCATTTCTAGTAACTGAGGTACAGAATGTGGCCAAAGATTTCTACACAGTAATGGCCAAACAATTATTTATGGTAGCAAACAGTACAATTAAACCTAAATGTATAAGAGCAAGGGGATAAAACTTAAAATTTTCAAAGACATGTAGGTTAGATAAGTGTTCAAGATATACATGAAAAGCAGGATACAAACAAATATATAACTGAATGATCCCAAGTATATTTAATGTTGTATGTAACTTTTGTACATACATACATGAAATACAGAAGGAATTATACCAAATCAGTAGTTGCTGATGGATTGTAGGATTACTGGTATTTGTTTCCTCATGTTACTTATCGAACTCTCATAATTTTCTACAATGAATCTATATATGCAGAAACAAAGGTTAAATGTTATCATAAAGAAAGAGTACCCATTTGCCTAGCATGTCATCCGTGCTACTGGCTCAGGGCTGCCAGAATGGGCACTGTCCTGAGCAAATGGAGCAAGGGGCCCACCAGTGTGTCCCTTCCTGTGAGCAAGCCTGTGCATGGACACCCAGTATGCATCTTTGCAGGTTTTAGAAAGCTTTGTCTCCAACTAGATACCTATAGAGTGGTGTTAGGAGGTTTGCCAGCTCCTAATAGGGGCTGGGAGGCTGACAGAGTGACCCAGATAGCTGTGAGGGAGATTCCTGTTCACGGAGTAGAAGTAAGAGGAAGCAGCAAGTCTGAGGTACTGCCTAGAATAAACTCATGGAGACTGCCCACAGGACAACTCCTACTTGAACTTCAAATAACTGACTTCTCCTTTCCAAAGATAATCACTAAGTGCTTGCCTGCTGGACCCCGAGTATGAGATGGTGACAAAATAGAAACATTCCCATACTGTCCTGGAATTTATAGTCTGGTCAGGAAGACAGTGGATAAACCAGCAGATACATGATTACAAAAGGCTGGGGCGAGTACTGTAGAAACAACAGCACCAAGAGATTATGAGAAGGGGCCACTTTCATGCAAGACTTATACATGAAAAGGAGCCAGTTTGGAGAGAGTGGAAGGGAAGGACCCTCCAAGTAGATGGAGACCATGAGGCAGGAAAGGACTCATGTCAGAAGCACTGTGAGCTGGCAAAGTTTTAAGGGGAGGAGGGGAGGAGGGAGGGGCCAGGAACTGGAGTGTGTTTAAGGCTGCAGGGCAGCTACAAGAGAGTTTCAGAAGAACATACCACCTGACACATTTTGAAAGATCACCCTGGTGGCTATGTGGCCAATATGCCGATTGCAACATAAGCACAAACTCTCACCAGGCCAGGTGCATTCTGGCTCAGATAACTCTCCCACCAATCCTCAGAGGCAGCCTGTTTCACAGGGAAGAAAACCAGGGCTTGAGTGGCCAGGTGGGAAGAAAAGAGTGGGTGGCCACATCTAGGCTGCACTGTATGACCTCTTAGAAATTCCTGGGTCCTTGTTGCTGGCATGAAACAAATGAGAGTTGGGCACGCCTTGGCTGGACTGGGAGCAGGAAATGGAGAGAAGTGGACAGATTCCAGAGACAGTGATGTGGCGAGATGGACCCTACTCAGTGTGGGGTAGAATGTGGTGAGGGAGCAACCAACTGGAGGCTCCTTGTGCATGGGCTGTGCTTGGCCTGAGCTGCCTGGAGGACGGTGACTTACAGAAATTGGTATGGCTCTGGATCTTACCTAAGTTGCTGTCGATCTTCTGGTGATAGGCTCTAAGGTGTGGGTTCTTGGGATAAGCATCAGTGCTCACAGCATAACTAGCCCCTCCAGGGATGGAGTCTGAGTTCAGGGAAAGAAACATCAGGAGAATGGTTAATTGGTGTCCCTTGAAATGCTGCTTCACAAAATTAATATTAATCTGGAAAATGGGTAAAAAGAATAAGGTGATTGGTTTCAAGGCCATTCAAAGGGATGAGGATCAGAAGGATAAAATGCATATGGCAGGAGCACACTGTAGGCTTGTAGGCCAGAGGGACAGATGCTTCCATGGGGCAGGTTAATGCTCTTGCCTCTCACACAGATCTTGGGAGATCACAGACCTCAGCCTATGGTTCATCTGCTCAGACTCTGGTATACAAGCTCTGGACAGAGACAGAGGTTCACACATGTGACAATATGGTAGTGGAAGCCAACAATGCAAAACTACACAGTGGACAAGGTCTAAAAATCAAAATTGTTATTTATGGAAATGGGATTATGGGTGATCTTTTTTCCTTTCTGAAATTTATTTCCATGCATTCTTTTCACAAGCAAAAAAGAAATATTAAATAATATACATTTGCCTCAAGAAATGTTCCTTAAACTTTAGTTTCTTTTCTTTTCTTTTTTTTTTGAGTTGGAGTCTCACTCTGTCGCCTAGGCTGGAGCACAGTGGCACTCTCAACAGCCATCACAGCCTTGACTTGCTGGGCTCAGGTGCTCCTGCGTCAGCCTTCCAAGTAGCTGGAACTATAGGCACACGCCATCATGCCCAGCTAATTTTTTGATTTATTGTAGAGTTGAGGTCTCACCAAGTCACCCAGGCTAGTCTCAAACCCAGTGTTCACAGCATTGCTCAGGCAATCCTCTCACCTCCACTACAAGGTGAGTCACTACGCCTGGCAAACTTCAGTTTCTAAATGTACACAGAAAAGTCCTATCACACCAGTTTACCTCTTTTCGGTAAACACCTCTTTCTAAACTAAAGTATATTTCCTTCAGCACCAATCTAGAAGCCATTCTACACATACAGTGTTGGTTTTTTAAAAATCTCTTAAGCTAATAAATACTACACAAATGAAAACTTCCTTTAATTTCTTAAAATTGTATCTTTTGGGTGCAGGGTCCTATATCACTTCTTCAGGGTATGATGAGGTGAGTTTTCCCAGGGCATTCTGCATTTCAGTTTACACTCCTGTGGGTCTTACTTTTTTTTTTTTTGAGTTGGAGTCTCACTCTGTCACCCAGACTGGAGTGCGGTAGCCGCCTCGACCTGCTGGGCTCCAGCGATCCTTCCGCCTCAGCCTTCCAAGTTGCTGGAATTACAGGCATGCGCTACCATGCCTGGCTGATTTTTTGATTTATTGTAGAGATGAGGTCTCGCTGCCCAGGCGGGTCTTGAACCCGCGGGCTCAGGCAATCCACTCACCTCAGCCTCCCAAGGGCGTGGGATTACAGGCTGAGCCACCGAGCCCAGCTGGGTCTTGCTTTTATAGCTCAACTGTGTCAACATCAGTCTGTCCTGATCCCCAGCTCTTCCACCACCAGGTCTCTCCTCAGTTATGTCAACCACAACTGTGGTGGGTTCTAGTATTTCCAGGTGTGTCTTGCCTTCTGTGAGGCAGCATAGTAAGCATTGGGTTTCTAGCACCATTTTGATGTACCTGGCTTTCTAGGGGACTACGGAGGCTAACTTTCTTTCCACAGGAATGTTTCTAGGCCTGTCATTTGATATTAGTGATATGATTCAACTCAACACATTGTCTTGTACACCTTGTCTATGCTGCTGCTGCTCCTCCTGCTTAGGGTGGGGGTTGTATTAGTCCCCTCATTTGCTGCTATGACAAACAGCCACTAACTTCTCTTTCAGTTCTGGGGGTCGGAAGTCTGATATGGGCCTCACTTGGTTGAGTTCAAGTGTCCCCAGGGTTGCACTCCTTCTGGAAGCTCTTGGGGAGAATCCATTTCCCAGCCTTTTCCAGCTTCCAGAGCTCACCTGCATTCCTTGGCAGGTGGCCTCTTCATCCATCTTCAAAGCCAGCAGTTTCTTCATATCTCTAACTCTGACAGTCTCTTCTGCCTCTCTTTTCTACTTCTAAGGGAACTTTGTGATGACATTAGGCCCAACTGGATAACTCAGGATAACCTCCCTATCTCAAGGCCAGTTTATTAGCAATTGTAACTCCATCTACAATTGTTAATTCCCCCTTTATATAACCTAACACATTCAAGGGGCCTGGGGATTAGGACGTGGACAGATTTGGGGGGTTATTCACTAAAGGGGTTTTTCTACAATTAGCTTTTCACTGCCAGAAAAGCTCAGAGCTACATGAGGCAGGAACCAACGGCAGGCAGGCTCATTTTCAATGCAACACACCCAACCCTCCTCCCCACCTTTCCCCACTCTATGTAGGAGGGAGGGAGGAGCCCCTCCTTAAGAGCATGCTGGGTCTCTAATGCCCACCCCAGAGAGGCCTCCATGGCTCCCCATGTCACCAGTGTTTCCCCCCAGAATCAAATGTGGGTGGGTGCATAAGTTTCCACTCACCTACATCATCCAGCTTTCTGAGATTTGGGTGGTTGGCCTGGTACTTTGCCTCCTGTTCTTTACTTGTACTTATGGCTTCTTTCAATCTATGAACAAAAGTTCACAAGAAATAAAACTTTAAAAAAGGAAAAATCCCTACAACAGTGTCATCAGTCTGTTCAAATAATGCCTATGTACTGCTGAAAATCAAATGCTTCCTCTGTGCTAAGTTCCTTTGGATCAAAGAAAGGATTTCAACAGCTTCTCCTGGGAGCACAGGGCCTGAAGTAAGCTTGCAAAAACCCCTGCCTTAGAAATCCAGTATCTAGCTAGGTGGCTCTCCTTCAGGAAGACAAGAAGTCTGACGACTAGGAGGATGAAAATACATGTAACCACCAAATAGGTACTTCAAACCAGGGTCAGCAAACAATGACCTGTGGGCCAAGTCTGGTCCACCTTCTGTTTTTGCTTTGTTTCCCAACTCTTTTTATTTTAGTAAAAAATACATAACAAAATGGTACTACCTGTTTTTGTATGACCATGAGCAAAGCATGACCTTTATAGATGACCATTTGAATTTCAGATAACTAAGTTTGAACCTCACTTAAAAATTTCATTCTTAGCCGGGCTCGGTGGCTCAGCATGCAATCCCAGCACTTTGGGAGGCTGAGGTGAGTGGATTGTCTGAGCCCACGGGTTCGAGACCCGCCTGGGCAACTTGGCGAGACCTCATCTCTACAATAAATCAAAAAATCAGCCGGGCGTGGTAGCGCGTGCCTGTAGTTCCGGCTACTTGGAAGGCTGAGGCGGAAGGATCGCTGGAGCCCAGCAGGTTGAGGCTGTGGTGGCCGCTCCCGGCCACTGCACTCCAGTCTGGGCGACAGAGTGAGACTCCAACTCCAAAAAAAAAAAAATTTCATTCTTCTCATTAGTAGGCCCGTATTACCAAAAAATTGTACTCAACTATTATTGTTTTTATATTTTGAATTCTGTCACTAAAAGTTTGTAGAAATCTGTTTTTTCCTCTTGTCATGTAAGTCCCTACAAAATACCTTTGCTTTTGTTTCCTGGCCCACAAAGCCTAGTTTGCTGACTCTGCCTGTAGACAGAGACATCTCTCTCACAATTCAGAGTCATTCAGACTGTGACTGATACCCTGCTGAGCTCCCACAGGCAAGGCAGGTGTCTCCAACTGGGAGCTGGGCCTCCCCAGCAGCCTGTTCTCCACCTATGCTCAAAGGCAGCCCGAATACTTTGCTTGACAGCTTCACCAGCCAAGCTGGGAACCATGGTTACTAGAGATTTTGGCCCTTCCTCTGCACACCACTCCCAGCAATCCAGGCAAACACCTTCTTGATCTCCCACCCCCAGTTATCCCAAAAACCCTGCCTCTTTTTACCCTCACATGGCTTATAACAATGCTTCTAAATTCAAGCTGTCCCTTCCAATCCTTACTCCCCACAGATGCCAAGCATCTTTCTTTCTCTTTCTTTCTTTCTTTCTTTTTTTGAGTTGGAGTCTCACTCTATCACCCGGGCTAGAGTGCAGTGGCATGCCCACGGCCACTCCAGCGTTGACCTGCTAGGCTCTGGCAATCCTTCCGCTTCAGCCTTCCAAGTAGCCAGAACTACAGGTGCGTGCTACCATGCCTGGCTAATTTTTTATTTATTGTAGAGATGGGTTCTCACCAAGTTGCCCGGGCTGGTCTTGAACCTGAGGGCTCAGGCAATCCACTCACCTCGGCCTCCCAAAGTGCTGGGATTACAGGCTGAGCCACCGAGCCCGGGCCCAAGCATCTTTCTAAAACAATCCTGACATGCACCTCTCCAGTTAAAGTCTTTAGATTCCCTCCTTGTGCCAGGCATGGTGGCTCTCACCATAATCCCAGCACTTTGGGAGACAGAGACAAGAGGATTATCTGAGTCCAAGGATTCGAGACCAGTCGGGGCAACTTGGCAAGATTTGTCGCTACAAAAGATTTTTAAAAACTCCAAAACAAACAAATAAAAGATTCCCTCCTTGTAAGAGCAAGTCTAGACTCCAGCAGGCCAGCAGTTTTTGCAGGCCACTAGGGCTCCAGCTATAGTAGAATAATATAGCAGAGCCTTGTGACATGTAAGAATTTAATACCTGAGGGATTTCCCCCCTCAGCAGCAACTAAAGATCTAGAACACATAGCTGTTTCTTCCAAGTATCACCGTTGAGTCATGCATTGCCAGGCTGGGTATAGAGACACCTGGCTTCTGAATCTGTAGGCCACCTCCCAGGTTCCACATCTCAACATGGACTACTCTTTCTATGAACCGTCACATCTGTGGGGATAATACATAAGTGATGAAAACTTGATTTGTTTGTGAAAAATGGCTCCCCCCAGAGAAAGCCAATTTCCAGGGTCAGTGACAGAAGTGATAAGAAAGTGGAGACGTCTCAGATAATGGTGGTTCCCAATCAGAAATCAAGTCTTGAATAAGTCAGAGAATTCCAAACTAGGTGTCATTAAGTCTGTGAAGGAACGCATCCCCCATGAACTTGTAAGTGGAAAAGAGAACAAGCAGATATGAAGTCATGTCGGCAAAGACAGAAAGGGAATCCCAAGAGATGAATACAACTTTAGAGCAGGTTGCAGGGTTTGTGTGATAAGGATGTACACAGGAAATGCACGACTCAACAGAAATTTGATTAGGAGAAACTTATCTTAAAAGCTTTTTTTTTTTTGAGTTGGAGTCTCACTCCATCGCCTAGCCTAGAATGCAGTGGCACGCTCACAGCCAGCCCAGCATCGACCTGCTGGGCTCAGGCGATCCTTCTGCCTTAGCCTTCCAAGTAACCGGAACTACAGGTGTGTGCTACGACACCCAGCTAAATTTATTTATTTATTTATTGTAGAGATGAGGTCTCACCAAGTTGCCCAGCTAGTCTTGAATTCCCAGACTCAGGCAATCCTTTCACCTCGGCCTCCCAAAGTGCTAGGATTACAGGCTTGAGTCACCACGCCCAGCCTTGAAAGCTTTTAAGTGAGAATATTTCTGCACTTATGGATTAAGGATTTTGACAGGATCACAAAATTTAGTAAACTGTGTATCCTATAGAAGCAATTATACATTGTAGTGATCTTTGCAAATTGAAGAATTTAGAAGAGCTCACAGGCCCTATCTTCAGAGGCCAAACCTCATGTTAGAGCCTGCTGGGCTTGTGAAATAGCCAACACCTTCCCCCCAACTCCTATGTCCCAGCTTCTCCTGTGCTTTGACTGCCACATGTGCCCTAATCCCATCCTTCGAGCTGGTGGGCTTCCTTGCTTCAAGGGCTCATTCTGCTCCCAAGTTTGTGGAAGGAGGATGTCTTAGTCCAAAGAGAATGAACATTCTACCTTTTCTTATGGTAGTGAAATGTAGCCAAAAATTAGGACATAAAACATCTGATTTGTATATAGAAAAAAAAAACAATTAAAATTGAGGGGAAAAGAATGACAGATATTTAAAATAAGAGTTGAGCTGGGAAATCTGGGATGAACATTGATTATGGTTGAGCCAAAAAACAAACTCTGATAACCTTGGCTAGTGCCTTCCTTGGGTACTCACTGAGGCCTGCTTCCCTTCCTACAGATTCCTCTCTACAAGTCCCAACGACTTCACCTGCCTGTTCTTTCTGCTACCACCACCAGTTCTACATTTGTTTCTCCCCAGCCCACTGTAAGCTTGAAATCATTTTCTAATTTCTTCCCTACCACAGCCTATGTCTTGACCTGGGTGGTGGCCACACAGATGTATACAAATGTACACAGTCAAAGGATGCATGTATTTGACTATACCTTAATGAATCATTTTTTAAAAACAGCTGTTATTATATAATTAAAACAGAGAGAGATGGTTATGAAACCTGTGTAAATCACATTATATCAAACATTTTTCTGAGTTAAATAGAATAAACAGGCTACAAAACCAAAGGAATACTATGACTACAACTATGAAAACACTGAATAAGGGGAAAATAAATTTGCAGTTTTTGTGTTATGGTTGGTAAAGTGTAGATTTTTCATAATATGGTTATATTGTTTTTTGTTTTTCTTTTTGCTTTGAGACAGGGTCTAACTTTGTTGCCCACGCTGGAGTGCAGTGGTGTGATCCTGATTCACTGCAGCCTTGACCTCCTAGGCTCAAGTGATCTTTCTGCCTCAGCCTCCCGAGTAGCTGGGACTACAGTTGTATGCCACCATGTCCAGCCAATTTTTAAAAAATTTTTAGTAGAGACTGGTCTACAAAAGAGACAGGTTGATCTCAAACTCACGGGCTCAAGCAATTCTCCCACCTTGGGCTCTTAAAGTGCTGGGATTACAGGCATGAGCCACTCCACTGCACCTGGCCTAATATTGTTTTTATAATAAACAACAGACACAATGACCTGTGTACAAATAGTAATCTATTTTAGCAAAAACTCAATTATTTTATCCTTAAACATGTAACATTTAAGCCTGCCAAAATCTCATTTATGATTTTATTATATTTCTAGCCAAAACACCTGAGGATAATAAGCTTTAATTTTATTTTTATTTATTTATTTATTTATTTATTTATTTATTTTGAGTTGGAGTCTCACTCTGTTGCCCAGACTGGAGTGCAGTGGCCGCTCCCGGCCACCGCAGCCTCGACCTGCTGAGCTCCGGCGATCCTTCCGCCTCAGCCTTCCAAGTAGCCGGAATTACAGGAATGCGCTACCATGCCCGGCTGATTTTTTTATTTATTGTAGAAATGAGGTCTCGCTGCCCAGGCAGGTCTCGAACTCGCGGGCTCAGGCAATCCACTCACCTCAGCCTCCCAAAGGCACAGGATTATAGGCTGAGCTACCGAGCCCGGCTATAAGCTTTAATTTTAAAATGAAAGTCAATGGGCAAATTAGATGAAAAAGATGGATATACTTCTAAAGCAAAAATTCTGTGGAGTCACATTTATACTGATTAAGCTCTCTGAGGGTGAACATCCTCTCTTTCAAAATTCTGGGTCACAATTATTGGAGTAGTAATTTACTGGAGACCCAATTTATACAGAATTTATAGAGTAGATGTCAAATGAACACAGATGCAGTCAGGAGCAGACACACATTTCTTGTTGAAAAATGCATAAAGACAAATGCCTCCTGATGAGTAACTTAGAGGATTTCTGGATCCCTTTGAGGCACTGTTATGGACTAAAAGTCTTGGCCATTTGCACTAAATACCATTTCTGCTATTTTATATGTGGCTGGTGGAAGATGCACTCACCTACTGCTGGGCTGGGAGGCAAGAGTGCCATTCTCTTCAGGTGAGGTCTCTGCTGGTTTGGATTTGAAGTAATTGACAAATCCCCCAAACATACTCTTAATGCTGTTGATGTGCCTCTGGCTGGTCTTCAAATCTTGGTCCATCTTGTCTACCATCTTCTCTGTACGTTCTAAGACTCCTCGCTGACGAACAAGTTCCTGGGAAAAGGGAGTGATAGATGCATTACACCTCTTTGTGATTTTCCCCCAACCCAGGAGAGGACCACACACAGCAGGTGCTTCATAAACTCTTAGCTAGTACATCCAGTGATGGATGCTGTCGTTTGTGAAGGGCATGCTATCCTTTCTGATAACATGTTCCTTGCCTCTCCCTCCCCACCCTACTTACTTTTTTATTTGCTCTTGAGACCCTTTTCTTGAGAGGTTGGCTCACAGAACCATGTTAAGATAGATGGAAGTTCCTGTGGGACTCAGAATCCAGGGCTTGAACTGGCAGCAGACTCTAGCCATTCCGGCCCTGGTAACCTTCACAGGCTTAGCCCTGGCACTGCCTCCTAGAACCTAGTCCTAATATATACATCTTGTTCAGATACAGGAGTTCCCATTGGGCCACCTGAGCCTCCTACCTCTGATCAAATCTTCAAATTCTATTTCATGGATTAGTGTAGTTTCTGGGCCCTATTAGTGTCTGACTCCAGCCCATCCAGTTTCAGCTTTAAGCCTGTAACAAGGCTGACCCTGTCACAGGGCCTTTGCATGAGACACTTTCTCTGTCTGTAATGTTCCTAATCCAAATAATGGTATGACTCAGTCCTTCATTCAGTTAAGGTCTCCATTTATTTTTTGAGAAAGTAGGAATTTATTAGGAAGATAGCACAGCTCCCAGCAGTAGGAGGGGTCCCAAAGGGTGGCCTAAGGTCTCCATTTAAAGGCTACTTCCTCAGAAAAAGCCTTCTCTAAACATCTTCCCTAAGGAGGCCCACCCCATACCCTTCACCTGCTTTCTTTATAGCACACAAGCTCCACGAGGCAGGGACTTGTTTTGTTCACTGCTGAGTCTCCAGAACCTCACTCAGCAGCTGCTCACTGTAGCAGCTGCCTAATGAACGTGTGAATAACACTCTGTGGCCACAGGACAGCCTGGACCTTATCCCTCCAGAGCTGATGGTTCTGGCTACAGATGTGAGCTCACCACAATAGCAACACCACCACCTTCCTTTATTTGTGACAAACTTGCTTCAGTCCCTAGAGATTTATCTCAATCCCTTTTTCAGGGTTTATAAGCAGCCTTTCCAGGCAGAAGACACTTGAACTTTGTTTTTCCTACTTTATGAGGCAGTCTCAGCTCCCACTGCCTTCCTCTGAATTTTCTATCCATGCATCTCTCTGAAGCTTAGCAATTACACTAACAACACAAAAGTTCTTTAGAGATGTTCTCTCTTGATACCTAAAAACAAAGTCTTGAAAGAGTTTTAAACACACACCTAGAAATCTGAAGGACAAAAATGAAACTTCATATGGTTGCTGGAGACCATTTTATATACAAAGATGTCAGTGGAATGTCTTTAGAACCTTTAAAAACACAACAGGTGCCAGGCGTGGTAGCTCATGCCTGTAATCCCAGCACTTTGGGAAGCAGAAGCGAGAGGACTGCCTGAGTCTGTGGGTTCGAGATCAGCCTGGGCAACATGGTGAGACCTCATCTCTACAATAAATAAAAAAAATTAGCTGGACATGGTGGCACATGCCCACAAATCTTGTAAGGTTTAATTTTCAGCTACCTGGAAGGTTGAGGTGGAAGGACTGCCTGAGCCCCAGGTTGAGTGCCACTGTACTCCAGCCTGGGTGACAGAATGAAGCTCCAACTTAAAAAAAAAAAAAGAAAGAAAACGCAAGAGGAAACTTGAATTCTTATTTAGTGGGTAAAATTTTTAAATATAACGTTGCATTTATTGTTAAACTTTGCTTAAATCTTGTTGGAAATAAACTTTAGAACTGTCGAACTTTCCAGCTTTGAGTGTTTATGTTTTCACCAGCTCACGAGACAAATGTGTCCCTTAATGGTTCCAATAAATCTTGCAAGGCCTAATTTTCAGAAGAAAATAAAAAGAGTTGCGAATGTAGCTGGAATTTCTGCTTCTTCCAACACCTCAAGTTTATCATCTTCATGTCCATACCATGGTCTTTTCTGGAACATGGCAGAGCTAAAAATTAGGAATTAAAATTATTTTCTCCAGCATCCACGTGATTATTTGAGTCATATATTTCTTTTTTTTTTTTGAGTTGGAGTCTCACTCTGTTGCCCAGACTGGAGTGCAGTGGCCGCTCCCGGCCACCGCAGCCTTGACCTGCTGGGCTCTGGCAATCCTTCCGCCTCAGCCTTCCAAGTAGCCGGGATTACAGGCTACCACGCCCGGCTATCACGCCCGGCTGATTTTATTTGATTTTTTGATTTTATTGTAGAGATGAGGTCTTGCTGCCCAGGCGGGTCTTGAACCCACGGACTCAGGCAATCCACTCACCTTAGCCTCCCAAAGGCGCGGGATTACAGGCTGAGCCACCGAGCCCGGCTCTTTTTTTTGAGTTGGAGTGTCACTCTGTCGCCTAGCCTGGAGTGCGGTGGCACAATCACAGTCACCCCAGTGTCAACCAGCTGGGCTCCAGCGATCCTTCTGCTTCAGCCTTCCAAGTAACTGGAACTACAGGCACACACTACCATGACTGGCTAATTTTTTATTTATTGTAGAGACGAGGTCTTGCTAAGTTGCCCAGGTTGGTCTTGACCCTCAGGCTCAGGCAATCCACTGGCCTCGGCCTCCCAAAGTGCTGGGATTACAGGCTAAGCCACAGAGTCCAGCCGAGTTCATATATTACTAACAGACCAGTCCCAGTTTATTTCTCAGGCTGTAGATAACAGAAGAATTTCAAGTTAGAAATATGCTCAGAGCAGTTGGGATTGGGGGTTTGGGGGTTCGGAGGCAGCCAAGGCTCTGCTGTTACACCAGAAGGCTGACCTTACAAACTTACCATCCCACTCAGCCTCCCCATCTAAATTTGGAGAGCTGTAGGGGTAATAAGCTATTGAAAAAACTTTCCTCAATTTGGAGTGAGATCTAATTTTCTTCTATTCACAAATGACACATTCTCTCAAACTCTCAAAGAGTCTGTTACTGTGCTGACTTAGGAAACCAGACATCTATTTAGATGTTTCAATGGGAGTGCAGAGAAATTCACAAGGTGGTCTGTGCTGTGTGTGAGGCTGGAAGGCCAGGGGAGCAAGTGCTGCTCTGGTCTCTGAGTTTCTATGTACTAGAAGTTAGAGTTTGCTGGAGATCACAAAGCCAGTAGAGGAGGAATTTCTTCTGCTAAAACCCACCCCCAGAAGGCAGAGGAAATGACTGGACTTAGTGTGCTTGTGACCTAGATCCAACCAATGAGGAAGAAGTTTTCTGCAGAATCTCCAAGAGAAAGAGAACACTGAGGCTCTCCAGGGACAGGTTGGGCAAGCACCTGCAACCCAGCCATCATCAAGACAGGCCCCCAAATGATCCAGGTCCAAGGTGTGTCCCCATCCCCCAGAGGCAGAGCCCTGGTACATCTTCTCTCTCTGGGAGAACAAGCTCCCTGAAAGGACTGGGTATCTGTGGGGAGAGCAAGCTCTAGGAAGTGCACTCAGAGTAAAGAAGGCACAGCAAAGTGCTAAATTAGATGATTACTAAGCATTATAGGTGATCTTCCCTCACTACTCCCTTGAGCCCCAAAATTGAGTTTCCTAAAGTTAAACTAGAAAAAGATGGTTAGAGAAAGGATCTGGTTGGGCTGGTGGTACAATGCCAAGGGATGACACAGAAGGAGTTTCTCAGTTTCTTTGGCTTGTGGCTTTTTGTTAAGTGGAGGGATCCCTGACAGAGCATGGGGAAGCAAAAGACAAAGAACCAGTGAGGGCATCTACGCCTGAAATGAAGTCACACCTGCCTGCATGGATCACATCCAAAGGGAGGACTAAAGGGATCAGGGCTTCCTCACTAGCAGAATGCTCTCTGAAAACACACAATGACAGACTGGGCAAGATCTCCACCCACAGGCATTATTGAGCACCCATTCTCTGCCAGTTCCAGGTGCTAAGTATTCAAGGGTTAACTAAAAAAACCCCAAGTCTCTGTCCTGATGGCACTTAAGAGTCCAATGGAGAACAAGCTGAGTGAGACTCAATCTGGTTTTTTCATTTGTTGACAGCATTGCCGTTCTGGGAATCCAAAGAAGGCAGATGGATCTTTGCTTCACTAAACTTACAGTCTCATGGGGATGGCAGAAAATAAAGACCCCTCACCATGGTCACCACCCCCACCCTGCAGAGACTTCTCGCCTGGTTTAAGGTGGGGATCAGGGAGGCTCCCTGATGAAAATAGAGGGGAAACAAGTGACTGAAAGCCGAGAAGTCAGGGAGTCAAAGGGTGGGGCTTCTGTCCACTTTGAACTTAGTTTTCTCCAATAACAACAACAAGAACATGGGCAGAGGGAGCAGCATGTGCAGGGACCTAGGGTAGCTGGAGGAAATGAGAGGGGAGCAGAACTGTGTGGGGAGTGGCCAGGGATGCCGGTAGGGCTCAGTGAGCAACACCCAGGGGACAACACTAAGGCCTTCAAAGGGCAGCAGTGACCAGCAGATCCCAAACACAATTCGTAGCTAGCATCGGCATTCCCTACCAAGTCCTCCCCAAGTTCTAGAGGCCATCAGCACTATACTTCTCACTGCATTTGTAATTAAACTCAGGTACTGATTAATAAGTAGATGGAAGGCCAATCTGGAGTCAGAGAGCTGAATCTAGAAAGTTGAAATTTATCTCCTTTCTATCTCTCTCCTCCCAAGGGAATGTGTGCAAGTGTGTGCACACAAGCAGTAGCAGGGACATCTGAGCACACAGAGAGCATGCTCAAACACCTGGACTCGGTCTGACTCCAGTACTCAGAGCATGGAGCGGATTCCAAAACACAAATTGGGTCTTAGGTTGCATGACGAAAACACTGGGGCAAGGTGGTGCCCCTCACTGCCTGCGTGCAGGCTGACCTGGGGCTGAGTCAGGATGAGGGCTAGGTTGTCCACACACTACACATTCCAAGGAAAGGTCTGGTCCTAGCCTGATTTCTTGTCTTTGGAATATTCTGCCTGATAAGGGTGTCCTTGTTTACTTGAGCCCTTAAGCTAGGCCAGATAGTTTATGCTAACAATGTGATTTATTATGGGGGCCTTGGGCTACACATATCAGCTTGACCACTTGAGGGTTTGGAGACTAACCTCAGCCATGCCTATCTGACAGATCCCTAAGAAAAAATGGGGGCAATACCCTGTATGTACTGTCACACAATACAGGGAGAAGTAAGCATCACGGTCCACACAACTTCACAGGGAGAAGACAAATAGAAGCTCGTGCCTGGTCTCCCCTGGACTCTGCCCTATGTACTTTTTTCCTTTGATGGTTGTAATCTGTATCCTTTCACTATAATAAACCATTACCATTAGTCCAGGTTTGGGCATGTTCCAGGTTGAGCATGCTCCCTGCATGCCCAGATGTCCTTGCTAATGCTTGTGTGCATGTAAGTGCGCACATTCCTTGGGAGGAAAGAGACAGAATGGAGAAAAATTTCAATAGAGACAAACTCACAGTTCTGTGAATCCTTCAATGAATCACTAAATCTGAGAGTGATCTTGGAGAGGCCCAAACACCTCCCTACAACACTTCCCACTCTTATAACACCTCAGAGGTGGAAGAAGAAGAGCAGACAGCTGCTCTACCTGATTGGCAAAGCAAGGTCCCTTGGGACAACATGGTGAAGTTTTAGGAAGGAGTAGCTGATACAGCTAGACATCATATTTGCCTGAATCATAGCAACCCATTCTCACAAGATGCCTTGTTAGGGCCAAGGAGTCAGTAAGTTTGTCTGGGATCAATGGTCTAATTCAATCGATTGATAGTTTACTAAAAATTAATTTAAAAGAAATCCAAAATAGACCTCATGGTGAAGATTTCTCTACTACAGTCCTTCCCACCTCATAGAGACAGCCTGAGATGCATGAGGACATGTTTTCTGGTCCTCAGAAATGCCCCATGAGGAGTATTTCATGCAAGGCACACAGTTCAATGTATTCTTCCCACCTCACTCTCTCCTTCACTTCCAAGCAGTCTTCTGCTCCCTCCTTTCTTCCTTTCTTTCCCAGGTCATTTATTCACTCATCAAGTATTTCAGGAGAACCTATTACATAAAGGACATTGCAAGGATAGAAAGGTCAGCAAATGATAGGTCAGCGACTGCTCCTCTTCCATTGCTAATATTGACAAGTCTGAGGAATTACTTAATCTAGCAGCTATCTTTCCTTCTCTGTTAGCTTTTGTGAAGAACTCTAGCCACACCGGCACCATCACAGGCTGCTTTGGGGAGAAGGGTCTTGGTAACCCCTCATTTGGAGTGGGTTGTTCCAAGACCACTTTACACAAGAATGAGAATTCCACCCTGTGGCAATGTGTCTACTGTAAGATATGGGGACACCTTGAATAGATCACCTTGATGGCCTCTGCTACTGGGCAAGGAGGGGTATTCTCTGCTCATCCACCTTTATAAATCGAATGCCTGATGTTGGGTGCTGCAGAGACATGAAGATGAGTGGGCTGCTATATGAGATGGTATGGATGAGGTGTTGGCTGGGATGCTGAGTGCATCACGTCTGAACTGTCAAACACCAGTCCCTTTCCACTGATGTTATGTACCTGCCATTCAGGTCCTGGTCTAATATTTGTTGCTGGACTTCCTGAATTGGGATCCTGAACCCCAGAAAATGTCACTGCAGTACACTCAACTGCAAAGGGGAAGGAGAGCATCCTGAGTAGGCCAGTCTCCTTGGCCAGGGTGGTGAAAGGGTATACAAAACTATGTCCATGGAGGATGCAAACAGGCTCACCAAAGGTGCAAACAACCCCAATGCCATCATTAGGGACTGGCTGCATAAATAGAAGTCAGTGGTTCAATGGAATATGACATAGCCTTAAAAAAAAACGTAGCTCATTTTACATTTCTATGAAACAACCTCCATCTTATTAAGCAATGTGAGACTAGACTGTATAGAATGCTTCATTTAAAAAAGAAAAAAAAAAACACCTATGTCTTTATCCAAAGATATCTCCATAAAGACATGGAAGGAGTATATAGTAACCAGCTGTTTTTGGGGGAGAGGGGAGACAAGACTAGGGATGAAAGCTGTTTTTTTTTTTGTTTTTTTTTTTTGAGTTGGAGTCTCACTGTTGCCCAGGATGGAGTGCAGGATACACTCATGGCCACCGCAGCCTCAACCTGCTGGGCTCAGGCGATCCTTCCGCTTCAGTCTTTCAAGTAGCTGAAACTACAGGCACACGCTATCACGCCCAGCTTATTTTTTGACTTACTGTAGAGAAGAGGTCTCACCAAGTTGCCTAGACTGGTCTTGAACCCCTGAGCTCAGGCAATCCTCTTGCCTCAGCCTCCCAAAGTGCTGGGATTACAGGCTTGAGCCACTGCACCCAGCCTGGAAGAGTTTAAAATTCAATCCCTTCTTGAATTTTGAATCATGTGACTAGAATATTTCTTCACAAAAATTAAATCTTAGGGGGAAAAAGAGAAATAAATCACATTTAGCACATAGAGGAAGAGATAAGTAGCCTGCAAGTCTTCCTATAGTTATGTTAAGTGCTTACTAGGTCAATCAGTGACCTGCTCTGCTCTGACTACTTCTCCTCTGTCCTTCGGTGATCATGACCTGTGGCTGGAGCCTTTGGAAGAAACAAACCTTGCCACATTTCACAGTATGAGAAGGGCAGCTCTCCTTCACTAGAGGTGACTTGACTAGGTCATTTTCCTACTTCTGTCAAGTTAGAATGGAATGACGATTGTCCCATCCTAATACTGGGATGCCAAAAAAATGCATACACTTTAAAAGAGATGTTATCTACTACTTTTCTTTTTTTTTTTTTTGGAGTTGGAGTCTCACTCTGTCACCCAGGCTGGAGTGCAGTGGTACGCTCATGGCCACCGCAGCCTAAACCTGTTGGGCTCAGGCAATCCTTCCCCTCAGTCTTCTAAGTAGCTGGAACTACAGGCGTGTGCCACCACACCTGGCTCACTTTTTGATTTACTGTAGAGACAAGGTCTCACCAAGTTGCCCAGGATGGTCTCGAGCCCATGGGCTCAGGCAATCCTTTCACCTCGGTCTCCCAAAGGCTGGGATTATAGGCATCAGCCATGATGCCCAGCCATCTATTACTTTTCAAAGTTGAATTACTATAGCAATGTGTAGTATGATATTTGCTCAAAAGATGTGCTAATCAAAAGAATGCTAGCATCACCATGCGACAGGCAGGATAGTCAAAGAAAATGGCAGAAGCACAGTTGTTGTTTGAGGAGCACAAGACCATTTTGAAGTGGTATTTGAGATGTGATAACTTTGTGGAAGTACAATGACAGTGGAGGTGTGAATATGCAACAGAACCTCCAACACGCTTAACAATTGCACACATTCGTGATAAGTTTGAGATGCATGGTATACAAGAGAAGATCTGGGAGGCCTTGCATAGCAACAAATCCTGCAGTAGTCTGCTAGAATCAGAAGTGTATGGACACTGATGGTAACTACTTTGAGATCCTTTGTAATTGCAGAAGTCAAACATGATTTGTATTTATCTTTTGTTATCAGTATATATTGAGTATTACCATTTTAATAATTTTTTTCTTTTCTTAAAAATGTGTATACATTTTTTTGGCACCGTGTGTGTGTGTGTGTGTGTGTGTATACATATATAAATATAATATATATTTAGTTAATCATTTTATTGCTTAGTACATAAGATGAATTTATGCAACCAGGGCAAAGGCTGTGGATGACTCATATTTCCAATTCAGAGGAAGGACTTGATTGGTCTTAAAGTATTGAGCCAATTGGTAAATTCAGCTCTATCAGAATCAGGTGGAAATTAGCATCATTATCTTTTCTTTTCCTCTCAAGATGCTTTTGAACATTAACCACTTTTTTTTTTTTGAGTTGGAGTCTCACTCTATCACCCAGGCTGGAGTGCAGTGGCACACTCACGGCCACCCCAACACTGACGTGCTAGGCTCCGGTGATCCTTCTGTCTTGGCCTTCCAAGTAGCCAGAACTATAGGAGCATGCTATCACGCCCAGCTAATTTTTGATTTATTGTAGAGACAAGGTCTCGCCAACTTGCCCAGGCTGGCTCGAACCCATGGATTCAGGCAATCCACTCACCTCGGCCACCCAGAGTGCTAGGATTACAAGCTGAGCCACCGAGTCCAGCCCACTTTCTTTATTAAATGACAGAGATCCTCAGGAAGATCAAGATCAGGAGCAAGTTCTAAGGATTCTCAAGATTTTATTGCCTGTCACCAAACGCACTTGTGCAACACCATATGAGTCCTTCAGGATCACACCAATTTGTAAGGGAGTTAGGCTCTTCCTGACCAGTTTGTAAATCTGCTCCTTCACATTGTTAGACATCAACTTCAGCCAAGTGGGGATGCTTCAGTGATAGGGCAGCGCTGATTGGACAGATCCTTCCCAGAAGCATGTATGCAACCCAGATGGCAGCAGTCAGGCAGCAGAAAGTCCATACTAATATTATTTGTAAACTTCTAATCTTTGATAGAGATCTGTCGTGTTTTGGAATGTTTCACAGGGTTGGATATCTGGCAGACATTTAAGCTGGGTGGTTAGCAGGGTACACTCAGATATGTTGGGAGCCATAATGTGTATTGAGGGCAGGAAGAGCTCATATACCCCAGTCCACATCCCAAAACTGAAGGGAATAAATGAATGATTTGAGTGATTCAAAGACTGCTTGGACAACATGTGGTGAGGTGAGGATGCTGATCATTCCTGACTCCCAGGGCCTCTCGTAACTGAGAACCGATTCAATCCTGGAAAAATCCAACATGTAATCACACTGAGAGAGCCTGTCAGCTGTGCAGTCATGATCATATCGTACTTCTGAGAGCAACATCTGGCTTGGCCTGGCCAAGCTTCCTATGCTTGAGGTGCCACTCTGGCTCTGTTCTCACAGTCCCCATTGCATAGAAAGAAGGACCTTTGGGGGCAGCATGGGTCATGACACCACAATCTATATCAACCAACTCATGTCTATAATGTTTTTGCCTCACCTGAGTTATGGGACCAGGCCTTTCCCTCTGATCTCCAAAGGCTCTTTTTTTTTTTTGAGTTGGAGTCTCACTCTGTCACCCAGACTGGAGTGCAGTGGCCGCTCCTGGCCACTGCAGCCTCGACCTGCTGGGCTCCGGCGATCCTTCCGCCTCAGCCTTCCAAGTAGCCGGAATTACAGGCATGTGCTACCACGCCCAGCTGATTTTTTGATTTATTGTAGAGATGAGGTCTCACTGCCCAGGGGAGTCTCGAACCCGCGGGCTCAGGCAATCCACTCACCTCAGCCTCCCAAAGGCACGGGATTACAGGCTGAGCCACCGAGCCCGGCTCTCCAAAGGCTCTTAAGCTACCTCCCCCAACTCCTGCCCTCCAACCGATCCCGTCCACCACTTCCCTATCCAGGAGACTGGGAGCTCTGTGGCTGGGGCATAGCCTGTGCATATTCTCCCCTTCCCCCAGGAACATCCCTATTCTCTCTCCTCTTGTATAAACTTCAGCCTTAAAAGCCAGATTCAAGTTTATCCTCCACCACAATGCCCTACTTTGTAGAACTGATTTCCTATTTAGTCTCACAGTTTCCAAAGATGTTCTGCAAACAGTTCTTGGTTGGCTTCCTTAGGCGTGGGATTCCCCAATCAAGCGACCTATTCAACAGGATCCTAAAACCTCAGGCAACTCTCCCAAATCTGAGTCAAGACTTTTTGTTTAGAATGGATTATAGGAATCCAGTAGATGTGAGAGATAAAAACTACAAGCAAAACTTCCTCAATGAGGCTAAAGACAGGAAAGTGGGTCAAGGAGGGATATGTTAACAGGGATAAGTAGGGAAGAAAAATAGACTAAGAAAGCAGCAATGGGAAAATGATGGAAAAGAATTTTTTTTTTTGAGTTGGAGTCTCACTCTGTTACCCAGGCTGGATTGCAGTGGCACGCTCATGGCCACCCCACAGTTGACCTGCGGGGTTCAGGTGATCCTTCCACCTCAGCCTTCCAAGTAACTAGAACTACAGGTGCACACTGTCATACCTGGCTAATTTTTTGATTTATTGTAGAGTCAAGGTCTTGCCAAGCTGCCCAGGCAGGTCTTGAACCCGAGGGCTCAAGAAATCCCCTCACCTCGGCCTCCCAAAGTGCTGGGATTACAGGCTGAGCCTGTCGAAAAAGAATTTTGAGAAGTTAATCGATATACTTCAAATCTATCCAAGACTGTAATCAATCTGGTCAGAATGAACTCTGACAGATAAAAGAGTTATGAAGAGGTCCAAGGAGGAAGATAATACTTTCGTTTCAAGCATTATGTTTTAAAACTTCACAATACTTAAGATTATTCTTACCTGATAGTATAAAAAATTGGTTACTTTTTTTAGAAGTTAGATTAGGAAATATAGTTTATTTAAAAACTAAATGGGGGGGTAGATTCACCTCCCTAAGGTATAGGAGTGGGCCAAAGCTTAAGGAAACATGGCCTGATCATAGCTCCAAGAGCACATGGCCACACCATAGCATACCAAGCAATGGCCCAGCTACATTTTTAAAATCTTTTGAGACAGGCTATCTCTGTCGCCCAGGCTGGAGTGCAGTGACATAATCATACCTCACTGTAGTCTCCAATTCCTGGGTTCAAGCAATCTTCCTTCCTCAGCCTCTCTAGCAGCTGGAACTACAGGTAGTTTAAAAAATTTTTTTGTAGAGATTGGGTCTCACTTTGCTTTCCAGGCTGGTCTCAAATTCCAGAGCTCATGCAGTCCTCCTGCCTTGGCCTCTTAAAGTGCTGGGATTATAGGCGTGAACCACTGCACCTGGCCTAAAACCTTTTTTTTCTTGGCCCAAACAAAACTGGTTCATGTAGGCTGAGGAGACAATGGTATATAAGAACAAATAATCCTCATTCAATATCCCACTCTCTGTAATCTTCTAGGATGGAAAAAATGGCAAATATGAACTGGAGCCATAGATTGGGAAGCAAAGGTAAGGCTCTAGACTCAACCAAACTCAGGCTTTAGCTAACTCAGCAGCTGTCCAGGTGGATAGAACTTCAATACCCCTATTGGCCAGGTAGAGAAGTGGTCAATAATGTGGGAAGAACTTGAGGCCCATTTGTTCTGATGCTTCAGGGCATCACCTGACACTTGCATGCACAGTCCTCATTCTTTCTGGGTCACTCTGGGAGGAATGGTTTAAGCCCTGTGCCTAGGCTTCTGCCCAGGAAATAATGTAAAAGAAATAGACTGTCCATTTCCCTACCCCAGATCCTGGTGTTCAGAATTTTTGCCCTACTGGACAGAACACACGCTGAAGTTTACCTCTGAACTAGGCAAAAGAAAAAATAAACCCGCGGGCGCGGTGGCTCACACCTATAATCCTAGCAATTTGGGAGGCCAAGGTGATAGGATTGCCTGAACCCACGGGTTCGAGAACAGCCTGGGCAACCTGGCAAGACCTCATTTCTACATTAAAAAAAAAATAGCCAAACGTGGTGGAGCATGCCTGTAGTTCCATCTACTTGGAAGGCTGAGGTAGAAGGATCACCTGAGCCCAGCAGGTTGAGGCTGAGGTGGCTGTGAACGTGCCATTGCACTCCAGCCTGGGAGACAGAGTGAGACTGCGACTCAAAAAAAAAAAAAAAGAAAGAAAAAGAAAAGAAGAAAAGAAAAGAAAGAAACCAATCATGCAGACTAATAGCTAAGGTGAGATCTCAGGGGCAAACTGCCTCCTTCAAGTACTCCAGATGCACGTCTCTTTACATAGTTGACATATTACAAACCATCAGGCTTCAAACCACAAAGTACAAGAATCTATTCTAGACATTCGAGAGTTCTCAAAAGACTGTGAGCAAAACATTTCTCAAGGCAGAAGTCAAGTTTGACAAGGCAGAGACCACACCAGCCCTACACCAGGCTCACCTCGGAGGAGGCGACCCCGACCTTCTCTGACTCGTACATGAGGGACAGGGACCTGCTGGTGCTGGCGGCTGTGGCCTCGGCCCTGCGCAGCACCTCCTGTCGCAGGTACTGCTGCCTGTCCACGGGCTCCGCGGGCCCGTTTGGGAGGTCGCGGACGTCCCTCCACGGGGCCGGTCGGGAGCCCTCGTCCTCCGCGTCATCGTCGTCGAAAGGGTTGTAGCTTTTAGGGAAGGTCGACATGGTGCCAGCTCACTTTCGGTCTGGGTGAGGAGAAGGAGGAGCACTACCACCGCCGTCTATGGCCTCGCCCCGTCCGTCGACCACCCAGCAGTCGCGCGATCTCCTTCCGCCTACCGTGAGCAGATGGCCCTGCCCCCGGCGCTGGCCAATGCGCAGGTCGCCGGAGGGCGGGGCAGAGGAAGACGTGGGGGAGCACGTTCTGCGCGCGCAACCACAGTCTACTGCACCGCCTCTCTTCCCCCTTGCCGCGGTGGACCCGCCCCAGCGACCACGCCCCACCCCCTAGCAGCAACAGAGGTCACGTGGCGAGAAAGCCGGATGCGGCTGCGCCTGCGTCGTTAAGTCGGGTGCTCGCGGGCCGACTTCTGGGATCCCGCGGGCGGCGCCGCGGCGCGCGGGATGATGGCGGCGGCTGCGGCCCGCGGAGGTGGCAGCGGCTCCGGCTCTGGCTCTAGCGCCTCGCGGGGTTTCTATTTCAACACGGTCCTGTCCCTGGCCCGCTCCCTGGCCGTGCAGAGACCGGCATCTTTGGAGAAGGTAGCCCCGGCGGGTTCGGCCTCTGGCCAACAGGAGGAGGGGCCTGGGGCGGCTAGGCGGGCCGAGGGTCTGCTGGGGGCCGAGGCGGGGGTCGCGGCTTCCTGTGACGGGGTGAACTCCTGAGAGGGGAGATCTAGCGAGGAGAGGAGACCCGTGGGGAGAGGGACTAGTGTAGAGGGGGCCCGTGGGGGAGGGGGTTGGCGAGGCCAGCGGGGACACTGCAGGTGGGCGGGCATGGGATGGACCAGGCGGCGGCGGGGGCTGGAACGTGGGCGTCTGTGAGGAACAGTGGGATGAGTCGAGCCTAGGACCAGAGGGCAAAACCTGGGGCTCTGGTTCCAATTTCACCTGCTTGTTTTTCGTGACCTTGGGAAGATGCCTTTCTTGTAAAATGGGGATGCTTTTACCCGCTTTGCCCGCTTCACCGGATTGTGGTGGCGGGCAGATGAAACACTGCCTTGAAAGTGCTTTCTGAGTTGTAAACTAACGGCGCGTTGTTATTCTACGAGGTTGAGGCGTTAGTCTGGGTAAAAGATGGTGCGTTTAGAGAAGGGATAGTGGCAGGGACGAGGGAGTGACCTGTGTCTCAGTGGGCACAGACCTGAACTCGTGATTGCTTCAGAAGAGAAAGGAGAACTCGTGCCAGAGGAACCCTCTTGGGAGAAAGGTGAGAGGCAACTCAGAGGTGTGCCTGGAATCCGTGGAAAGAACAGAGATTTTAGAGTCATACCTAACTTTGGTCTCTGCACTGTCATTTGCTGTGTGTTGTCTTGGGCAAGTTACTTTAGCTCTTAGAGTCTCTGTATGCTTATCTATAAAATGAGATTGTTCTTGAGGATTAAATGAATTCTAGCATAAAGTGCCTCACACAGGGCTAGGCTAGGCTAGAAGGGGTGAGTAGTAAACGTCAGTTTTTTTTACCCACCAGTGTGTGATGAGACTCAGCATAGAGTGTTAACACTGAAGGGATGGGATTATTTTACCACTCAACTTTCTGGCAGATGGAAAGAGAACATTTTCCGAGGGATAAGAGGAGCAGGGGTGATTAGAGACGTGCCTGCTGCACTTGGAGTGTTTTTGTGGTTCTGGTGATGGGTGAAACTGAAAGACTGTTTTAGGTACCTTGGAAGAGTGACCTGGTTCTTGGTAGATTCCCAAATTTGATTTTATCAGACAACTGCAGTGTGAGCAGATCCTGGCAAACTGATGCTAACCTGACTTCTAGTTAAAGAGGGGACGATAGAATGGAATGAACTTGAGTTTGGTATATAGGACCCTCTGAATTTAAATTCTCTATATAATGACTGTATCATACTATATACTAGTGTGACTCTAGACAGGTCAGTCCCCCACTCTTTTCTTCTGTCTTCTTCTGTCAGAAATAGGACAGTAAGTGATAGGACCACTGCAAAGATCAACAAAAAGTCACGTGGGAACCTAATGAACTATCACTGTTATGTTAGATGAGCCTGATGAATGGACCATAATGCTGGTTTATTAAATCAAACTCATAACAGCTAGTCAGCATATCTCTTCTTAGTAGGAAGACCAACAAGTCTATCTGAAGTTTGATTGTTGGATTCAGGTAGAAGAGAGAAGAGAATATAGAGAATTGAATGATTTTTAAGAAGATGGTCCTGCAGCTCTAGCAGTGGTAGCACCTTTCCCGTTTGGTACTCTGAGAAGCACACCTTGATCTCATCTTTCCTTCTGCCATATTCACTAGTCACAAGAACATTCTGTAATTGCAACATTGTTAGCTTTGTATCTCGTCATAACTACTTCAATTGTCAAGATGATAAGATATTTCACAATTAACAGGTTCAGGTTGGCAGCTCCCTAATGCCACTTACTTTGGGAGGTACTTCAGTCTCTTTGGCAACATTTACCAATCACTTCTGTGTAGAAGAGTTACTAGAGCAGATCTGGGGCTGCTGTCTTCACAAGGACTGCTTACAAGGTTGGCCCCTGGCTGGCATCTGGGAACTTGGCACTTGGGCTCTTCTCTTAATTCTGTAACTGATAGAGGTGGTTCATTATGCCTAGATTCTTTTTACAAACAATATGATTTATCTTGAACACTTGCTTTCCCCTGGGAATCTGGTTGCTAGGCTGATGGTGCCTATATGATCAGCCCCAAATTAAAAACATAGGATGCTGAGTCTCTAATGGCCTTTCCTGGTCACAAACATTGCACACATGTTATTGCATATTTTGCTGCTGTAGCAAGGAGAAAACTTGGTGTACACCCTCACAGGAGGGAGAATGTAAGGAAGCTTATGTATAGGTTTCTCCAGATTCTGTGTTTTCCTCTTGCTGATCCTTTCACTGTGGTAAAATTTAGCCATGAGTACTATACACATGTAGGCAGTCTTGAAGACCCCTGAAACAACCTGTTTCATAGAGGAGGCTTTTGTAAGTGGCTTATCTCATCAAATATATACGAATTGCTCTTATCCTCATCTTGGATCTTGATACTTGATTATGCTAAGGATCATTGGGATCATTGTTAGTATTTAGTCCTAAAATATCTGTCTTACTACATTCTTCTGCTTTAAAACAATTGACAAGAAGCCCTGAACATTCATAAGAAAAAAAATTTATTGAGGCTCTTAAGAGTAAAGGAATTTTTTTTTTTTTTTTTTTGAGTTGGAGTCTCACTCTGTCACCCAGACTGGAGTGCAGTGGCCGCTCCCGGCCACCACAACCTCGACCTGCTGGGGTCCGGCGATCCTTCCGCCTCAGCCTTCCAAGTAGCTGGAACTACAGGTGCACGCTACCATGGCGGCTAATTTTTGATTTACTGTAGAGATGAGGTCTCGCCAAGTTCCCCAGGTGGGTCTCGAACCCACGGGCCTCACCTCCCAAAGGCGCGGGATTACAGGCTGAGCCACCGAGCCTGGTTTGTAAAGGAATTTTTTAGTACCCACCTGAGATAATAAAGATGGAGACTTAAAGGGGATGAAGTGTTGAAAAATCAATCCTTCCTCCTCCCTCCCTCTCTCTTTCTCTTCCCCCATTTGCTGCTGCTGCTTCTTTTTTTTTTTTTTCTTTTCTTCAGAAAGGTCAGAGGACTAAATGGGGCTTTGTCTAGATAGGGTTGACCTGGGGAAAGCTAAGTTTCCTGAATCAGACCTGACATCTCAGCACAGACATTGGTAACTCAGGCAGCCCAGACATGCTGTTAATGGCACTCGAGGCGCATTAATGACATGACTTTCCTGACCCTGGTCCCTCTTACATGCCATGATTGTGTTTACTTTAGTCACCTTCTCTAATCCCAGGCTGTGAAACCAAGCCTGTCACTGCTCAGTGGATTTTATTTTTTCTTTTTTTTGAGTTGGCTCACTCCATCGCCCAGGTTGGAGTGCAGTGGCACGCTCATGGCCACTCCAGCGTTGACCTGCTGGGCTCAGGCAATCCTTCCACCTCAGCCTTTCAAGTAGCTGGAACTACAGACGTATGCCACCATGCCTGGCTAATTTTTTTTTTTTTTTTTGGAGTTGGAGTTGGAGTTGTTGTAGAGACGAGGTCTCAGCAAGTTGCCCAGACTGGTCTCTAACCTCTGGGCTCAGGCAGTCCTCTTGCCTTGGCCTCCCAAAGTACTGGGGTTACAGGCTTGAGCCACCGCGCCTGGCCTACTTTTTCTTTTTCCTTTTTTTTTTTGAGTTGGATTCTCACTTTGTCACCCAGACTGGAGTGCAGTGGCTGCTCCCGGCCACCGCAGCCTCGACCTGCTGGGCTCTGGCGATCCTTCCGCCTCAGCCTTCCAAGTAGCCAGAATTACAGGCATGCGTTACCACGCCCGGCTGATTTTTTTGATTTTATTGTAGAGATGAGGTCTCACTGCCCAGGCGGGTCTCGAACCCGCGGGCTCAGGCAATCCACTCACCTCAGCCTCCCAAAGGCATGGGATTACAGGCTGAGCCACCGAGCCCTGCCTGGCCTACTTTTTATTTAATCAATTCATTCATTCATTCATAAAACATTTATTGAGCTCTTGTTTTTTGGTATGTGCTAGGCCGGGTAAATAAGAAACAGTCCTAATGTGGTTGCTCAGGTGACCAGCAACAAGGCAGACTCACTACGAGCCTCCCATCTACTCTTTTTTCCCCCAACTCTTTCCTTAAATAAACTAATGAAATCTCATCTACTTTTGTATCTCAGGCCTGGTGACCAGACTTCTGTCATGTTCAGATAACCAGACTCAAGACCCTTGGGCATCTGTCCTCTGATCCATATCTGAGCTTTGATGTTTTCCTGCTGGACTGTACTTTAGGAGTCCTGCCCCCAGGATTAGAGCCTACCCCAGAGAGTACCCTCTGCAAAGCCCTCAGGACCAAGTTCTACCTAGTCCTTAGCCTTCTTCTTCTGGAGAAAGATAAAAGGAGAAAAATAGACGAGAAATAAAGAGAGACTTTTCGTCATTGGCATCACCACATACAGTTGGCTTTCAGACTCCTTCTTTCTGATTTCAGTCTGCCTGCTAGTCTTGTTCTACTTTCCTCATTTTTTTTTTTTTTTTTGAGTTGAAGTCTCACTCTTTCGCCCAGACTGGAGTGCAGTGGCTGCTCCCGGCCACCGCAGCCTCGACCTGCTGGGCTCCGGTGATCCTTCCGCTTCAGCCTTCCAAGAAGCTGGAATTACAGGCACGCACTACCACGCCCGGCTGATTTTTTGATTTATTGTAGAGATGAGGTCTCGCTGCCCAGGTGGGTCTCGAACCTGCGGGCTCAGGCAATCCACTCAGCTCAGCCTCCCAAAGGCGCGGGATTACAGGCTGAGCCACTGAGCCTGGCTTACTTTCCTCGTTTTTACCTGGCTTCAGAATATTGCTGAGCTGCCCCTGCCAAGCTTCTTCCTGGCTCTTCCTGGTTGATCTTTCTCTGTCTCCAGGAGATCTAGTAACTTGTACTGCTTTTCCTCTTTGGCCTGTAGCAAACTGATGGAGACCCTGGTACTGGGACATCGAGAGTTCTGGGCAGAACAGCAAAGTAGGCAGCATTCCTTGTCCTTTCTTGTCCTTCTGTTCCTCTTCCTGCCCTCAAGGGGTTTTGGTCAGACCTTTCCCTGTGTTCTAAAATGTCCTCTTTCTTTTCTTCAGTTAAAATGCCAGAATCCTGAGATGTTTTAGCTAAAATCCTGAGTGTTTTAGTGACACTGTAGCATTAGGGACAGGATGAACCCTTACTGCTGGATATATGTGTTCCAGAAAATGAACTTGTTAATCTTAGTTGGAGGAATGTGTGGCTAGATGCTTAGGACAATAGGCTTTCTGCAGTTCATGGTTTCCGGTCTGTTCTTTAGATTGATCTGCCATGGTTTAAAAATCATGGTGCTGGCTTTTTTTTCAGCATCATGATGCTGAAAATTTCCCATCCTCTTTTGCTTTCCTTTGTGAGACCATGTTAAAAAGAGCCATCCATAGAGTGAGAGGAGAGAGGATGAGGGTATTTATGTTGCCAGAAGCATTGTTACTAAATCAACTCTAAAATATTTTAAGAAGAAATTGGAAGAATAAATAATTTTTACCTGTGATCATGCCACATTAACTATTGGTTTGCTGGGGTTGCCATATCAAAGTACCACAGACTGGGTAGCTTAAACAGCACACATTTATTTTCTCACCATTCTGGAGGCTAGAAGTCCAAGATGAAGGTGTCAGCAGTGTTGTTTCTTCTAAGGTCACCTTCTCCCTGTGTCTTTAAATAGTCTTCCCGTGGTGCCTGTCTGCATCACTTGCTGTTTATTCCCCCAGAGGGCAGAAATGTTCTACTTCTGATTCCTTACTGCAGATTCTCTTTTTGCAGTTTGTGTTTGCAGTTTGCACTCATTGGAGATGTGCTTGCCTCTAATCTCTTCCACCAGTAGCTATTCCCATCATTGATTTTTTTACTGCTGAAATTTATACATGTAATTTTCCTGGAGATATATATATATATCTTATATATATATATTTGCATTTGCTTCTCTTGTGTATCTTGGTATATTGGAAAAAACCTGACTTTTCATGAACTTTGCCAAGCCAAAAACACTACTTTCATTGGTAAACTGACAAATAAACGCAGGGTTGAGGCAAACATCCACAGGTCTCACTTGCATTTGTTTGTTGAGTCCTGAAAGTCTCTGTTTCTGCTGTGGAAGCAATTGTCTTTTCTTGAATGTTTTTCTGTGTTTAGAGCTGGTCTGGAAACCTGGATTATATAGGACAGCCAAGGCTCTATAACATTATGAGAGCAGAAGATGATGCCATTCATTCATATAATCTTTGAGGACTTGCTGTGTTCCAGGCACTGTGGTAAGCCCTGGCATTAGAAGGATGAAGAAACTATTTTTAAAGGTTTTTTTGAGTTAGAGTCTCATTCTGTCACCCAGGCTGGGGTGCAGTGGCCCAATCACAGCTCATGGCAGCCTCAAACTCCTTCTGACTCAGCCTCCTGAGTAGTGGAGACTACAAGCATGTACCACCACACCCAGCTAATTTTTTGTGGAGGCAGGGCCTTGCTTTGTTGCCCAGACTGGTCTTGAACTCCTGGTCTCAAACAATTCTACTGTCTCAGTCTCCCAAAGAACTTTGATTATAGTCATGAGCCACCATACTGGGCTTACAAATTTTTTAATTTTAATTAAGTTATTTATTTTTGAGTTGGAATCTCACTCTGTCACCCAGACTGCAGTCTGGAGTGCATTGGCACACTCACAGTACCACAGTCTTGACCTGCTGTACTCAGACGATCCCTTCTGCTTCAGCCTTCCAAGTATCTGGAACAACAGGCATGCGCCACCTCGCCCAGCTAATTTTTTGATTTATTGTAGGGACCAGGTCTCACCATGTTGCCCAGGCTGGTCTTGAAACCATGAACTCAGGCAATCCTCTTGTCTCTGCCTCCCAAAGTGCTGGGATTATAGGCTTGAGCTACCGTGCCCGGCCAATTTTAGTTTTATTTTAGAGACAGAGTCTTGCTGTGTCATCCAGGCTAGAGTGCAATGGCACGTTTGTAGCTCACTGCAGCCCTGGACTCCTGAGTTCAGGTGATCCTCCTGCCTCAGCCTCCTGAGTAGCTGGGACTACAGGTGTGAGCCACCACACCAGTCTAATTTTTGAAATTTTTGAATGAGTGTTTACAGTTCTAGAAACCCACAGGGTTATTCTTTTTTAAATTAAGATTCATTCAAAAAGAACAACTTTCTAAAATGTTGTTTTTATATCTCTGGATCAGAACATAGTATTTCTTTTCTTTTTTTAAGTCAGGGTCTCATACTGTTGCCAAGGCTGGAGTGCAGTGGCACAATCAGAGATCACTGCAGCCTCTACCTTCTGTGCTCAGGTAGTACTCTTGCCTCAGCCTTCTGAGTAGCTGGGACTACAAGTGTGTTCTACCATGCCTGGTTAAATTTTTAAAAAAATTTTTATATAGAGGAGGTCTTGCTAAGTTGCTCAGGCTGGTCTTAAACTCCTGGGTTCAAGCAGTCCTTCCACCTCGGTCTCCCTGGGATTACAGCTGTGAACCACTGTGCCCATCCTTTCTTTCTTTCTTTTTTTTTGAGTTGGAGTTTTACTCTGTCACCCAGGCTGGAGTGCAGTGGCACACTCACAACCACTGCAGCCTCATCCTGCTGAGCTCAGGTGATCCTTCTGCCTCAGCCTTCCAAGTAGCTGGAACTACAGGTGTGCCACAATGCCCAGCTAATTTTTTTGATTTATTGTAGAGATGAGGTCTCATCAAGTTGTCCAGACCGATCTTGAACCCGTGAACTTAGGCAATCATCTCACCTCGGCCTCCCAAAGTACTAGGATTATAGGCATGAGCCACCATGTCCAACCTCTTTTTTTTTTTTAATTATTTTATTGTGGTAAGGATACCTAACATGAGAAGATCTACTCTCTCTCTCTTTTTTTTTTTTTTTTTTGAGTTGGAGTCTCACTCTGTTGCCCAGACTGGAGTGCAGTGGCATGCTCCCAACCACTGCAGCCTTGACCTGCCAGGCTCCAGCGATCCTTCTGCCTCAGCCTTCCAAGTAACCGGAACTACAGGCGTGCGCTACCATGCCCGGCTAATTTTTTTAATTTATTGTGGAGACTAGGTCTCGCCAAGTTGCCCGGGTGGGTCTCGAACCTGTGGGCTCAGGCAATCCACTTGCCTCGGCCTCCCAAGTGCTGGGATTACAGGCTGGGATTACAGCCCAGCCAAGATCTACTCTCTTAACAGATTTTTAAGTGTACAATAAATGGGCATGCTCTTGCTGTCATGGAGTTTACCATGGAGAGAGAAAGAGGCAAACAGGCATTCAACAAACAATTACAAGTCAATATAATTTTAAATGGTTGCAAGTGCCAAAAACAAAAGTAGATGATGTTGGTGAATTTTATGTTACGTTAATTTTATCTCAAATTTTTTTTAAATTGTAGAATGAGGTCTCGCCAAGTTGTCCAGGCTGGTCCGAACCTCTGGGCTCAGGCAATCTTCTCACCTCGGCCTCCCAAAGTGCTGGGATTACAGGCTTGAGCCACTGCTCCCAACCAGTTTTATCTCAATTTTTAAAAGAAGTAAATGGTGTGAGGAGAGATGAAATAGGATCCTGATCCTGATTTATATGGGAATAAGAGAAGACTTGAAGTAATGATATGGAAGAGTACATTCCTGGCAGAGGGCGCAGCTTGTGTAAAGGCCCATAGGTAGGAACATTTTTGACTCATTGGATAAACTTAAAGAAGTCTGTAGTGGTCACTACTGAGAGAGATAGAATGCCACAAAATAGGAGTGGTAGGCTGGCTTGATCACCCAGGGCAGGTCATGAGAATGGTTTTAGACTTCATTCCAAAAGTCACTTAATAGTTTGATAGTTTTTAGGGGATTGGTGAAGATTTTTTTTTTTTTTTGAAGTTGGAGTTGGAGTATCACTCTGTTGCCCAGGCTGGAGTGCTATGGCATACTCACGGCCACCCCAGTGTCAACCTGCTGGACTCCAGCGATGCTTCCACCTCAGTCTTCCAAGTAGCTGGAACTACAGGTGTGCGCTACCATGCCCAGCTAGTTTTTTATTTTTATTTTTTATTGTAGAGACGAGGTCTCGTCAAGTTGCCCAGATTGGTCTCGAACCTGCAGGTTCAGGCAGTTCACTCGTCTTGGCCTCCCAAAGTGCTGGGATTATAGGCTGAACCACTGAGCCCAGCCAAGAATTTAAAATATTGATAACAGGCCGGGCTCAGTGACTCATTTCTGTGATCCCAGCACTTTGGGAGGTTGAGGTGGAAGGATCACTTGAGTTCAGAAGTTCAAGACCATCCTAAGCAAAAAATACAAAAATTAACTGGGTGAGGTGGTATGTGCTTGTAGTCCCAGCTCCTCAGGAGGCTAAAGTGGGAGGATTGCCTGATCCCCAGGAGATTGAGGGTGCAGTGAGCCATTATCGTGCCACTGCACTCCTACCTGGGCCACAGAGTGAGTCCCTGTCTCAAAAAACAAAACAAAAAGTACATAAATAGAATAAAACATTAATAACAGTAAAATAAAGTGTTAATTATAGTTAGCATATAAGTGGAAATTCTTTAATGGATTTTTGAAAATTACTTAGTATGAATATTCAGTACTGTTTTTTGGATGTCTTTTCTCACTTTGGAAAATAGTCTGTTAAATATTTGGGGGAACCTATGCTATGTGCGATGGCTCATGCCTGTAATCCCAGCACTTTGGCAGGTTGAGGCAAGAGGATTGCTTGAACCCAGGGGTTCGAGACCAGCCTAGACAACATACTGGGACCACATCTCTAAAAAAGAATGTTTTAAAAAAATTAGCCAGATGTTGTGGTGCATGCCTGTAGACCCAGCTACTCAGGAGGCTAAGGCAGGAGAATTGCCTGAGCCCAGGAAGTTGAGGCTGTAGTGATATGTGACCGTGCCACTGTGAGCCTGGTCCAACCTTGACTTAAAAAAAAAAAAATCTTTGGGGGAATCTTATAATTACAATTACAGTTATGTGTCACTTAATGACAGGAGGAATGCTTTCTGAGAGATGCATCATTTGGTGATTTTGTCATTGTGTGAACATCATAGAATGTACTTATACAAACCTAGGTGGTATAGCCTACTACACACCTAGACTATGTGGTATAACCTATTGTTTATAAACTACAATCCTGTACAGCATGTTACTGTATTGAATCCTGTAAGTAGTTGTAATGTAATGATAAAATATTTGTGTATCTAATCATATCTAGTCATACAAAAAGTACAGTAAAAATAAAGGTATTATAATTTTATGGGACTACTGTTGTATATGCGATTTGTTATTGACTGATATGTCTTTATGTGGCATGTGACCGTATATAATTATAGAATCTAGAATTTTGGACCTTTTCTCTTTCTCTTTTCTTCTTTTTTCAAAAAATTTTTCTTCCTTTTTTTTTTTTGAGCTGAAGTCTCGCTCTGTCACCCAGGCTGGAGTGTAGTGGTGTGATCATAGCTCACTACGGCCTTGAACTCCTGGGTTCAAGTGATCCTTCAGCCTCCCGAATAGCTGGGATTACAGGCATGAACCACTGTGCCCAACTCTCTTTTCTAATATAGGCATTTAAAAAATATGCTGGGTGTGGTGGCTCACACCTGTAATCCCAGGATTTTGGGAGGCTGAGGTGAAAGCATTGCCTGAGTCCAGGGGGTTGATACCAGCCTCGGCAACTGGGCGAGACCTCCTCTCAACAATTAAAAAAAAAATTAACTGGGTGTGGTGGCATGTACCTGTGGTTCCAGCTACTTGGAAGGCTCAGGTGGAAGAATCACCTGAACTCAACAAGTTGAGGCTGCGGTGGCCATGAGCATGCCACTGCACTCTAGCCTGGGTGATAGAGTGAGACTTCAACTCAAAAAAAAAAAGTGTACACACACATACACACACACACACACACACAAATTTGGATATGTTTTATTTTTCATTATGTTCAAAATATTTTCTAATTTTCTTTATGGGGTCTTTTTTTATCTAGAGGTGTTTATATTTCCAAAAATTGGGGTATTTTATAGATATTTTTCCATTATTGATATCTTTTTTCTCATAACTTTATTGAGATGTAATTGACAAATTCTGTTACTGATTTCTAGTTTAATTCTATCGCAGTCAGAAAACATACTCTGTTTGATTTTAGTTCCTTAAATGTATTGATTTGTTTGTGACATAGGATAGAATTTTGTATTGTTAAAGGTTCGGAATTTGTTGCCTTTCTTTAGGGAATGTTGGGCTTTGTTCTGGTAGGCAGTTACTTGTTTAATTTGCTACTTCTGATATTTTTTCAAAAGAGCTTTATTGAGGTATGACTCAATAAATTTTACTGTAAATTTTACTGTAAATAACTGTAACTTTTACCCATTTTAAGCAAGCAGTCACCCATTTTAAGTAAACAATTCAGTGTTTTTGGTATAGTCACAGAGTTGTGCATCCATCACCAATATTAGTGTTAGACTATTTTCACAAAAGAAACCCTGCATCCCTTAGTTGTCACCTTCCAGCCCTTCCAGCTGCATCCCTGGGCAATCTCTAGTCTACTTTCTGTCTCTGTAGATGTGCCTATTTTTAACACTTTATGTAAATAGAATCATACAAGATGTGGTCATTGTGACTGGCGTCTTTCACTTAGCTATTTTTTTTTGGTCAGAGTCTCACTCTGTCACCCAGGCTGGAATACAGTAGCACATTCACGGCCACCACATTCTCATCCTGCTAGGCTCAGGTGATCCTTCCATTTCAATCTTCCAAGTAGCTGGAGCCACAGGCATGCACCACCATGCCTGGCTAATTTTTTGATTTATTGTAGAGATGAGATCTTGCCATGTTACTTAGGCTGGTTTTGAACCCCTGAGCTCAGGCAGTCCTCTTGCCTTCGTCTCCCAAAGTGCTAGGATTACAGGCATGAGTCACCATGCTGTCCTTTTTAAAAATTATTTTTTGTAGGTAACGGGTCTCTATGTTGCCCAGGCAGGTCTTGAACTCCTGGGCTCAGCTGATCCTCAGCCTCTCAAGTAATTGAGACTACAGACATGAGCCACTGCACGTAGCTCAAAAGAACATCTTTTATGAAACTCTAATCCAGGACTCCTTATAGGAGCAGGTGCTGTTCCACTCTTCCATGTGCATGTCACAGTCGCCTTTGTTTATCATGATACCTTAGAGTAACTTGGAAGATGTCAACTGATGTTCAGTGTTTTTTGTCAAAGGGGACAGTACATTTGAGAAAGACACTGAAAAATTGCTTTAACAAGCCAGGCTCGGTGGCTCAGCCTGTAATCCCGCACCTTTGGGAGGCTGAAGTGAGTGGATTGCCTGAGCCCACGGGTTCGAGACCCGCCTGGGCAACTTGGTGAGACCTCATCTCTACAATAAACAAAAAAATTAGCCGGGCGTGGTAGTGCATGCCTATAGTTCCAGCTACTTGGAAGGCTGAGGCGGATGGATCGCCAGAGCCCAGCAGATCGAGGCTGCGGTGGCTGGGAGCAGCCACTGCACTCCAGTCTGGGTGACAGAGTGAGACTCCAACTCAAAAAAAAACAAACAAAAATTGCTTTAACAGAAAAACCTACAATTAATACTTAAAACTTAGTCTTTAGTTCTTAGGGAATTTTGTTTATCCAGAAAGACTTCCCAGAGGTTTTAAATAACAAAAGTTGTATTCTTTTAAAAAATGGCTAAATCACCCAGCTTTTGTAATGCTATTATTATAGCTTTACTTTGACCTAAATACCTTACAAACATTCTCTGTTATATTTGATTCTCATCTGCAATTTTCAGCTCAGTCATCCAGACTTTTTTTGTTGTTGTTGTTGTTGTTGTTACTGAGTTGGAGTCTCACTCTGTCCTCCAGGCTGGAGTGCAGTGGCACACTCACGACTTCCTCATGACCTCCGCAGCCTCAACCTACCGGGCTCAGGCGATCCTTCCGTCTCAGCCTTCCAAGTACTGTAACTACAGGCATGCACCACCATGCCAGGCTTACTTTTTTTTTTTGAGTTGGAGTCTCACTCTGTCGCCCAGACTGGAGTGCAGTGGCCGCTCCCGGCCACCGCAGCCTCGACCTGCTGTGGGCTCCGGCGATCCTTCCACCTCAGCCTTCCAAGTAGTTGGAATTACAGGCATGCGCTACCACGCCCGGCTGATTTTTTTATTTATTGTAGAGATGAGGTCTCGCAGCCCAGGCGGATCTCGAACCCGCAGGATCAGGCAATCCACTCACCTCAGCCTCCCAAAGGCTACAGGCTGAGCCACCGAGCCTGGCTCTAATTTATTTATTTATTTATTTATTTATTTATTTTATTTATTTATTTTGAGTTGGAGTCTCACTCTGTTGCCCAGACTGGAGTGCAGTGGCCACTCCCGGCCACCGCAGCCTCTACCTGCTGGGCTCTGGCGATCCTTCCACCTCAGCCTTCCGAGTAGCCGGAATTACAGGCGTGCGCTACCACGCCTGGCTAATTTTTTGATTTATTGTAGAGATGAGGTCTCGCCTGCCCAGGCGGGTCTCGAACCCGTGGACTCAGGCAATCCATTCACCTCAGCCTCGCGGGATTACAGGCTGAGCCACCGAGCCCGGCTAATTTTTTTTTTTTTTTTTTCGAGTTGGAGTCTCACTCTGTTGCCCAGACTGGAGTGCAATGGCCACTCCCGGCCACCGCAGCCTCGACCTGCTGGGCTCCGGTGATCCTTCCGCCTCAGCCTTCCAAGTAGCTGGAATTACAGGTATGCACTACCACGCCCGGCTGATTTTTTGATTTATTGTAGAGATGAGGTCTCGCTGCCCAGGCGAGTCAGAACCCGCGGGCTCAGGCGATCCACTCACCTCAGCCTCCCAAAGGCGCAGGATTGCAGGCTGAGCCACCGAGCCCGGCTTAATTTTTTAATTTATTATAGTGATGAGGTCTTGCCAAGTTACCCAGTCTGGTCTCGAATCCGTGAGTTCAGGTAATCCTCTCACCTTGGCCTTCCAAAGTGCTGGGGTTATATGCGTGAGCCACCGCACCGGCCATCCAGACTTTTAAGAGCACTTTATTTTCTCTTTGGTTTGGCATTTCCTTACCTTGGCAGTCAAAATTCACATCATTGATTTATCTGTCTTTTAATGTCCTTGGGTTAAAGTTCTGCCAAGAGTTCTTATCAAAGTCTAAATAAGTTATATCTGTCACCTCCCTGTGGTCTGTTGACTTCCTGACCCTCTCAAAGTGACAAGTAGAGCCCTCTGGATCCTTTTTATAAGTGGGAATAACCCTGGCCACCTCAGTTAGATTTTGAACTTAATGATCTTTCCCCTCTAAAATCTCTAAAAATAGACAACTTGCTAGTTTGTTGTAAAATTCTGAAAAATGATTTGATGTTATTTTTTCTTTTCATTTTTAAAAAAGATCATAGTTAAAGCATTATTCTGCATTAGTACTTCAATGTCTCTGTGTCCATTTCATCATCTGCAGAATGGGGATGATTAATAATATCTACCTAATGAGTTGTTGTGAGGATTAAATGAGACAATACAGAGTAACTCCCAGCACATGATAAATGCTCAGTAAGAGGCTGGGCATGGTGGCTCATGCCTATAATCCCAGCACTTTGGGAGGCTGAGGTGAGAGGATTGCCTGAGTCCACGGGTTCGAGACAATCCTGGGCAACTTGGTGAGACCTCATCTCTACAATAAATCAAAAAATTAGCCGGGCATGGTGGTGCATGCCTGTAGTTCCAGCTACTTGGAAGGTTGAGGCAGAAGGATCGCCTGAGCCCAGTATGTTGAAGCCGCAGTGGCTGTGAACATGCCTCTGCACTCCAACCTGCTCAACAGAGTGAGATGCCAACGCAAAAAAAAAAAAAAAAAGCTCAATAAGCGTTAACTGCCATTATTTGAAGAATGACACCTATCAGAACTGGATGTGACAACTTCTGTAGAACCTAGGCTCAAGTCTTCAGATGTCTTTCTCATAAGAGTTCCAGTTTCCAAGGACATTTTGCACCAGGCTTTCAGGGCCTTTGTCATTTGGTTTTTGACTTGTGTTATTTGCTAGTTGTGTATCTTTTTTATTAGTTGTGTAACTCCTGCTGGATTGTAACACTTATGAGGGAGTGACATTATACATCATTATATATTATACATCACTTCATTTGAGAATTCTTCCTTCCATCCCTCACTCATTCAGTGATACTGCAGATATTTGTTCAGTACCAGTTGCGTGCCAGCCCTGTGCCTGGTACTGAAAATATGGCAAGTACCATAGTATAGGTAAGCCCAGCACTAGGAAGCCTGGATTCTACTGGCTCTGTACTTTTTATTTCTCCTACTTACTTCATCAAATGTCAGTGACATTGACCCTTTTAGTTCCACAAAGTGGTAGTTAAAGTTTTGAAATGTGTAGGGTGCAGCAGATACAGTGATGAGGAGGTCACTGTCCTTTCTGCAATGAGAAGATAAGTATACAAGTAACTCCAAAATAAGAAGCAAAGGAGATAATTATCTCAAGAGAATTACAGCGTTCTATGTGGTCTGTTGAGAGGTATGATGGGAGGGATCACATCAAACTGATGGGGCCTGGAAAATGTCAAGAAGCAGAAGACAGTTGAGATGGATCTTGGAAAGGTAGGTAGGATTTTTATAGGGCATCTAAGACAAGTTGGATGAAGTGTTGCTGATGGATAAAAACCCTGCAAAAGACAAGACAGGAAGAAGTGAAAGTTGATACATGGGGGCCAGGGTTTACAGAAAAAGTCACAGTCTGGGAGGGTGTGTTCATTGGACAATGGGAGCCGTTAAAGGTGTATGAACCAGAAATGGAAATATTAGAATAGGAGAGACAAAAGTCAGAGTTTGGTCTAGTTTGTTGCCTCACATGTGCTTAACCTATCTGGGCCTAGTCACCTGGCTTGTAAGACAAGGAAAGAACAATGCACCGGCTGCCTGAAAGTGGATGCTTGGTGGTTGTACCTGTGCGACCTCTTCCAGCTCTTCATCTGTGCTTCTGTGTATGTTTAGGAGTTGTCAATGTCATGAGGTCTGCAGTTCAACTGAGAGTTGTTTCAGTAGAACTTGTGTGTATTCTTATTTCTTTCTTTTTTCGAGTGGGAGTCTGTCTCCGTCGCCCAGGCTGGAGTGCAGTGGCACGCTCACGGCCACCCCAGTGTCAACCTGTTGGGCTCAGGTGATCCTTCTGCCTCAGCCTTCCAAGTAGCCAGAAATATAGGCACGTGCTACCACACCCAGCTAATTTTTTGATTTATTGTAGAGGAGATCTAGCCAAGTTGTCCAGGCTGTTTTCAAACCCATGGGCTCAGGCTTCTTTTTCTTCTCCCCTTGGCCTCCCAAAGTGCTAGGATTACAGAGCCATTGCACCCAACCTGTATTCTGTATTTCTTTATAGAAATTATACCAAGAAAAACTCAGTGTCATGTTGCATTTTTTGTGGTTTTTTCATAATAAATTACATGATAAAAAATGTAAGCTGGGCTCGGTGGCTCGCCTGTAATCCCGCGCTTTGGGAGGCCGAGGTGAGTGAATTGCCTGAGCCCGTGGGTTCAAGACCTGCCTGGGCAACTTGGCGAGACCTAATCTCTACAATAAATCAAAAAATTAGCTGGGCGTGGTAGCGCGCCTGTAGTTCCAGCTACTTGGAAGGCTGAGGTGGAAAGATCGCCGGAGCACAGCAGGTCGAGGCTGCGGTGGCCGGGAGCGGCCACTGCACTCCAGTCTGAGTGACAGAGTGAGACTCCAACTCAAAAAAAAAATGTGGTTTAAAAAAAAAAATCTACACAGAGCTGTGATATATTTTCAAGCTAGTTTTGTGAGATTAAGCTTTATGTGCCTGGGTCTCTTGTTTCAGGTGATACCTCAGTGCTTCCATGTCTGCAGTGCCTGTTGTTTTAGCCATAGGGATCTTGTTCACGGCTGCCATATCTGCTTCTGTTGTCCCAATAAAAAGAGAAAATCTTTTCTATTTAGATTGGGACTCTTGGGAAAGTTATATTTAAGTAAGAGTTGTTTTACTGATTTAAGGTGTTGGAATTTAAAAACTTGTAGAACCAGTGTATATAGAAAACACCTGTTTTGTTTATTGGATCTGGATTTTCTTTTAGTTTTATGTTACTACTTTGTTCTGGGATTGCCCAGATTCTATTTATTGAAATATTAGATGCTTTTCTCTTATTTTCTGAGCTCTAAAGCTATAAATGTTGTTCTTTTAAAAATAAAAGTTTTATGGCAAAGTTATTTCTACTGTTTTAAAATACAAGCCAGGTGCAATGGTTCACACCTATAATCCCAGCACTTTGGAAGTCCAAGGTGGGAGGATTGTTTGAGCCTAGCAGTTCGAGAGTAGCCTGAGCAACATGGTAAGACCCCATCTCTACAAAAATAATTTAAAAAAAAATAGACTAGGCATGGTGGCTCATGCCTGTAATCCCAACATATTTTTGGAGACTGTAGGGGAGAACTCATCTCCAAGGCTTTTATAATTTCTGAAGGCCACCCACATTTCTTCGTTTGTGGCCCCTTTCTTCCATCTTCAATGGCAGCAATGGTGGGCTGAGTCCTCATTTCACATCACACTGACCCCTTCTTCTGCCTCCCTCTTCTACTTTTACGCTGGGCCCACTCAAGTAATCCAGGATAATCTCTCCATTTCAAAGCTCTTAATTCAGTTACATATGGAGAGTCCCAATTGTCATATAAAGTAACATATTCACAGGTTCTGGGGATTAGGGCTCAGACATCTTTGGGGGCCATTAGTCTGCCTGTCTCACCAGTGTAGTTCATAAATTGCTGAATCATCATATAGTTCTCTAAGTAGTGTGTTTGTTCTTTTTGGTATCTCTCCTTCACAGTTTAAAACTGTGCACCCATATTTTAGAGTAACTTCTAAATGGTCACAAATGAATTTTACTTATGGCTGGGTGCAGTGGCTCATGCCTATAATTCCAGCACTTTGGAGACTGAGGCAGGAGTATCACTTGAGGCCAGGAGTTTGAGACCAGCCTAGACAACATTGGGAGACCCTGTCTCAAAAACAAAAACAAAAAAATTATATTTCAATGTTTTTAGTTGAGTGGGATGGTGGAGAAAGATCTGACGTTAGAGTAGCCCAGAACCCCTCTGGGCATTTGAGGTAGAGGGGCCCTGGCAGACCAGATGAGATGAGGGTGCTAAAAACTGCTGCCTTCAGATCTCTCTCCTGGGTGGGGTGATAGCTGCATGACAGTGGGGTTTAGACATGTTGATGATGCTGAATTCTGATCCCGGGATATTGTTAGAGCTCATGTCTGTACCCATTCTGAGTATGTTTGAGTTTCTAGATAACAGTGTAATGCCTGCAAAACAAAGGAACAAACAAACAACTCAATCCCAATCCAGAACACCTGATCTGAGGGGAAAAATCTATTCTTACACTTTATGTGAAAAGGAAACCTTGGGAATTAGCCTTTGGCCTCTAGGACAAATGCCAGGAGGAGCTGATAACAGCCCACCACCAAGAGTCAGAATTGGAAGGAGAACCTGCCACACTAGTCTGAGTGAAGTCTGAACACAGACTAAGAATAGTTGGCGGGGCCTCACCTCTGGGTGAGTGACTATCTATTATCTATTCATCCATCTACTTCTGTGGTATACAAGATCTGACAATTAAGTTCATGAACTCATCCCAGAAAAAGTGCTACATACTTCATTGCTGAATATCGCGGTGGTCACCTTCAAAGTACTTCTAGTACACCTGTCAAAGCAATTTTGGAACTCTTTTTCTGGAATGACCATCAGAGCTGTTGTCGTATTACCTGTGATGTCCTAAATGTCATCAAAATGTCTTCCTTTCAGTATTTCTTTTATCTTCAGGCAAAGAAGAAAGTCACTGGGGGCTAGATCAGGTGAATAGGGAGGGTGTTCTATTACAGTTATTTGTTTACTGGCTAAAAACTCCCTCATAGACAGCGCTGTGTGAGTAGGTTCATTGTCATGATGCAAGAGCTCCTTTGGGACCATTTTTGCATACGTTTCTCATGTCAAGATTTTCAGTTAAGATTTTCTTTTCTTTTTTTGTGTGTTGGTCTCACTCTGTTGCCCAGGCTGGAGTGCAGTAGCATGCTCATGGCCACCACAGCCTTGACCTGCTGGACTCAGGGGATCCTTCAGCCTCAGCCTTCCAAGTAGCTGGAACTTCAGGCATGTGCCACCATGCCCAGCTAATTTTTTGATTTATTGTAGAGATGAGGTCTCGCCAAGTTGCCCGGACTGGTCTTGAACCTATGAGCTCAGGCAATACTCTCACCTCTGCCTCCCAAATTGCTGGGATTACAGGCGTGAACTACTGTGTCCTTTTTCTCTGCCAATGTTTATTTGGTTTGCTATTTTTCTCACAGTCAGCCGACAATTTTGACACACAATTTGACAAATTTTTGCAATGTTTTCATTAGTTCTGCCCGTAACTGGCTGTCCTGACCAATCTTCATCATAGATGCGTTCTTTCCCCTCAGAAAAATGTTTAATCTATTTGTACACTGCCATTTTCTTCATGGCATTAACTCCATAAACTTGGACTAACATGTCCTTGATTTTACTTCCACTCTTGTCAAGTTTAACAAGAAATTTTGTTTGTTTGTTGCTCTAATTCAAGCTCTGACATTTTTGCAATGGCACACAAAAATATGCAACAGCAATAATGAACACCACTCAGCAAGACATCGCCACCCATCAAAATGAACACAGCAATGAAACAATGATATACCAAGGTTATGTCCTTTGTACAGTGCTGCCCATGTACTTGCACTGTGGCAAGTTTGTAAACTTAATTGTCAGACCTCGTGGAGGATGGGGATCTGAAGAGGATAAGTGTAAACTTTCTTCCAGGAGCTTACATTTAGTGTGGAGACAGAAAAATTCACTAACAACTGTAGTATTAATAGTGGAGCAGCTGATGTTGTTGATATTATTGGCATCCTTCAAGTATGTGAGGATAGCAGTTGTGTTTATCTTTAACCTGATTGTCTCCAGGCTAAACATTTCTTTAAGTACTTCTTGTATGAAATGTTTCTAGACATCCCATTTCCTGGAAGTCCGTCTTTGAATACTGTTTAGTGTGGCAAAGAGGCAGCTAAAATAATCTGTCCCTCTCTTTCACATCTAGTCTATCATTAAGTCCTATAAACTCTTTCTCTAAAACATATCCTGAGCTGATCTGTTTCTTTCTTTGCTGGTTGTGATCACTATCATCTTTGCCTAGACTAATGCAAGGGTCTCGTCTTCCAGAATCCATTCTGTATGCATCAGCCAGAGGGATTCTTCTAGACCTCAGTTTAAAAAGAATCCTTAAGGCCTCTGTGTGCATTCCTACTAAGACTTTGGTTTCCCTTTGCTACAATCAGGCTCATTACCTGGCCAGGTTTGGGGACCTTTCCTGCCTTATCCTGGACTTCTGGGCCTCTCCTTTTTCCACTGTGCTGTTGCTGCTATCTGGAACACTCTTTCCTGATTTGTCCTGGCTTCCTTCTCCTCCTTTTTTTTTTTTTGAGTTTGAGTCTCACTCTGTCACCCAGGCTGGAGTGCAGTGACATGCTCACGGCCCACCTTGACCTGCTGGGCTCAGGCGATCCTTCCACCTCATCCTTCCAAGTAGCTGAAACTACAGGCACACACTACCACGCCTGGCTAATTTTTGATTTATTGTAGAGATGAGGTCTCACCAAGTTGTCCAGGCTGGTCTTGAACCCGCAGGCTCAGGCAGTCCTCTCACGGCTTCCTCCTTCTTAATTGGATCCCTATTTATTTATTTATTTATTTATTTATTTATTTATTTATATATTTTTTGAGTTGGAGTCTCATTCTGTCACCTAGACTGGAGTGCAGTGTCCGCTCCCGGCCACTGCAGCCTCGACCCGCTGGGCTTCGGCAATCCTTCCGCCTCAGCCTTCCAAGTAGCTGGAACTACAGGCGCGCGCTACCACGCCCGGCTAATTTTTTATTTATTGTAGAGATGAGGTCTTGCCAAGTTGCCCAGGCGGGTCTTGAACCCATTCGCTCAGGCAATCTACTCATCTCAGCCTCCCAAAGCGCGGGATTACAGGCCGAGCCACCGAGCCGGCTCGGATCCCAATTTAAAGCACCTTCTTTGAGAGACCTTCCCTGATCACCCCATTGAAAGTAGTTTTTCAGGCACCATTGTTAGAGAAATAGAATTAAAAATGAAATCCCCCAATCCAGAAATACTCACCACAAAGGCAATAGAGAAAAGAAAACACTTTTATTACTGAATAGGCATTAAACCAGAATGTGATGAGTACATAGGCAATTTTCTAAGAAATTGTAAAGACAGAAAGAAATCTTACCCTTTTTGGCTGAGCACAGTGTGGCTCACACCTGTAATCCCAGCACTTTGGGAGGTCAAGGCAGGAAGATTTCTTGAGCCCAGGAGTTTGAGACCGTTCTGGGCAACATAGTGAGAACTTGTCTCTCTACAGAAAGCAACAACAACAAAAACCGGGTGTTGTGGCAAGAACCTGTAGTTTCAACTGCTTTGGAGGTTGAGGTAGAAAGATTGTCTGAGCCCAAGGGGTCAAGGCTGTGGTGAACTGTGATCCTGCTACTGCACTCCAGCCTAAGTGACAGAGTGAAATCCCTACTCGAAAAAAGAAAGAAAGAAATCCTACCTTTTTCTGTACTAAGCAGATTCAACCCATTATATATATCTTCTACATAAACAATAATTAGTCCTTGAATTCAGGAGGAATTGGTGGCACCATTTGTCACACATAGTTCATTTTAACTTTACCTGGTAATTGGGAGGATGACCATCTGTGTTAGCTAAATTGCTTTGTCAGAGGAAAAACAACTTCTTATATCTTTATGACAGGAGGTTGTTTTGCACCTTGGAGCAAGACACTTGTGGAAGTTAGACTCCTACCCTCCCGCAGAGACTGGGAGATAGGGTTGCCATCTCTCTCCCTTGATGTTTACATTCCAAAGAGATGGGTTTCAGGTCCCTGAGGAGACATTCCTAGGTTGTAAAGCTGACAAAGGACCTATCAGAGGGAGTGTATACATGTGAGAGAATGTAGAAAAAATGAGAGAATGGAGAAAGTATGTACAATAACACATTTTCTAAAGAAAAAGGAGGGGAGAGAAATCTCTTCCCTATTTTCATTAGAGAGAATTAGAATTAAATCTCTTATTTTAAATTTGTATTATTTATATTATCTCAACTCTGATATTTGTCTGGTTTATCTGTCCCAGTCTATTATAGAATGAGATCGGGGCCCTCTTTGAACTGCCCAGTTTACTCTGAATCCGTAGTACCCAGGGCAGTGTTTGCAAGGAATGGGTGCCCAGTAAATAGTGAATGGGTGAATTAAAGGCATATCCACTTGAGTCCTATGTAAGCTGTTTGAAGGATGTTATTTAAGAGCAGTAGCATGAAAAATACATAAATTGAGTCCTGACTCCAGGTAATGACTGTGCCTTTGTGTCAGGTGCACTATCTTCTCTACCTCTGTGAGGGCTGCAACGGGTGGACAGAGAAACTGAGGCTCAACCTGCCAGAGCTAGGCTGTGACTTTAGGTCTAACTCCGAAGGTTACATACATTTCACTCAGCTAGAAGTTGTTAACATTATATTTACTTATATACAACAGTAAAACAAAGCATGATCCTTACCCTGCCCCCAAAGAATTTTCTAGGGATACAGAAAAGGACTGAGCACTAAAATATTTAAAATATTGTATAAATATGTTGGAATGTGGAAATATATACATAAATATAAAATATATATAGGAAATACATATATGTAGAGAAGAGAGAGAGAGTGTGTGTGTGTGTGTGTGTGTGTGTGTGTGTGTGTGTGTGTGTGATTTTATTTATTTATTTCCTTATGACAGGATCTTGCTCTGTAGCCCAGGGTGGAGTGCAGTGGTATGATCATAGCTCACTGTAGCCTTGAACTGGCCTGAGCTCAAGCAATCCTGCCTCAGCTTCCTGAGTAGCTAGGACAACAGGTGCACCACCACGCTTTGCTAATTTTTCAATTTTTTGTAGAGATAAGATTTCACTCTGTTGCACAGGCTAGTCTCAGACTCCTGGCCTAAGTGATTCTTCTGCCTTGGCCTCCCAAAGTGCTTGGTTTATAGATGTGAGCCACCATGCCCAGCCTTTGGAATACTGATGTTATATTTTTTGTACAATTATGTCCTTTCCATATTTGATAATGGTAGTTTGCCAGTGTGGCAAGTTTCCAAGTCTCCATGCTGTCTTCTATTACATTAGCTTTACCTCTCAGGTATGTGGTGTAGTGTATTTTCTATGCATTGGAGCAGAGTATTGATAAAGTATTGCACAGGACCGGGCAAAGTACATAGACTTTGATAGGGCCTCAGAGTCTTCCCTTTTCTTTGAATATCATTGACTCATTCTATTGCGATTCCACCTTCTTTTGATTTCTTATTAATAGGGTTTTTTTTTTTTAGAGACTTTTACCCTTTCTATCAAGATGTGAGTGTGAACGTCTTACAAAGTGACTAGAATTTCTGAAATTATCATTCTGTTGTAATTGATCTACAGATCTCTCTTTGTGTTTTGTTTTCCCTTCTGATTGTGAAGCACATTCTCCTTATGGAGGAACACTGCCTTGTCTATTTATGTTCTTTTGTCTAAGCATTTAATCATAAAAACCTTGGATTTCCCCCATATGTATATTTTTTCATTTTAGTTTCTTGATGTTTTTCCTGCTTACATAAGTGATGTTTTCCATAGAACGAACATATTTTGGAAAATATGAAAAAGCATCTAATTTTTGAGTCAGTGTCTCATTCTGTTGCCCAGACTGGAATGTAGTGGCATGCTCATGGATCACCACAGCCTTGAGTTCATGGGCTCAGGGGATCCTTCCACCTCAGCCCTTCTGAGTAGCTGGGACTCCAGGTGTGTGGCTACCATGTGTTGGGAGCCAGCCTTGGAGGTCCACCTGATTGACAGGGTCCGGGTGGGCCGAAGACCCCGGGCCGCAGGGCGAGCCCAGGAAGCCGAGGCCCTTCTGTCCTTCACCTTTGCTGTTTGATACCGCCGAAGAATTCTGTGCAGTCGTGGAAGAAGAAAATGGCATGTTTATGTGAAGTGCTCACAGCTAACCTGGAAACATCATGGTTTATTTTTCCATTTTTCCCACTATGCCACTTGGCCTTTTCTAACATATGCAAGGGTTAAACTCTGAAGCACATCAAGAATGCTTTATTTCACTTGGTTATAAGTTACTAGACATTGCTTAAGTAATAGATGATATAAGTATATCCACTCCTTATTTTATTTAGGACTATGCAGTTTAGTGTTTTGACATAAGGATTTTTAGAAGCACAAGTTTATAATAGATTCATTATGAATTCATTATAAGTTCTAATACTTATCTAGGAGTTATGTAGGTGACTTATAACACTGTTTTCACTGACTTAGGATAAAGATTAATGTTAAGGTTTTTACTTAATTCTATAGTTAAAACTCTAAGTTAACATTTATAGAGTAGGTTTTCACTGAACTCGTAATAATATAATCAGACACTTTTTTATGACAGATCAGCTAAAACAGAAAGTAACCTTGAGGGGCCTGGGAAACATTACTAAAAGCTTCTTTTGAGTTCTCTTTAGAAACAAGCACTGCAAGATAAAAGTAACAAGGTCATCTGTTCAAGAAGCAGGTGTCCGGTATATGATCGTCGTCGTCGCCTATCTGTCTCTCCTTCAACATATCTCACGACCCTTGTGGGGCGGGACCCCGCAACCATGCCCAGCTAATTTTTATTTTTTGTAGAGATGAGGTGTCATTGTATTGCCAAGACTGGTCACGAACTCCTGGCCTCAAGTAATCCTCCTGCCTCAGCCTCCCAAAATGCTGGGCTTGAAAATGTACTTTATAAAAAGTAAAATCACAGTCACAGATCATTCTACCTTTCAAAACTACTAGCATTTTGATGTTTTCTTTCAGTATTTTTCAGTATGTGATAATTAGGATCATACTTTCGGTTTATGGAACATTTAGAACATTGTTTCATGTCATTGCTTATTCTTAGAAAACATTTGTAATGTCTGTAATATTAGTTTTAACTTTCTGAAAGCATTGTTTTTGTAGGTAAAAAGATGGTTGAATGTGAGCAATTTCTTATGGTTCACCCTAATATTTTACCAGTTGGCTGAATCATCTTTATTCTAATGTTGAATATGTATGTAGATTGTTTCTGATTTTTGTTTGTTTGTTTTAAGAGACAGTGTCTTGCTCTGTCACCTAGGCTGGAATACAGTGATGCATAGTCCACTGCAGCCTTGACCTCTTGGGCAAGCAAGCAATCCTCCCGCCTCAGCCTCCTGAGTAGCTGGGACAACAGGCACATGCTACCACACCTGGCTAATTTTAAAACATTTTTTTAACGAAGGGATCTCACTATGTGCCCCAAGCTGGTCTCAAACTTCTGGCTTCAAGCAGTCCTTCTGCCTTGGCCTCTCACAGTCTTGGGATTACAGGTGTGAACCACCACACCTGGCCTCCAATTTTTAATTTATATACACAGCACAGTGACAAATATATTTCTGCATAATCTTTGCCTGAGTTCTGATTACTTGTTTACAATCATTCTGGAGGGAAAATTGCTGACCCTCTCTTTAGGTTAGAAGGTAGTTTTTTTCACATCTGTGTGATGCCTTTGTAGTTGCCTTTTTAAAATTCAAGCAAACAAAAGCAATATGCTTTATTTTTAAAAATTACTGTGGTAATTTATTAGCACATTTTCAGGGCAAATGTCAAGCAGTTCCTTAACTGTTGAAACATCCCACCATTAACATATGAATGTCAGTAAGTGAGAAGTGAGTTCTTTTTTTTTTTTTGAGTTGGAGTCTCACTCTATTTCCCAGATTGGAGTGCAGTGGCACACTCATGGCCACCCCAGCATTGACCTGCCGGGCTCTGGTGATCCTTCCGCCTCAGCCTTATAAGTAGCCAGAACTACAGGCATGTGCCACCATGCCCTGCTAATTTTTTATTTATTGTAGAGACGAGGTCTCGCCAAGTTGCCTGGGCTGGTCTCGAACCTGCAGACTCAGGCAATCCACTTGCCTTGGCCTCCCAAAGTGCTGGGATTACAGACTGACCACCAATTCCAGCCAGTAAGAGACTTATTGGTCCACAGCAGAACAGGAAGGTCAGAGCTTCCTGGTGTTCTCATTGCTTTGCTTGGTGCTTCTGGTAGCATAGATTTTTCAAGATTGACATCACCTGTGTTCCTGTTTGTATTAAGTCCAGATTTTCCATTCCTTTAGTACAGACATTTGTTGGTAGTTTGTTTTGAAGATAATTCTAGTTTCTCTATTTTTTTTCAGTAAATTGCTGACTTATTGTCTGCTTTGCCTTCTGCTAGCCACTATTATGGCATATTCAGCAACAATAGAAATTTATTGAGCACTTATATGCTGTGCACAGTCCCAACTACTTTATACACATTTGATTTTTAAAAGTACTTAGAAGTGACATATTTACTACTGGTTGGTCTGGGTAACATGCTCATGACAACAACTAAGGGGGTACCTTCCACCACGCCCCCACTGTCCTGACACCAAAGTGCATAGTTTAGCCCTTATACCTTACCCTCTCTGTGTATACATAATTTTTAACCCTCAGAGAGTATGTGTGTTTGGGGGCTTGTGTACAATCATTTAGCAACAGACGATGTCCTTTTCATTATCTTCTAGTTGAAAAAAAAGTTATGACTTATTGGGTATATGGACTCACTGGGCTTTTATGATATGGTTTATTTTGAATGTGTCTTACTATTTTTTGAAACTATTTTTTTCTTGATCTCGTTATGTAGGTTCAAAAGTTGCTTTGCATGTGCCCAGTAGATTTCCATGGGATCTTCCAGTTGGATGAAAGACGAAGAGATGCAGTGATTGCATTGGGTATTTTTCTGATTGAATCTGATCTTCAGGTAAATCTTCATGAAATTAAGTTTCTGCAGTGTAAAAAGGGGTATGGAGGCCAAGTGTGGTGGCTCATGGCTGTAATCCCAGCACTTTGGGAGGCCAAGGGAGTAGGATTGCTTGAGCCCAGGGATTCAAGACCAGACTGGACAATATAGCAAGACCCCTCATCTCAACAACAACAAATTAGTCAGGCATGGTAGCACAAACCTGTAAAAAACAAAACAAATAAATAGAGGTGTAGAAAGAATTTAAATTCGTGCCTACTTATATTTACCTATAGCAATATCAGAAGAATGTATTCGTACTTAAAGTGTTTAGGGGAAAGGGTGAGACAGGGTAGATGGAAAAGGTGGGAATGAGACTTCTTAATGTATACTTTCTGAGGAAATTTGAGCTTTTTGAACTGTGTGAATATATTATGTTGTAAAAAATAAAGGAGATTGGCTTTTTTCTTTTTTTGCCAAAAAGCAAGTTAAAATGCTTTGCGAAGTAATTGTGTGCCTGCCAGAGTAGGCTTGGTTTTTTGTCTCAGGTAAAATGCTTATCAGTCAGACTCAGGGTTATCTTTTTTTTTTTTCTTTCAGAAGGACAAAATTTTTTGAGATAATTTTGACATTATAACATCTTTTCCAAAACTGTTGTATATATAAATTAAGTTTTAGACACTTGTTAACGTACCTTTTAAGAGGGATTTAAAAATCAGTTTTGGCTGGGCACAGTGGCTCAAGCCTGTAATCTTAGCACTTTTGGAGGCCAAGGTAAGAGAATTGCCTGAGCCCATGGGTTCGAGACCAGCCTAGACAATTTGGTGAGACCTTGTCTCTACAATAAATAAATTAAAAAATTGGCTGGGTGTGGTAGCGTGTGCCTGTAGTTCAGGCTGTTTGTAAGGCTGAGGCAGAAGAATCGCATGAGCCCAGAAGGTCGACACTGGAGTGACTGTGAGCGTACCACTGCACTCCAGCCTGGGCAACAGAATGAGACTCCAACACCCCCCAAAAAACAAAACAATAACAACAAAACCAGTCTTGTAGCTCCAACGGAAAAGAGAGTGACCATTTGTGTGTGTGTGTGTTTTATATTTATCAAAGCTAATTGAAGTATATGATTGATCATTGGATTTAAAATCTTTTATTAACTTATTTATTTATTTCTATTGTTATCAGGTACTTTTTTTTTTTTTTTTTTTTTTGAGTTGGAGTCTCACACTGTCACCCAGACTGGAGTGTAGTGACTGCTTCCGGCCACCACAGCCTTGACCTGCTGGGCTCCAGTGATCCTTCCGCCTCAGCCAAGTAGCTGGAACTACAGGCATGCGCTACCATGCCCAGCTCATTTTGATTTATTGTAGAGATGAGGTCTCACCAAGTTGCTCACGCGGGTCACAAACCCGCGGGCTCAGGCAATCCACTCACCTCAGCCTCCCAAAGGCGCGGGATTACAGGCTGAGCCACCAAGCCTGGCTAGGTACCATTTTTTAAGTCTAAGCTTAAGCATGTCATATTAGATAAATAAAGACTTAGATATTTGGGTGGGCTTGTTGGCTCCTGCCTATAATATCAGCACTTTGGGAGGCTGAGGCAGGAGAATTTCTTGAGCCCAAGAGTTTGAGGCCAGCCTGGGCAAGACCCAGTCTCTACAAAAAAATAAAGAAAATTAGCCAAGTGTAGTGCCACATGTAGTCCTAGCTACTTGGGAAGCTAAGGCAGGAGGATCCTTTGAGCATAGGAGTTTAGGTCTTTAGTAAGCTGTGATCCCACTACTGCACTCCAGCCTGGATGACAAAGTGAGATTCTGTCTAAAAAACAGCCAGACACGGTGTAATCCCAGCATTTTGGAGGCTCAGGTGTGTGCCCAGCTAATTTTTTGATTTATTGTAGAGACGTGGTCTCGCCAAATTGCCTGGTCTGGTCTCGAACCCACAGGCTCAGGCAATCCACTCGCTTTGGCCTCCCAAAGTGCTGGGATTACAGGCTGAACCACTGAGCCCAGCCTATGTTAGACTTTTTAAGATGGCAAAAACGAGGTGGATACAAATTACCTTTGGTTTAATTTGGGTTCTGGGAAAGGATTGGCAGGATCCCAGGTGTCTTGTGTCTTTGGGCCATACAGTTTACCTGTTCTTCCAGGGAAGACCATCAACCTTGTAGATAGCAGGAGAGAAACCCAGCATGCTTCACCACCCTGAGAAGACCTACAGACCAGCTTCCTCTTGGTTTGCCTAGTGCTTATATTCCTTGGTTCCATCTAGGATGGGCCATATCTTGGCCTCTTTCATGTCCCAGCAGTGGGCTGCCCTGGCAGCAGCTGTGGCGAGAGTAGAGGAGATGATTTCACTGACCACATGCTACTAAAGCCATCCCAATTTATATAGGAAAGAGCCACCTGGGGCCACTTCCTCCATGAGGGACCATGCAATGCAGGCCCTTCAGAGATCCTGGATAGACATCCTAGCTAGCACATCTTCACTGTTTGGAGAAAAAAATTGTTTTGTTTTTGCTAAAGAAAATTCTCTATTTTTTTTCTTGTTGTTTTGGTTTATTCTTGTTTTATTGAGTTGGGGGTCTCACTCTGTCACTCAGGCTGGAGTACAGTAGCACGATCACAGCTCACCGCAGCCTCAAACTACTGGGCTAAGGTGTTCATCCCACCTCAGCCTCCCAAGTAGCTGGGACTACAAGTGCATGTCACCACGCACAGCTAATTTATTGATTTTTTTTTTTTTGCAGAGACAAAAAATGTTGCCTAGGCTATGTCCCAAACTGTTGGTCTTAAGCTGTTCTCCTGCCTCAGCCTCCCAAATTGCTGGGATTGCATGTGTGAGCCATCATGCCCAGTCTGTTTTGATTATCTGTTTTTATGGTATAGCAAACTTCCCCAAAACTTACTGGCTTAATACAACCTTTTTTTTTTAAACGTTATGAATCTGCAATTTAGACACGGCTCAGAAGAGTCACTGTCTCTACTTCATTTAGCATCCATTGGGTAGCTCAAAACCTGGGGGCTGGAATCACACCTGAAGACTTGTTTATGGACCTTATGACAACATTGTGCCAGGGTTCCAGGGCACTTGTTCTGAGAAAGAGCCAGGTGGATGCTGTGTTCCTTCTCTAACCTAGTCCAGGAAGTCTGAGTCTCATTTATACTACTTAACTTTTGTTGTTTTTTTAAACAGGGTCTCACTCTGTCACCCAGACTGGAGTGCAGTGGTGCAGTCATAGCTCACTGCAGCCTCAACCTGGGCTCAAACGATCCTCCTGCTTCAGCCTCCGAAAGTGCTGGGATTATGGGCATGAGCCTCCACATCTGGCTGCATTTATACTACTTTCTTTTTTTTTTCGAGTTGGAGTCTCACACTATCGCCCAGGCTGGAGTGCAGTGGCACGCTCATGGCCTCCGCAGCCTCGACCTGCTGGGCTAAGGTGATCCTTCCGCCTCAGCCTTCCAAGTAGCTAGAACTACAGGCACGTGCCACCACGTGCCACCTGGCTAATTTTTGATTTATTGTAGAGATGAGATCTCACCAAGTTGCCCAAGCTGGTCTCGAACCTGTGGGCTCAGGCAATCCTCTCACCTTGGTCTCCCAAAGTGCTGGGATTATAGGCGTTAGCCACTGTGCCCAGCCTTTATACTACTTTCTACCTACACGAGAAGCAAGTCACTAAGGTGACATGTGAATTTGAGATGAATTAGGCCCCACCTTTGGGTAGGAGGAGTAACAAAGAACTTACATCCATGTTTTTAAAACTACCACATGGTTTTTTGGTATTCAGTGTTAAATAGTTCTCTGGAGCACACTTATATAGCCCTCTACTAGAACAGCTATAAATAGGGAAATAACCCAAAAAAGATGGTGATGTAAGACTGAAGCTACACGTTGATTGGCTAGTTTGGAAACTATAGTTGGACTTATGTTGGTTAAAAGTCCAATGCTCAACTTGATAGGTGTAAGAGGAAAAACACAGCAGAAAATTTTTTTCTTTCTTTTTTTTTTTTTTTTGAGTCAAAGTCTTACTCTGTTGCCCAGGCTGGAGTGCAGTGGCATGCTCACAGCCACCACTGCCTCCACCTGCTGGGCTCAGGTGATCTTTCTGCCTCAGCCTTCCAAGTAGCTGGGACCACAGGTGTGCACCACCATAGCTGGCTAATTTTTTTCTTTTATTTATTGTAGAGATGAGGTCTCGCCAAGTTGCCCAGGCTGGTCTCGAACTCTTGGGCTCAGGCAATTCTCTCGCCTCCGCCTCCGCCTCCCAAAGTGCTGGGATTATGGGCATGAGCCACTGCTTCCCATTAGAAAATTAAAAAAAAGAAGAAGACAAGGGACATGAGCAACAAAAAAGATCACCAAGTTGAGAAGCTCTTTCTCTAAGCTTCTTTTCAGTCTCCAGATCTTATTCTGGACCCATGGATGAGTTTTTGGGCTCTCTGAACCCTTCTCACTGAAGACAGCTTTGGGTATGCATGCACACATTCTGGAGAGGCCCTCATAGGGCCCAGTGCCCAGGGGAGACCCAAGTAGGTTGGCCCTGAGTTCCAGAGGGCAAGTTTGAGCCCTTCTTTAGACCCCTGTGGTACAGGCTTACATGATAGTCTCTGGACTTTATTTTGTAGAAGCAAGAAATGAATGATGCTGTATGAACTTACCTGCACTTTACATTATTTCTGCAGAACCTTTGAGATGGTTAGGATATGGATATGCTTTGTTTGAGGGCTTAATCTGGCCTAAAAAGCTACCAGTCACTTACTTTATTAATGTAATTTTTTTTTTTTTTTTTTAGCACAAGGACTGTGTGGTTCCTTACCTTCTTCGACTTCTCAAAGGTCTTCCAAAAGTGTATTGGGTAGAAGAAAGCACAGCTCGGAAAGGCAGAGGTAATTTTGTATAATGTTTTCCCCAAATGTTCATCATCTGTAATGATCATGTGTTTGTTTATACTAGCATACCAGTTAGGATGCTTCTAGCTGGTTCTACTCCTGGCTGTGGAACAGCTAACTACCTGTAGCAGTGTGGACCAAGCTTAATCACTGTTGTCCACACCCCTATGTGAGGAGGAGAAGGTGGTCCTGGGCAGACCTGCTTTCCATTGCACTTTTCTGAGTGAGCAGCAACTTTGAGACCTCCAGGAACCTTTTCTCATTGCCTCATTGGCCAGAATTGTGTCACCTGCCCACCCCCAAACTAGTCACTATTACCTTGGGTTTATAGGCTCACTCCTGGAGTGAGGTAAGTTCTCCACATTGCATTGCTGCTGCTCAGAAGGGATGAGATGGATGTTAGGGACGCAGCCTTGATGCTCGCTGAAAATAGTTTTATCACTTTGTTGCTGTTGCTAAGTTTGTTAAACTTTGCACCTTTAGAAATGAAAGAAATTCGTGTTTTTTTTAACTTGTATTTTATTTATGTATGTGTGTATATATATATATATATGTGTGTGTGTGTATATATGTATGTATATATATAATTTTTTAGAGCAAAGTCTGGCTATGTTCCAAGGCTATCTATTGTATTTTGGTCTCCCATTAGTGTCAAAGGAAAGTTAGATCATCTTTGCCTTTCTTCCCTTTGCTCTGTTTACGCTCTCCTGCTCTTTACTCCCTTCCTCCCTCTTTGCTTCTTCCTTCTCTCCCTTCTGAAATGTTTGCATAGATCCACTCTGCCAAGAATTGTACTAAAAACATTTATAACGCCGATGTTCTTGTATACTGATTTTCCAGTGCTCCAGATCAGCTCAGAAGGCCTCAGCAGTTTGAGGCTCATGACCCATGAGACCAAAGCCTCCTTGTAATTTGTGTCTGTGCAGCCTGAGGTTCACTTTTGGGTTTAGCAGGGGGTCAGTGTCTGTACAGAAGACCTTTGTCCTTTTTGTTGGTGGCATATCCCTAATTTGTTAGATGGGCTCTGTCTGCTAGAAGGAGGATTTGCTGTTCTCATTAACATTCTACTCAAGACTATGTTCCTCTTGACCTTTGGGTTTTCATCATTTCCGGTAATGTAGTACCATGCCTAAAACTGACAGATCTCACATTATGCAGATGTCCTGCAATTTGAAGGACTATGAATTAAATAGAGCAGTGCTGCTAGAAAGTCAAATGACTGTGTCCACCACTGTGTTATCTACAATAGATGTTGATGCTGGTTTTTTGTTTTTTGTTTTTTGTAATTGCAAAGCAACAATCACTTCTGTACACATGGATTCATATTAGAATGAAAGGTTCACCATTATTTGAAACATTGTTGGAGATATATAAATTTTCAATTATTGGGTAATATCTTAACTTTTTTAAAATTAAGGCACTTATGCTTTTGTTGTTTGTGTTTTTGAGTTGGAATCTCACCCTGTTGCCCAGTCTGGAGTGCAGGAGCAGGATCACAGCTCACTGCAGCCTCGACCTCCTGGGCTCAGGTGATTCTTCTGCGCGTGCCACCTCACCAAGCTAATTTTTTCTTTTTCTTTTTTCTTTTGTATAGACAGGGTCTTGTTATGTTGCCCAGACTGGTCTTGAACTCTTGGGCTCAAGCGATCTGCTTGCCTTGAACTCCCAAAATGTTGGGATTGCAGGTGTGAGCCGACACAGCTGGCTTAATTATGCTTTTAAACTCTAGAGCAATAGTACTCAAAATGTCTCTCTCCCTGGACTAGCAGCTTCAGTGTCACTTGGGAACTTGTCAGAAAGGCAGATTTTCAGTTCCCACAAATTCAGTTTCAGAGCTACTAAATTAGAAACTCACCAGGGAAACAGGCAGTCTTAAATTTAACAAGCCTCCAGGTGATTCTGATGCACACTCAAATTTGAGAACGACCTAGAACTGCATTTTAAAATTATAAGCACAGGAGTAGAAATGAATAATTTCCTGCCATGTACTGTGAAAATGGTATGCCCATAAAATAGTAGCTACTGTTTTTTTTTTTTGAGTTGGAGTCTCACCCTGTCGCCCAGACTGGAGTGCAGTGGCCGCTTCTGGCCACCACAGCCTCGACCTGCTGGGCTCTGGCGATCCTTCCGCCTCAGCCTTCTAAGTAGCTGGACTACAGGTGCGCGCTATCACGCCCGACTAATTTTTTGATTTGTTGTAGAGATGAGGTCTCGTCAAGTTGCCCAGGCAGGTCATGAACCTGCAGGCTCAGGCAATCCACTCACCTCGGCTTCCCAAAGTGCTGGGATTACAGGCTGAGCCACCGAGCCCAGCCGTAGCTACTCTTATGTCCTTGATTCAATATTTAATATTTGAAATTGTTTAACTATTTAATTGTGATTTGATCAGATGCCAAGTACACTTGATATTTGAAGGTGTGCCTGATACAGAAGTGCTATGTAGCTTTTGGTCTTTAAGACATAGCACTTCATAGCTGGGTGCTGTGGCTCACATCTGTACCAGCACTTTGTGAAGTAGAGGTCAGAGGATTGCCTGATCCCAGGGGTTGGAGACCAGCCAGGGCAACTTGGCGAGACCTCATCTCTGTAATAAATAAATAAATAATTATTCAGGTGTGGTGGTACTTGGAAGGCGGAGGCGGAAGGATCGCCTGAGCCCAGCAGATTGAGGATGAAGTGGCCATGAACGTGCCACTGCACTCCAGCCTGGGTGACAGAGTAAGACTTCAACTCAAAAAAATTTTAAAAAAGGCAGCACTCTCCCAGCCTTAAGGGCCATGCTCCTAAGAATCTCCCTATAGGAAGCTTAGTAGTGGAAGAGCATCAAGCTTATGGGGAACAGAGCAATTCTTTGGAAGCTCTTACTAAGATTTTCCCCATATGCCAAAACAAAGCAGAAAAACAACAACAAGATTTTTGTTTTATGAGTCGGAGTCTCACTCGTCGCCCAGACTGGAGTGCAGTGGCCGCTCCCGGCCACCGCAGCCTTGACCTGCTGGCTCTGGTGTTCCTTCCACCTCAGCCTTCCAAGTAGCTGGAACTACAGGTGTGCACTACCATGCCCGGCTCATTTTTGATTTATTGTAGAGATGAGGTCTCGCCAAGTTGCCCAGTGGGGTCTCGAACTCTGGTTTCTCTTCAGATCGCATAAATCTTTCGCTTTTTTTTTTTTTTTTAAAAGACACAGTCTTGCTATGTTGCCAGGCTGGTCATGAACTCCTGGCCTCAAGCAGTCCTCTCGTCTCAGCATTCCAAAGTGCTAGGATTACAGGCATGAGCCACCATGCCCAGTAAAACATTTATGTTGCCGGGCTCGGTGGCTCAGCCTGTAATCCTGCGCCTTTGGGAGGCTGAGATGAGTGGATTGCCTGAGCCTGCAGGTTCGAGACCCGCCTGGGCAGCGAGACCTTATCTCTACAATAAATCAAAAAATCAGCCGGGCGTGGTAGCGCATGCCTGTAATTCCGGCTACTTGGAAGGCTGAGGCGGAAGGATTGCCGGACCCCAGCAGGTCGAGGCTATGGTGGCCGGGAGCGGCCACTGCACTCCAGTCTGGGCGACAGAGTGAGACTCCAACTCAAAAACAAACAAACAAACAAAAAAATATTTACGTTAACAGTTAACTTAAACATTTAAGTTTATTGAACCAAAGCATTAAAAGAAAGGTAAGGGTTTTTCTTAGCAAACATGTTGGGCCCACATCTGTTCTTTTGAAACTCATCTCAACGAGGGTAGCTGGTCCCTTGGCAAGGCTGTGTGAGAGAGGGGAACATACACTGAATTGGATGGCCAGTAGGTGTGACCTAGTGTCTCTTTTCTGAGGATCTGATTTATGTCTTTATGTCTTCCAGGTGCTCTCCCAGTTGCAGAGAGCTTCAGCTTCTGCTTGGTAACTTTGCTGTCTGATGTGGCTTATAGGGACCCTTCACTTAGGGATGAGGTAAGTATGTGGTGATGTGGTTGGTGTGTATTCATTTTTTTTTTTTTTTTTTTGAGTTGGAGTCTCTGTTACCCAGACTGAAGTGCAGTGGCCTCTCCCGGCCACCGCAGCCTCGACCTGCTGGGGCTCCGGCGATCCTTCCACCTCAGCCTTCCAAGTAGCTGGAACTACAGGCGCGCGCTACCACGCCCGGCTAATTTTTTGATTTTATTGTAGAGATGAGGTCTCGCCAAGTTGGCCAGGTGGGTTTTGAACCCGCGGGCTCAGGCAATCCACTCACCTCAGCCTCCCAAAGGCACGGGATTACAGGCTGAGCCACTGAGCCTGGCTATTTTTTTTTTTTTTAAGACACAGTCACTCTGTTACCCAAATAGAGTACACTGGTGCAATGATAGCTCACTGTAACCTCAAATTCCTGAGCTCAAACAGTCCTCCCACCTCAGCCTTCCAAGCAGCTAGGACTAAAGGTGCGTATCACCATACCTAGCTAACTTTTAAATTTTGTAGAATCTCACTATGTTGCCCAGGTTGGTCTCGAACTCCTGACTTCAAGTGATCCTCCTGTCTGGGCCTCCCAAAGTGCTGGAATTACAGGCGTGAACCACTGTGCCTAGCTTGCATTTCTGTTACAGTGAGAAGAGTCTTAAAGCAATGAAAAGAGTTTTTGAAAAATTGATTGTTTATGTTGATTTATTTCATACTATTAACAGCTGACCTAGGAAATGTTTAATACTCACTTTCATTACTTCTCTTTTTTGTTTGAGTTGGAATCTCACTATCACCCAAAAGGAATGCAGTACAGTGGCATACTCATGGCCACCGCAGCCTCAACCTGCTGGGCTCAGGTGATCCTTCCACCTCAGCCTTCCAAGTAGCTGGAACCACAGATACATGCCACCACGCCTGGGTAATTTGATTTATTGTAGAGATAAGGTCTCAACCAAGTTGCCCAGGCTGGTCTCAAACCCCTGGACTCAGTCAGTCCTCTCACCTCCACCTCCCAAAGTGTTGGGATTACAGGCGTGAGCCACCACATCCAGCTTTCCTTACTTCTCAGTTTATGGTACTTTTCAATATCTCATGAATCTTTTTTTTTTTTTTTTTTGAGTTGGAGTCTCACTCTGTCGCCCAGACTGGAGTGCAGTGGCCGCTCCCAGCCACCGCAGCCTCGACCTGCTGGGCTCCGGCGATCCTTCCACCTCAGCCTTCCGAGTAGCCGGAATTACAGGCATGCGCTACCATGCTCGGCTGATTTTTAGATTTATTGTAGAGATGAGGTCTCGCTGCCCAGGCGGGTCTCGAACCCGCGGGCTCAGGCAATCCACTCACCTCAGCCTCCCAAAGGTGCAGGATTACAGGCTGAGCCACCGAGCCCGGCTATCATGAGTCTTATTCAACTTTTTTTTACTGTCTTTTATAAGGGAGGGTGCTGGAGATATGAGCAGCACCAGCTCCCTCAACTTTTCTAAAAGTCCTGTGAGGTAGGCAGAGGAAACACATCTTCCTTTAAATTGGGAATTGAAGGCATTCATAGAAGAGATTTTCTAGATAGCTGAAACTTTTGCCTTTACGTGCATAGACTTTTAGATTTTGTTAAAAATGTTACCAATGTATGTTTCATACTTTCCTTCTTTTAAAACAAAGAATACAATCATAATTTAATCAGATTTTCCTTAATCAGATTTATCATTTAGAAAGTCAGTTTTTATATGCTGCTATTTTTAGGTCCTGCCAAGGAGGATCTAGTTGTTGTCTGCATGCTAAATGTTCCCAGCTAGTGATGCTTTTTGAGTTCTTTCTAATTTAGGTTCTTTATTTATTTGTAGATTGGCTAAAGAGATAACTAGATATGTTAGAATTATGCATTTCTATTAAAAAATTAGACATTAAGCCGGGCTTAGTGGCTCAGCCTGTAATCCCGCGCTTTGGGAGGCTGAGGTGAGTGGATTGCCTGAGCCCGCGGGTTCAAGACCCGCCTGGGCAACTTGGTGAGACCTCATCTCTACAATAAATCAAAAAATTAGCCGGGCATGGATGCGCACTCCTGTAATTACAGCTACTTGGAAGGCTGAGGCAGAAGGATCGCCGGAGCCCAGCAGGTCGAGGCTGCGGTGGCCGGGCGCGGCCACTGCACTCCAGTCTGGGTGACAGAGTGAGACTCCAACCCAAAAATAAAAAAATAAAAATTAGACATTAACTTAAGAACTTTTCACGAGTAAAATTTATCAAAATAAAGAGGTCAATATTGAAGATGATGACATGACTTTAGCATATGAAATGGAAAAAGTATTGCTTTTCAGGCCTTCCTAGATTATTCAGCATTATTTAGCATTATGAAAATGTTAGGGCTGGGTGCGGTGGCTCACATCTGTAATCCCAGCACTTTGGGAGGCCAAGGTAAGAGGATTGCCTGAGCTCAGGGGTTTGAGACCAGCCTGGGCAGCTTGGTAAGACCTCGTCTCTACAATAAATTTTTTAAAAATTAAAAAATAAAATGTAAGAAAGTTGACTGTGTTCTGAACAAGTCATGTCAGATCAATTTCGTTTTCTTCTTTGCCTGAGTTTTCTAAGATGGGTAGTTGAGAGAAATGAGATAACTTCATGAAGGCTTTGGACAAAGCACTTCTCCTGACTGTCTTGATCAATTATTTGGCATAAGAGCCAAAATGATCTGAAGGCTTTGCAGAACTGCCTGAAGGACCATCCCAAAGGGTTCTTGGTGAGGTATCTGCCTAGCAAGAGTCTCTTATTGTTGGAGCAAAACAAGCTAGTACTGCAAATGAAGATCTAGAAAGCAAATGATCTCATTTGTAGAAGGCACACAGCTGGAAATGGAAGATGAATGCATTGCACTAAAGCTAACACCATGAGCTTTTGTAGGGAAAAATGAAAAGTAAAAACCCACCGCATAAGTAAAGATTGTTTACCTGTGATGTTCGGCAATTACTCTGGCTTAATTCCAGCATCCCTGGAATGTATTTTGTTCTGAGTACCACACTTCTAGACTGATGTAGACAAACTAGACTACCAAAATCAGAAGCAGGCAGTCAGCATCATAAAGGACTCTTGTGATCATAAGGAATAAAGTTAAAAAGAACTAAGGATTTTTAACAGTGGAAAGAGAAGACTTGGGACCTATCACCTGTTTATAGAATATGGAGGAAAAAGTAGCCCTGAGGGCTAGTATGTACAAGGAGAACATTGACCTGGTGCTGGGAAGAGCTCTGGACTAGGCCAGAGAGGGAGGTTTCTGTCCCTGGAAGGTCAGCAGGTTGGCCTCTTGGTGTAGCTGTTGTAGAGAGATGTATCAGAAATGGAGTTGGTCAAGATAATATCTAAAGCTCTTTCTAATTCTGAATTGATTTTGTGGTACTTGCCAGATTTTGTTGATAAGTTTGTTTGTTTTGTTTCCTTGGCTATTATAGATTTTAGATACACTTTTGCAAGTTTTGCATGTCCTCTTGGGAATGTGCCAGGCCTTGGAGATTCAAGAAAAAGGTACGCTTATAGATCTTTGAGGCTTTTCTTAAAATAGTTTTGTGTTTGCTCTTTCCCTCACTTTTCCCTAGTCGTCTTTTCTGTTCTATGGTACCTATGTATACCTGATGGAAGAAAGCCTTTCTATATTAGGTTGATTTGTTGTGTGTTAGTATACTCAGAAGCCACATGGGGTCGTGAGGTAAGTAAATTCTGGTTAACACTGGACAAGTAACTTTACCTTCTGGGCCTCAGTTTTTGCCTGTAATGCATGGGTTAGATTAGTTGACTTCCAAAAGTTATGAAGCCCACTAATATGATCCTAGGAGGTACCTGATAATATGCTTTAGTTACATTATTGCTTTGGATGTGCCATAAATGGATCAAGCCCTCCCAAGGTGAGCAGCTGGGTATGATGGAGACATAGCCTAAAGTTGTTACTAATGACAGGCTGAAAATATCACCAGCTAGCCCTTGAGGTTGTAGCTGATTCTGAACCTTTACATTTGTTAGTTCTTAGACTGTGAAATGTTAGCCAGGGTTATAAGTTGATACGGTATGGTTTCTCACACTACTTTCTCACTTGGTCTTTTAGAATACCTTTGCAAGTACGCAATCCCATGCCTGATAGGAATTTCACGAGCATTTGGGCGTTACAGCAACACAGAAGAGTCTCTTCTCTCAAAGCTCTTTCCCAAAGTCCCTCTTCATTCCCTCCGAGTCCCAGAAGAGCTTGAAGGTGTTCGAAGGCGTTCATTCAATGACTTCCGCTCCATCCTCCCCAGTAATCTGCTGACCGTCTGTCAGGAAGGCACCCTGAAGAGGAAAACCAGCAGTGTGTCCAGCATCTCTCAGGTGGGGCTAGGCTCCTAGGGAAAGAACAGAGGGGAGAAGAACTCACTAAATACCTGTGCAAAGGAAATCTCTCTTGGGTGTAGTTTGAGGAAACTTAAGAAACATGAAAGGTTCTTAGAATTTTCTTTAATACAAAAATTTTCTTTGTCCCTCTTAATATGTATGTTATTTCATATTCATAAGGTATGTCCTTGATAGCAGTCGGGTGCCAAACTATTATGCATGGGAGACAGTTGGTGGCTCTTAAGTATATAATTGACTCATGGAGAAAAGATAAAAACTCAAAACACTGAGAACAATTCAGCTTAGTAATCAAGTATAAAATGGATGACTAGATACAAAGAATCTAATGATATAACATGTAGTAGAGGATGCTGTAGCTGCAGTGGGCTTCAGGGATGAGGTATGGCTCAAACCAGGACTTTCAAATATAGACATTGGGCTAGCAGAGAGAACCTTGTCTAAGACAAAACTGACTGAGCTCTCACTGGCCTTTTTTGATCTATAAGTTTGGTTGTGTGTTTCAGGTCAGCCCTGAACGTGGCATGCCCCCTCCCAGTTCCCCCGGAGGATCTACCTTTCACTACTTTGAAGGTGGGCTTCACTTCTGCCAAGAACATTGACCTTGAACTCAGATAGCAAGTTCCCAGTGACTTCTTGTGATGTTAAGGATGCTAATACTCTCTCTCTCTCGTTTTTACTGAGTCAGAGTCTCACTCTGTTGCCCAAGCTGGAGTGCAGTGGCATACTCACAACCACTGCAGCCTGGACCTGCTGGGCCCAGGTAATCCTTCTGCCTCAGCCTTCCCAGTAGCTGGAACTATAGGCGTATGCCGCAATACTCGGCTAATTTTTCAGTTTATTGTAGAGATGAGGTCTCGCCAAGCTGCCCGGGCTGGTCTCGAACCCCTGGGCTCAGGCAATCCTCTCGCCTCAGCCTCCCAAAGTGCTGGGATTATAGGCATGAGGCACTGTGCCTGGCTAATTTTGTTTTTTGTTTTTTGTTTTTGAGTCCGAGTCTCACTCTATCGCCTAGGCTGGAGTGCAGTGGCATGCCCGACAGCCACTGCCGCCTCAACCTGCTAGGCTCAGGCAATCCTTCTGTCTCAGCCTCCCAAGTAGCTGGAACTACAGGTACGCGCTACCACACCTGGCTAATTTTTTTGATTTATTGTAGAGACGAGGTCTCGCCAAGTTGCCCGGGCTGGTCTCGAACCCCTGGGCTCAGGCAATCCTCTCGCTTCCATCTCCCAAAGTTCTGGGATACAGGCGTGAGCCATCACACCTGGCCAATTCTCTGTTGTCATGAATCTAGAGTGGCAAGCTTTTAGGAAGCATTTATTTTTTGTTTTCATTTAACATTTTATGATATAATTTTCAAATATATAAAGAGAAAGCTACAGAGAATAATTTACACAGTCCTCCCCAAATTATGGCAGCCATCAGAATTTTTGTATATTAACCTGTGAAATTTGGTTTTCAGGTGCTAATGGTGGGTATTCTTTTAAAAATGTCATTAAGTATATAGATATTTAAGAAATTTTTATAGAGCTTCACTGTCCACAAAGTACTTTTACATAATTTACTGAATTTGATTCATGTGACTACCCTATGCTATGACAGGCGTGTTAAAGTTATATCCACCTTCTCCTTGAGGGAAGTAAGGCCTGGATTAAGCAATAGGATATGGAGAGACCAGAATTCCATGCAGTCTCTTCAATGCAGTCTCTCCGTTTTTAGATCATGCTTATTGCTAAAAGAGATGATCTTGAGAGACACGAGGAGAATTTTGAAAGGAAAAAAAATGGGCACGGTGGCTCGAGCCTGTAATCCCAGCACTTTGGGGAACCAAGGCAAGAGAATTGCCTGAGCCTGTGGGTTCAAGACCAGCCTGGAACATGGTGAGACCTCGTCTCTATAATAAATCAAAAAATTAGCTGGGCATGGTAGCATGCACCTGTAGTTCTTGCAACTTGGAATACTGAGGTGGAAGGATCGCTGGGGCTCAGCAGGTCAGCACTGGGGTGGCTGTGAGCATGCCACTGCACTCCAGTCTGGGCGACGGAGTGAGACTCCAACTCAAAAAAAAAATAGGAAAGAAAAAAAGGAGGGAGATAATAATGCTCAGATAATGTGGGCAGCTTTGTATACAGTATCTCTTATATATGTGCGAAGTCACATTCTGTATATATTATAGAATATAAAGACTAGATTCACCCACCCAAAATCTCATCTGTCAAAAGATCCTCTTGTCCAAGTGTAGGATTTATTCCTTCTGGCTCTAAAAATCCCTTTGCCACCTGCCTGTCCTCAGGACATCTGAGGATGGCCATGATTGTGCCTTTGAAGGCTTCCCTGATAAATTGCTCTTTATTCACCCTCTGTGGCAAGGGCCCCTCCCCCCGCTGCCACCATGGTGTCTGCTCTCCTTTACACATGTCCAGTAAGTGGCAGATGGGGCATCCAGGTGTGGCTGACCACAAGAACCCCATGCATCCCTCCAGCCTATGTGGCTGCTGGCTGCTTTGTTCCTGAGGTGGTAGCCCTGCTCTCTGAAGCGCCTTCACTGTAGAGCACACAGTAGCAGACCTTGCTCCTTCTGAGTTTGTTCTCACATCTCCTGTTTCACTCAGATTTTTCTTACAGTCAATCTCTCTTTCTCCCTTTCCAGGCCTTCTTCCAAGTGCTGTAAGAATTTTTTTTTTTGAGTTGGAGTCTTGTACTCTGTCACCCAGGCTGGTCTCGAACCCCTGCCTCAACTGTCCCAGTAGCTGGAACTACAGGCGCATACCACCATGCCCAGCTTATTTTTCAATTTATTGTAGAGATGAGATCTTGCCAAGTTGCCCAGGCTGGTCTCGAATCCCTGGGCTCAGGGAATCCTCTTGCCTCGGCCTCCCAGAGTGCTAGGATTACAGGCATGAGGCACCGTGCCTGGCTAATTTTTTATTTTTATTTTTTGAGTAGGAGTCTCACTCTATCACCCAGGCTGGAGTGCAGTGGTACACCCACAGCCGCCACAGCCTCAACCTGCTGGACTCAGGTGATCCTTCTGTCTCAGCCTCCCAAGTAGCCAGAACTACAGGTGTGCACTACCACACTTGGCTAGCAGTGTGTGGCACTGTGCAGTGGCATGCTCACAGCCACCGCAGCTGGGCTCAGGTGATCCTTCCACCTCAGCCTTCCAAGTAACTGGAACTACAGTCATGTGCCACCATGCCCAACTGATTTTTTGATTTATTGTAGAGATGAGGTCTCGCCAAGTTGCCCAGGCTTGTCTTCAACCCGTGGGCTGAAGCAATTCTCTCACCTCGGCCTCCCAAAGTGCTGGGTTTATAGGCGTGAGCCACTGCACCTGGCCAGAATTTTTAATGATTGTTTTTTTAGTGATTGCTTTGGCAGCACATATACTAAAATTGGAACCATATAGAGAAGATTAACACAAAAATTTAAATTAAAAAAAATTTAGGCTCGTTGCAGTGGCTCATGCCTGTAATCTCAGCATTTTGGGAGGCTGAGGCAGGAGGATTACTTGAGTTCAGGAGTTCAAGACCAGCTTAGGCAACATAGCAAGACCTTGTCTCTAAAATAATTAAAAATAAATAAATTAGCTGGGTGTGGTGATGCATGCCTGTAGGCCCAGCTACTTGGGAGGCTGGGGCAGAAGGATTGCCTGCGCCCAGGAGGTCGAGGCTATGATGTGAGTTATGATTGTGCCACTGCACTCCAGCCTGGATAACAGAGTGAGAACCCAACTCAAAAAAAAATGAATTTTTTTTTTTAAAAACAAAAATCTCATCGTTTACTGTTGAAAGACCTTCAGTGATGCCCTCTGCATAAATCCCAAGCCTTAGGCCTCTGGCTTCCGCAGCTCCTGTCTTTTGCCTTCATCTGTGACCCTTCCCAGCTGAGCCATACAAGACCTCTCCATTATTTCTTGGTGTGTGAGAAGAATCTTCTTCGCTACCTACTCCTTTTAAACCTCCTTCCTTTCCTTATTTGCTCCCTTGTTCAGTGTTTTATCTGTTGACCTTTCCGCGTCAGCCAGCCCCTTCCTCCCCAGGTATTGTTGCCCATCTGGTTTAGTCAAATTGGCAGTGTACTCCTAGACATCAGCTTTGACACAAGTGGGCCTAAACTCAGCTCTGCTGTTTCTGTGCTCTAGTACTCAAGATGGTCATAGATTTATTATTCTTTTGGCTTTTTATAGATTGATATTGTCTATCATTATTTAATATGAAAATATTACAATATGAAAATACTACCCCCAAATTTTCCAATCATAGTTCTCTATTATATAGTTTTTAAATGAATTTCAAATAATTATATGCTTTTGGGTTCATACGTATTAATCGCTGGCTTACTAACTTTATTTTATTTATTTTTTAATTGACACATTATACGTTTATGGGGTACAGTTTGATGTTTCAGTATGTATATATGTTGTATAATGATCTACTCAGGGTAGTTAGTATATTTATTATGCATTTATCATTTCTTGTTGTTTTTTTGAGTCAGAGGTCTTATTCTGTTACCCAGACTGGAGTGCAGTGGCACAATCATGGCTTACTGCAGCCTCAAATTCCTAGGCTGAAGGGATCTGCCTTCCTCAGCCTCCCCTGTAGCTGGAACTATAGGCATGAGCCACCACGCTTGACTAGTTTTCTGATTTTTTGTAGAGACGAGGTCTTGCTGTGTTGCCCAGGCTGGTCTTGAACTCTTGGGCTCAAGTGATTCTCCTACCTTTTTCTCCCGAAGTGCTAGAATTGCACTGAGCCCACCACACCTGGCCACATTTATCATTTCTTTCCTTCAGAAGCTTCTCTTCTAGCTATTTGGTAATATACAGCATTTTGCTGTTAACCATAATCACCCTGCTGTACATTAAGTCACCAGAATTTATTTCTCCTGATTGTAACTTTGTACTCATTGACCAACCTCTCCCCATGTTTCCTTTCTCCCTCTCCAGCCTCTGGTAACCACTGTTCTACTGTCTGCTTCTATGATATCAACTTTTTTTTTTAGATTCCACACATGAGTTTAATTCAATAAATTTATTTTTGTTCTTTTTTCCTTTAATTTTTGTGGTAAGATACACATAACATAAAATTTACCATCTTAGCCATTTTTAAATGTACAATTTAGTGGAATTAAGTACATTCGTAATATTTTGCAGCCATCTGTCTGTATTACTTTTTTTTTTTTTTTTAAGTTGGAGTCTCACTCTGTCACCCAGACTGGAGTGCAGTGGCCACTCCCGGTCACCACAGCCTCGACCTGCTGGGCTCCGGTGATCCTTCTGCCTCAGCCTTACAAGTAGCTGGAACTACAGGTGTGCACTACCACGCCCAACTAATTTTTGATTTATTGTAGAGATGAGGTCTTGCCAAGTTGCCCAGGCGGGTCTCAAACCCGCGGGCTCAGGCAATCCACTCACCTTGGCCTCCCAAAGCGCTGAGATTACAGGCTGAGCCACCGAGCCCAGCCTACTTTTTTCATCTTGCAAAACTGGAACTCTATATCTAGTTATACACTAATTCCCCATTTTCCCCTTCCCCCAACCCCTGGTCTCCACGGGTCTGCCTGTCTCTGTGATTTTGCCTATTCTAAGTTTCTCATATAAATAGGATCATTAGCATTTGCCTCTTGTGACTGGCTTATTTTACTCAGTTGTTATGATTTTGAAACTTCTAGTAGTGTGTACTTTGGTTCTGGTTTTAGTGGTAATATATTTTTGGTGCCCTGTGAACCACAAACTTTCACATCTCTGAGTCTTAAAAAAGGTATCAGGCAACCCCTTCAGGTCCCCTTCTGCTGTGGGAGCTTTTCTGTCCTCTCAATAAATGCTGCTTTCTAAAAAAAAAAAGGTGCCGTTTTTTTTCTTCCCTTCCCACACGTTGAGTTATATTGTCTGGGATGGACATATTAGGACATGATCATATATGAGTCTTTGACCTGAGACAGCCAAATAAGAAGCATCAACTCCCCAGGGATCTGCAATCCAGACTTTATTTTTAATTTAAAAACAAGCAAGGAATTGGGGTATAAACAAAAGCAAAATACATGCCTTCGTTGGTTGTTGAGGGGATCAGCTTGAAGAAATGTCCTGGTCACATGTAATCTTGGCTGATTTTCTGATTTTCTCTCCTGTTAGCCTCCTGCCTGCCCGATGGGACTGCCCTAGAGCCTGAGTACTACTTCTCCACCATCAGCTCCAGCTTCTCAGTCTCTCCCCTTTTCAATGGCATCACCTATAAGGAGTTCAACATTCCACTAGAAATGCTTCGGGAGCTCTTAAACTTGGTAAGCAGAGTACTGATAGATGAACAGACCATAGGTGTACCAGCCAGTAAAATTGTTAGTGGTGAAAGCCTGAGTTTTTTAAAAGAAAAACTCAGAGTACTGGTATTTTAAAGTACAATTGAGTAGTCATAAATTTGCAGAATAAAGAAGGGACAAGAGTAATATTCATGGAATATTTGTTTGGTACTTTCTCATTTAATCCTTGCAGCAACCATGTAGATGCATAGCTGCCTCCGCAGTTGGAGGTCAGGAAATCAGTGTCAGATACATAATGGATATGCAGGCCAGGGCAGGACCAGGCTGAGCTCAGTCCAGGGAGTCATACTCTAAGGCCAGTGCTTTTCCATTGTACCTGACTCCCTCTTAAGGGTTGCCCTATTTAAATTAATACAAAAGCTGACTTTACATTTGGAAGTCTTTGGATGACCTTTGACATGACACCAGAGAAGACATTGGTAGCACTGTCCAAGTCTTGAAATGAACAGATACAGGGGCTCTAAAGCTGCGAGAATAAACCTGGAATTGCTCAAGATTCGAATGGGTAGGAGTGACAAACATCATTAAGGATGAGCTCTCAAGATCTGGCTTTCTATCTTGGAAATGAGAACAGCACCTCCCACACTGTGAAGCATGCACTGGAGAAAGTGGCCACTCCCTGCTGTTTGGGGTGGGAATAGAAATCCCTCAAAAAGAGTTTTAGGCTGAAGTTGTAAGAGGACATTAAAACATAGGTGATTATTAATGAGGATGGAGCCATAATGAATTACTAAGTAGCCTAGGATGTGTTTGGAGTTGCTATCAAGGAGGAAAATTTTCCCTAAACTACTTCTCAGTGTCAGTGCCCCAGACAGAATGGTGACTTGGGAGGCCTATGTCCTTCACAAATAGCTATTCAGAAATCCTAACTGAAGACTGAATGTTTCACATCTTTTCTTGGAGGGAATTATTTTTTGCAGTATATTTTGGTATTTCAAGTTTAGATTTTCTTTTAGTTAATTTCTAATTTCTTCTCCTGGCATGTTATTTATTATCATCTACACATTTTGGAAATAACCTTTGTCGAGGGCTACAATTGCAGGAGCTGGGCAGTTTTTCAGGTGGTTCTGTGGTTGACAAAATCGTTCATTCCTATATTAAATGCTATACAGAGAACAGGTGAAAATAATCACTTCTATTAGAAATGTAAAAGTGATCTCCAGTTTGAGTACCTGGGCAGTTGTGGAAGAGCCATTGTACCTGGCCCGGGGAAGAGGGAGGAGCAGTGAGCTCTGAGGACTAGCTGGCAGGTTGTCTTTGATGTCTGGAAGAGGGCCTGTGGAATGATGTTACACAGCAGTGTTTACTCATTAACTATGAGTGAGTGAAATGGCAGCAAGTCCTGGAGTCTGGACATTTTCACATCCTAGAAATGGAAATCTAATGTCAGCAAATTTAAGGGAGTTAGTTCCTTTGTTGTTATGTTGTTCCTATCTAGGGTAGGAAAGGAAGTCCCAAGTGGTGGCAGAATTAAGAGCATTTAGCGCATATGGTTTGATACATATCCATAATTTGTATTTGTTTGCCTGTTATCTTCATCACATTTTTCACCACATGAGTTTGTTATGAGTTTTTGGTAGAAGACACTGATGTTCCTATCTCTCTCACTATGTCAGTGCTTCATGAAGTTTTGCTTCCCTGACAGGTGAAGAAGGTTGTGGAGGAGCCTGTTCTCAAATCCTTGGATGCAGTTGTAGCCAGCGTGATAGAGGTATGTCTTCAGGGGACATCACCTTGAGATTGGCCTGATTTAAACACACCCAGGGAGAAAGCAGGAAGAGTTCATGTGGGTACTGGAGTAGAAGGGGCTTGACAATGAGTCCTCAACTTACTTAACTTCCCAGTCCCATCTGCTGCTGAGTACTTACTCTGTGCCAGGCACCGTAACAGGCTCTTTTAAATACATCACGCCACAGTATCTCTTACTGATGGCCAGTGTTTCCATTTCCCAGATGGAAGATAGAGGTTTGGGGGACTCACTAACAAGCCCACATCACACAGTCACGGGGGGAGCTGAGAGTCTGGCCTATGTCTCTCTGACCCTTTTGTCTTCCTTGCTCCTTTGTCTTCCTTACTCTAAGATGCTTCTCTGGGCTCAGAGCTGTACTTTCTGAGCACATGCAAGTATAAGGCTATATATAGAGAGAGATTAATGATTACAATTTAACTTATTATACTTTGTGTGAATTATTTTCCCTAGAAGAAAAGTAGTGCTACATTTCAGATTAGATAGCTAAAGAATAAATCAAAATGTGTTAATTATAAACCATGAACTAAATCTGAAGGTGCTCTGGCTATAGTGTCTGTCTTTGGAGTGATGGACAGGGGTGGATACCTCCTTGGCTGTTTTCCTCTTCTTCCACTTCTCATGTCCCTGTTTGGGGGGACATTGCCAAAAATGGCAAGCTTCAGCCAAAGAAAGGAGGTTCTTCCTTTTGGGGTACAGATGGCTGCTCCCTCACAGGCATCTATGGATTGTATAAGCCTCCTGTTTTCTTTGGCCTGATGCTTAAGAAGATGAAGAGTAATTAAAGTATCTGAGTAATGAATCATGATAAATGGTTGATCCATTTAGAATGCTAAGTCACGAATCACCACACAGCCAGGCCTCAATGTGCAAGGTAAAGGGTGGGTAGAGGAAAGAGTTTCTGTTCTGTGATCATGTGTGTATGCCTCCCCTGCAGGCCAACCCCAGCGCTGATCTCTACTACACGTCCTTCAGCGACCCCCTCTACCTGACCATGTTCAAGATGCTGTGCGATACTCTGTACTACATGAAGGGTAAGGACTATTTGCACATGTATGTATGAATGCAGTGAGTGAGACTGGCTCCTGGACCACTATCGTAGGCTACTGGTTGCAGGCCAGTGCTCACTGTCTGCTGGAGTCACTTAAAAACACATATGAGTAACACATATGTCACATTGCTGAAATTTTGGAGAAAAAAGCCAAAAAAAATCTGTCCATGATTCTGAAACCCTAGTACATACTATCAGTGATGGCTTTGGTGGGATTATTTCCTAAGATGTTTTTCTAACACGTATGTGTTATGTGGTCCTAAGCATGCATACCGTTTTACATGTCCATTTAGATACTTTAGAACATAAAAAAAGAGGCCAGGTGCAGTGGCTCATGCCTGTAATTCCAGCACTTTGAGAGACCGAAGCAGGAGGATCTCTTGAGATCAGGAGTTCGAGACCAGCTTGGATGACAGAGTGAGACCTTTTCTCTACAAAAATAAAATAAAATAAGATATTAGCCAGCTGTGGTAGCGTGCACCTTTAGTTCCAGCTATTTGGGAGGCTGAGGTGGGAGGATCACTTGAGTCTGGGAGTTCAAGGTTATAGGGAGCTACCAGCCTGGGTGACAGAGTGACCCCCTACCTCTAAAAAAAGAAAATGAGGCACTTGTAATCTGTTAACTCAGAGATATTATCTTGATAGTTTATTGTGCACACGCAAAACATTTAGACTTCCTTCCAGACTCTGGTGCATTTTAAGAAGTATTTTTCCTATGCTCTTTCCTTGTGCTATTGAATATTCTTCGTAAGTGTAAGTTTGATGATCACATAATATTCTGTCCTGTAAATGTACTGTAATTTAGTAACCATTCTCCTAATCTGATTCAGAGAGCTGCTGGGAAGCTGAGTCTTCTGGGGCCACATCAAGAGCTTAGACTAGCCGGGCTCGGTGGCTCAGCCTGTAATCCCGCACCTTTGGGAGGCTGAGGTGAGTGGATTGCCTGAACCTGCGGGTTCGAGACCCGCCTGGGCAGCGAGACCTCATCTCTACAATAAATCAAAAAATCAGCCGGGCGTGGTAGCGCACGCCTGTAATTCCAGCTACTTGGAAGGCTGAGGCGGAAGGATTGCCGGAGCCCAGCAGGCGAGGCTGCAGTGGCCGGGAGCGGCCACTGCACTCCAGTCTGGGAGACAGAGTGAGACTCCAACTCAAAAAAAAAAGAGCTTAGATTTACTAAGAAGGGGCATCCATGATTGCCTGGCCCCACCTACCTTCCAGGAGTCCCTCTCTACCATGCTGTATGTTGCTGACATCCTTAGCTGGTCTGACTTGTGTCCATCACAGTGGTTCTCTTGAATTTTCTAGGCTTCGAGGATGAGAGTTTGGAAAGTTGTGAACTTTGGGTGCTCTAAAGATCCAGGGAATTCTGTCCTTTGGGCTGCAACCAGTTTTTGCCCTTATCTAATAACTGACAACCTTTACCAAAAAAAAAAAAAATCACTGAAGTATCTCTTGTCAGTGGAACCACTTCCAGTGATGATACATCCCCATTTATGTGTTTCATATATTCAGGCTTTTAATATATTGACTGCTTAAAATGAAGTATGGTTTTGATTTCTTTAGGAAATGATTATTTTGTCTGAGTGCCAGGCCGTATGCGAGTGGAGGTAGTATGCACATCCTATCCAAGTTCTTCCCAGTGGGCGTTTTTGGAGCCACAGTGGCTAGCAAACACTACTCTTCTGGGGTTTTTATTAGAGAGGAAAAGAGCACAGCTTCTGCCTGTACTCTGGTGTGGTTTTGTTCCTGGCTGTCATGCCCACCCTCTTTCCTACAGACCTCCCAACCTCCTTTGTGAAGGAGATCCATGATTTTGTGCTGGAGCAGTTCAACACGAGCCAAGGGGAGCTCCAAAAGATTCTACATGATGCAGACCGGATTCACAATGAGCTGAGCCCCCTCAAGCTACGCTGCCAGGCAAATGCCGCCTGCGTAGACCTCATGGTGTGGGCTGTGAAGGATGAACAGGGTGAGCTTGAGTTGTCTGCCTGACTCTGCAGACATATAGACCTTCAACTCCCGTGTGAGCTCTGAGCACGTCCCAGAGGCTTTCTTCCCACAAATTCCCCCACACGACTTCTAGAATGCTTGACTGTGTCACCAGCATGGGCAGTCACAGTAGGAGCAGCCACCTCCTGGGTGTGCAGAACTGAGCATCAGCCTCTGCCATGCCCTGACATCTGTTTCTCATCCTACTTGGTGGGCACTGGACCTGGGAGCATGGGGAAGCCCAAAGCCACAGGTCCTGTGTGTACTCTCTGTTCCATCTTACTAGTTCATTGGCTTTTCTGTGGCAACTTAGAGGCTCAGTGCTAGAGGGTGAGGTGGTTGTCTAGGGGAAGAATAGAACGGGGAGTTTTCCTGTGGAATGGACATGTCAGGGACGAGGAGGCTTGAGCCCAACAGAGAAGAGAGTAGTCACACATGGTGTGATCTCGCAGTATTAATAAACCCTGCCAAAAGTATGTCTCTAGAGTTTAAATTATGTGCTTCCTCAGTGAACAAGTGTGTTATAATGATTGGCATTTGCTGATGAGTTATACTTTCCTCTAATTTTGAATTAAGGTGCAGAAAATCTTTGCATCAAGCTGTCAGAGAAGCTACAGTCCAAGACATCCAGTAAAGTCATCATTGCTCACCTGCCCTTGCTTATCTGCTGTCTTCAGGTCAGTCTCCCTGACACCTGGGAGGCCCATGTCCCATCAAAGGATGTCAGGCTGTTCAGACTGTGGTGGGCACACCAGCAGCAATGCTTTAACCAGAGCCACCTACAGGGTTCCAGGGGCTTCTACAAGTGGCTTCCAGGTGCAGCTTGCCTTGGTCTTCCTTTGTTGTGAGGCTCCCTTGGATCTGCAGCCCCAAGCAGGTGAAGGGCTGTGGACATGTGCCATGGGCCACATGAGGGGAAATCTCCTGATGCCCACAGCACTAGCTCTGTTCTGCCAAGTCTCACCTTGTCACAAATCCTACTGACTCCTCACCTGCCATTGTTTAAAAATCCTAATTTATACCCTTTCTCCCTTAGTTTGCTTCCAAAGAAGTGAGCATACTTTAACAATCTCTGTCCTTCTTAGGTGGAGGAGAATCAGCCCCATCCTCCTTTCTTGTCTTTTTGCTTCCTGGTCAGGTGGCCTGTGGGAGCTTTGACCTTGGACATTTTTGGTCAAATTTGGGTACTGAAGGATTTAGCATCTCGCTGCTTGAGCCCTCTCTGGGCCACATGATGGGTCAATGATGTGTTGCAGGGTTTGGGCCGCCTGTGCGAGAGGTTCCCTGTGGTGGTGCACTCAGTGACGCCATCCTTGCGAGACTTCCTGGTCATCCCATCCCCGGTGCTGGTGAAGCTTTACAAGTACCACAGTCAGTACCACACAGGTAATAACAGACTGCATGCCCTTGAGGCCCTAAGAAAGGGGCCGTGTTTCTTTCTATGAGCCCCGTACAGGTTTTTTGACTGTGCTTGGGTTCATTCCTCTGCCACACCTTTCCTTCTGTCTTCCCCTATACATCCTTGCCTAGCTCCAGGCCCTTCCTCTCCTACCACGAAAGGCTCCTTCTAGTTCTGTTTTGGGATGTTTTTTTTTTGGCATCATCTGTCACTGAGGAAGTCTAAAGAGTGAGTATTATGTACCCCAAACACATGGCCAGGAGCTTTGCATACATGACCTCATCTAGTTCTCACTGCTCCTGTAAGAGTAGATTATGATGTTTCTACAAACAAAAGAACATTAACATTAAACACTACTGTATGCTAGTGACTCTAATGTAGTATTGCCCTCTTACTCACAGTCCTATGAAGATGGCCATTTTTATCTTCTCCCTTTGGATGAAGAGACTCTAACTCAGAGCAGTTGAAAGCCTTTCCCATCCCTGTAGCAGGGAGGGGTATCTCAGGCTCTAAGACCCCTGCTCTCAACACTGGTCCCCACCCCTACCAGACTGTGCATATTATTGAGATAAACCTGAGGGCAGGGCCATGCTCCACTCATCATAAGCACTGTTTGTATTGGTTCTCATCAGTACTTTTGAATGGTTTGTTGAGAAATTCCTGATTTTCTGTGTGTATCACTTTGTAACCTAAATGTTCTTCCTTTTGATTTAAACATGTGCCTTTCTGTTGATCTCAGACTCTTTTGTTTCTGAAATATTTCGTCAAATGTTTTTAGAGTATTGCTTTGCTTGTATAAACTAAAAAACAATCAGCATGTTATGTTGTTTTTTGAATTATGAAGAAGATGGAAAGTGACAGACTTAACCAGATATGTATTTACATTTTTACATTTAGTTACCGGCAATGATATAAAAATCAGTGTAACCAATGAGCATTCTGAGTCAACCCTGAATGTCATGTCAGGCAAGAAGAGCCAGCCCTCCATGTATGAGCAGCTCCGGGACATCGCCATTGATAACATCTGCAGGTGGGAAGCTGGGAGAGTGGGACGTAGAGAACAGTGTTCTAGACAAAGGCTAATCACAGAATAAGAATAAGAATAAGAATGTTTTAAAGCTTGTTCTGATTATTCTAAACTTACACTTGATCTGTAAAGACCGGGCATGGTGACTCATGCCTATAATTCTAGAGCTTTGAGAGGTGGAGGTGAGAGGATCACCTGAGTCCAGGATTTTGAGACCAGCCTGGGCAGCTTGGTGATGCCTGGTATCTACAGTAAATCAAAAAGTAGCTGGGTATGGTGGCACATGCCTGTGGTTCCAGCTACAGCTACTTGGAAGACTGAGATGGAAGGATCACCTGAGCCCAGCAGGTTGAGGCTGTGGTGGCCTCAGCCTTCCAGGTAGCCAGAACTACGAGGTCTCACCAATTTGCCTGGGCGGGTCTCGAACCCGCGGGCTTAGGCAATCCACTCGCCTCAGCCTCCCAAAGTGCTGGGATTACATGCTGAGCCCAGCCCAAAAGAGGAATTATTATATATTTTTTAAAAATAAGGATTCTAGTAGGATGCAGTGACTCATGCTTGTAATCCCAGCACTTTGGAAGGCCAAGTCAGGCAGACTGCCTGGGCCCAGGAGTTCAAGACCAGCCTGAAAAAATAGCAAGACCTTGTCTCTACAAAAAATTTAAAAATTAGCCAGGGCTGGGCACAGTGGCTCACACCTATAATCCCAGCATTTTTTGAGGTCTAGGTGAGAGGATTGCCTGAGCCCACGGGTTCGAGACCAGCCTGAGCAACTTGGTGAGACTTTGTCTCTACAATAAATCAAAAAATTAGCTGGGCATGGTGGCGAATGCCTGTAGTTCCAGCTACTTGGAAGGCTGAGGGAGAAGGATCACCTGAAATCAGCAGTTTGAGTCTGCGGTAACCATGAGTGTGCCACTGTACTCCAGCCTGGGTGATAGAGTGAGACTCCAACTCAAAAAAAAAAAAAAAGTTAGCCAGGAATGGTAGCATGCACCTGTAGTCCCAGTTACTCAGGAAGTTAAGGTAGAAAGACCTCCTGAGCCCAGGAGGTTGAGGCTGCATGGGGTTTACATGGGCTGGCCACGATCATGCCACTGCACTCCAGCCTAGGTTACAGAGTGAGATGAGACTCTCACTCAGAAAAAAAAATTCTTTGTTTCCCTGATTATAAACATAATAAAAATGCTCATTGGAGAAAATTTGTAATGTATAGAAAAGTAGAAAGAGATGAATTATTTATTAGTCCTACCACCCAAAGTAACATATTGTCATGTTTTTAATGAGAGATTTTTAAATACAATCAGGTGTTTCTGGCCACCCAAACTCTTGCTGTGTGAACTCTTGCTCTCCCAACATGTCGCAAATGTCTCTCTCCTCTGAATTCTGACTCCTCACTCTCAGAAGCCAAATCAAGGCAGTAACTTGGCCCCGGTCTATTGTACTCACACTGTTCTCTGATACTCTGTCTCAAGAGTCAAACAGATGTGGAAGCAAGGAACACCTTAAAAGATTTTGTGTTCTTAGGGGCTTTTAAAATTTCCCCTTTTCTCTATAATATAAGCATTTAGGTTTTTTTGTTTTTTGTTTTCTGCAGGGGATCTAAGGAAATCTGAGGACTGGGAGGGGGTTTTAGAACCGGGATAGGGTATGCAAGGGTAATAAAAGGGCTGTGAGACTAGGATCTGAGCGTGAGAAAAGAGGCAGGGCTTAGGAGACTCTGAAGGTCACCCAGTTGTTGGAAGAGCAACTTGTGGTTTAGAATCTAATAGGATCTAAGAGGTAGTGAGGGGGGTCCAAAGAAGGAGGGTCTGAGGGTGGGGTCTGTGGGCTGGAGAAAGGGGCCTGGCAGGGATGCTTGGCGTCTGAGAGCAGTGTCCAGGGTCTGAAGGAGGTAAGGGGCGAATAGCAGAGTTCAAACTGTGAGAGTGTCTGTGGGTTGGGGGCGTAGCCTGAGGTCTGGGTAAGCGTCTGTGTGTTGGGGACTGAGGCTACATTTCTACATTTAGTTGCTGGCAATGATATAAAAATCAGTGTAACCAGTGAGCATTCTGAGTCAACCCTGAATGTCATGTCAGGCAAGAAGAGCCAGCCCTCCATGTATGAGGAGAGGAGAGTGAAGGAAGGAGGGCCTGACAACAGTCTGCAGGGTGGAGGATCAATGGAATGGGGACAGAGTTTCCTAAAGGGACCAGGTTTGAGAGTTGAGGTGGAGTTTCCATATTGGGGTGGAGTCTGAGGGCTAATGAGAAGGAAGGGACCCTGAGGATGACTCTGAGACCTGGGGGAGGGATCTGGGGGAGACCCGAGGGCCCTGAAGCTCTAGGAAAGTTCTCAGCTCTGACCCCAGGCCAGGTGACTTTACACTTACCATTGGGCACCAAGGTGGTCACCACGTGACTGCCACATAACCTCGGCGTAATCTGAAGGCATTTACCATGACAACCTTGAATCAATCCCTCTGACTTTTGTGAAGGAACAGCACAGGAGACTTAAAATTGGAATTAGGGTGAGCATGATACTCCAGAGGAAACTGTTCTGGACAAAATAATGAAGTTATTGTTTTCTACTGAGATATTTATTAAGTGGATAAATCTAAAGCAGTTCTTTGAATTTGTTCTATATGATGACTTTTATTCAGATTTCTGTGGAAGAAAATTCAGAGTAGTTCTTTAAACTTTGTAGATCCGAGAATGGAAAAATTAAAAAACAAAAACCCCATCTTGTTTTGATGCCTAATGCCACATCGTTTCCTGCTGCTCAGGTGCCTGAAGGCTGGATTGACGGTAGACCCGGTGATTGTGGAAGCCTTCCTGGCCAGCCTTTCCAACCGACTCTACATCTCCCAGGAGAGCGACAAGTATGTTCCCATTCCTCAGGAACAGCTCATTCTCAGCAGGATCATGTGGAGTAGCTGGCGTTGTGCATATCTATGCACCTTTCCTTGTCTCCAAGTATAGGCATACATTGGGTTTGTCATAAGATTTAAGGTGAAGTCCATCTTGGAATGTCCATCCTGGTCTACTCTGTGGGAATAGAGAAAGATCTTTGTCCTTCAGCCTAGTGCCTGGGGCTTTGTGTTTCTGCTGGTGGTTAAAATTCTGGGCTGCCATTTTCAGAAGAGTGCTTTCAAGACTATGATGAAATTGTAGTCTAGATTGTAGCCTCTGAGTTCTAATTTCATTACTGCGTGCTGGAGAACTGTTGCTAGGGTACTTTTTTTCCCTCCTACAGGGACGCTCACTTGATTCCTGACCACACAATCCGAGCCTTGGGACATATCGCAGTGGCCCTGAGGGACACCCCGAAGGTCATGGAGCCAATTCTGCAGATCCTACAGCAGAAATTCTGCCAACCTCCCTCCCCCCTTGATGTGCTCATCATCGACCAGTTAGGCTGCCTGGTTATCACTGGGAATGTAAGGAAGGCCCCTGCAGTGAGACCAGAGCTGGAAAACCTACTAACCCTGCGCAAACCTCATTAACTGAACATAAAGAGTGTAAAGATACAGATAAATTTACTGTAGAGATGAGCTAAATGCTTACAAATGTTTTAACACTGAATAGTGAGAATAGTGTAAGGTTCTTTGAGTGCTCGGAAAAAAGAGGTTTAATTTCTTGTCAATGTAAATAACATAAAATAGGATTTGAAGGCTACTTCCCTTTTAACTATCGATTTGAGATTTGCTTAAAGCTTTAGAAATGGATGCCCTGGTGATCTTTGGGCAGTTATGGTCCATGATTCCAGAGCTTTTCCTTGGGATAATGATAGGAGGGGCCTTCTCCATATTCTAAGGAAGGGCTTCACTCTCTTCCAGCAATACATCTATCAGGAAGTGTGGAATCTCTTCCAGCAGATCAGCGTGAAGGCCAGCTCCGTTGTGTACTCAGCCACCAAAGATTATAAGGACCATGGCTACAGGTAACTGGACCTCATTGTCATTTTGGATCACGACAATATTTAACTCCCTTTGAAGATGTGAGATTTGAATGTGACTCTTAAATAAATTCTTCTTACAAAAGTACTGTATATGACAAATCAACGCACACATAGGGTGGGAAATGAAAACCCATGTATGTATGGCCCCCACCTGGAGCTGACCACCACACATCTCAGTGCACATGGTCCCAGCACCCCACCCATGTAATAGAGTCCACACTGCACACCCAGGTAACCTGCTTTTTTATGGGTTAACACATTGACCATACCATAAATGTTTCTCTGCATGTCACCTTTACTGGTAACATAGCCTCCCATTGTGTAACCGTGACAAGACTTATACATCCAGTCCCTCACTTGGATATTAGGTAGTTTTCCAGGTTTCTTGCTACTGCTGCATTGACAATTTATTAGCTACATATTTGTGAGCATGTTTGATACTTTCCTTAGGTTAGATTCAGAAATGTAGGATTTGGAGAGTCTAAGGAAATAGGAATTTTACATAATTGAACATTTGATATTTGTATAAAATCTAACCAGTTTTCCCTGATAGACAGAGTTGCTTCCTGTCCTTCCCTTTCCTGGGAATGCCTTGAGGACAGGACATGTTTGAAGGATCTCACAAGCATTTGTCACATCAATGGAAGAGAGGGAAGGGGGAAAGTGAAGTCAGATGAGGATAAGAGGTTGAGGCAAGGAAGAAGAGAGCCCCATTGTTGGCATTACTGCTCTCACCCAGGGTCATGCAGCTTGGAAGTGGCAGAGTCTGGCTGCCTCCAGGGCCATAGAAACCTGGCAAACCTCACTGTTTTACATCTGACTGAAAGAACAATGTCAGCCTCACATCTCGGGTTTACATGGGACTGGCCACGACCCTGAAGCAGGTTGTCCCAGGACTCTTGAGCACTTTCTGAGTGTTCAATGTGAGCTAAAACCAACATCAGCTACAGGGTAGAGGGAGTGCTGGGGAGAATCATTTTCTAAAAGAACTAGAAATTAACCTTCCACATGACCCAGCAATCCCCCTACTGAGAATATACCTAGAGAAATGCAAATCGTTCTACAGAAAATATACCTGCACATGTATGTTTATTGCAGTACTATTTACAATAGGAAAAACATGAAACCAACTGTGCTTCCCATTGAAACTGGACTGGATAAAAAAATATGGTACATATACACAATGGAATATTATGCAGACATGAAGGACAGACATATGGACTTTGCAGCAACTTGGATGGATTTAGAGTCTATAATACTCAATGAACTATCACAGAAACAAAGAACAGTACCATATGTTCTCACTTATAAGTGGACTCTGAACATTTACCGTAATACTATAAGAACGGGATTAGCAGTAGTGGAATACTGTCAGGATGGGGGGTGGGGACATAACATCAATAAGAGTACCTCATCTCAAACCAGGTAAAGTGGGGACCAAAGGGAGGCCCAAACTTTACCTGTACAATGTCCACTTGTATACGTAACCTTGAATTGTACCCTACATGTTTAAAATAAAATATATTTTTTAAAAGTTTTATGGGTGATATATAATACATTAAGGCTATCTGTGATTTGTGAGGGAAAAGAAGGGTCCAACCATGAATGCTTGTGCATGGGTACTTCCATTTTCAGCCATACAGATGGAAGTGGCTGAGACCATCACAAGGCCCTAATATGCAGAGTCCTGGAACTTAAACAGTCCTCTGGGGTTCCTTACTGCATCTCAGGAGGGAGGATTACGGTCATGTCTACAGCAATTTGCTTTCTTTTAGGAACTGTTTTTCATGAAGATGGCATGTTTCTCACCTCTTGAGAGATCTTTTGTTTCCAGACACTGAAAGGAGTATGGTGAGGCAGGCTGGGCTTGTCCCACATCAGCTTGTCCCACCCCTGCGGCGCCAGCCTCTACACATGGTTGAGGACCTATCAGTGGCTGTTGTTTTGCTCCTTCCTCAGGCACTGCTCCCTGGCAGTGATTAACGCCCTGGCCAACATTGCAGCCAACATCCAAGATGAGCACCTGGTGGACGAGCTGCTCATGAATTTGCTGGAGTTGTTTGTACAGCTGGGGCTGGAGGGGAAGCGAGCCAGCGAGAGGGCGAGCGAGAAAGGGCCTGCCCTGAAGGTAGGAAGGAGGATGGCTGCTGCCACCTTCTCTGTTAATGCCTCTCGCCCTGCTGCCAGGGCTTAGTTTCCAGATGCCATATTGGTTGGAATATGGCACTTCATTTGTTGAATGATTTAAATGCATCTGGTAGAATGCAAGAAAGAAGTAGTGGATTCTTCTCAGGGATGCTGATGGTGGCTGGGGAGAGGGTGGCTTTCTCACCAGATTGCCTCACCAGATTGGCTCATGGCAACTGCCTCCCTCAGCCCAGGGTGGTAACAAGATAGCAGCCCCGCTTGGGTTCCCTCCAATCAATCCCTCTCTCCCTTCTTTCCTCCATCATGAAGAGGGGCAGGGAGAGGCAGACTTTAAAGGCTTATCATCAGAACATGGTGACAATATGAGAAGGGCTAGATTTCACCTAATCTCAGACTTTTCAAGAAAGATGGGTCCACAGAAACATATAAAACATCACGTCTTGAATGCCCAGATACATTTGCGGGGGGCGTCAAGGCAGGTGAGGCCTCTTACTCCATCATCTCCCCTTTAACATGCATCATGGGTGCCAGTCTCTCTATCCGGTCTCTCTCCGTTCATCCTCTTGTGGTTTCCTCTCCCTCTGCTTCCCTCTTTTCCCTTCCCCAGACAGTTATTGTTCATCTACTCTGTCAGGTACAGGTACAGGTATTTTTTCTGTGAATGGCCAGGTTGTAAACATTTTAGGCTTTTCAGTCCATATGGTGTCTGTTCTAACTGTTCAACTCTGCAGTGGTAGCCAGGTGTGGTTGTGCTCCTTTGAAACTGTATTTACAAGAACAAATGGTGGGTCAAATTTAGTCCATGAGCCTCACTTACACTGGCCCTTGTTCTAGGTGAGGGGGTCATGGAAATGAATGAGACAGAAAATGTCCCTGTACCTGTGGGGCTTAGTGGGAGAATGAAACAGGCAGTGTGGCCAGGGCACTTTAAATTGGGCTGGTCCCATTGAGAGGACCTTCTGGAATAAGGGAGCCTGGAGGAGCAGTGATGGGGCGGGCTGGCAAGCATACCACCCTGTCAAGGACAAGGAGCTGTGATTGTAAATTAAACTAAGACATAAAGGTTGTTCCCTAATATCATGCAGCCCATCACCCACGTCAGTTGCCCAGAGTGGAGTGAACAGGGCCACCATGTGTAGGCTCCAGCTCAGGACACTGGCTTGGCATCTCCCCTTGCCACAGAGTGGCCATGTGGCTTTGGCCTGTGAGTCTCCCTGAAAGTTAATGCATGTGAAGTACTTACGAGTGGGAACCCCAAAAAACCCAGAATTATATTTTGGAGGGCAGGCCAGAATTTGTTCCTCTGGAAATGGTCAACTGAAGTTTTTATCTGGAAGTTTTGAGAAGGTTGCATCATTTATGGAAGAACCATCCCAAGTTGTGGCACACAGGTAACTGGTTCATCCACCATGACAGCACACCCGCACACACCGTGCTGAGTGTTCAGCAGTTTTTGACCAAAAGCAGCATAACCTCTAAGCCCCACCCTCCCTATTCACCCAGTCTTGCTCTGGGAGACTTTTTGTTTGTTTGTTTCCCTAATGAAAAAAGTCCTCAAAGGAAAACATGTTGCTCATGTGGAAGAGGTGAAACAAAGGTGGCAGAAGCACTAAAGAACATCAAAATTGATGAGTTTAAAAACTGTTTTGAGCAGTGGAAAAAGCATCTCAGTAGGTGTATTGCATCAAGTGGAGAGTACTTTGAAAGTGACCAAAGTTTAAACATGTAAGAATCAATATATAATTTTTAGAAATTAATTCTGAGTTTTTTTTGATCCCTCCTTATAGAACAGTGCCTGGCCACAGTGGATGCTCAAGGCCCTTAGCTGCTGTCATTATTGTGAGTGTAGGATGTAAACTGAGTGTGATTAGGCAAATGCTTCCAGAACTTTAACTAATCAGTGTGTACTATAAAGTAACTACATTTGTGTTTCTAGCCAGGGAAACTACCTTTTATTTTTTTTGTTAAGTAACCCCCAAACTTTTCCTAATTTGAAAAGAATATACCTTTATTGTAGAAAAGATATACAAACCTATAAGTAATGAATTAAAAATCTCTATTCAGACATAATCATTATTAACATTTTGACAGAGTTTCTCCAAGCATTTTTATGCATATATATTTATTTTACATAATTGGCTTTGAATAATAGCATACTCTTAAATTCTGATTATTTAACTGTGGGCTCTTTCCAAGGTGACTAAATGTTTTTCAGAAAATTGTGGGGTTTTTTTTGTTTTTGTTTTTAATAGGAGAAAAGGCATACAGATTTTATTTAACATGTGTACACAGGAGCCTTCAGAATGAAGACCTAACGTCCCAATGAGTTATAGAAACTTAAATACTATCTTGAGGTTATAGAAAGAATAGAGACTTGTATTCTGACAAAAACAGGATATAGAAGGGGGAAGAAGAGGCATTCTATTGAGGAGCAATACATGGTTGCTAGGGAGAATAAATGGATGGGAGAAACAGAGAATGACTTAAAAATAGTTCTTTGGAATATAAATGATCCTTGGAGTCTCATTATACTGGTAAGAAGGTTTGCTTAGGTGTGGTTATATCTCATTCCTCTTTTCCCCAGTAGATAACAATAGGGAGAGGGATGTAGCGTCTCTGTGACTAAGTGGAGACAGGAAGGTCAGAGCCTTTGTGGCAAAAGCTACGTTTTGGAATAAATTTTTCTGTACCCTTTCAGTCTCCTATCTCAAACTTCCCTAGAAGTTCTGCATCTTAAAAACTAAGCTGGTAGCTGTGAAATAGAAAAAACTGAGTCAAAAGCTGAGTAGCAAAGGATTCCACTTGTGTCAGTCTCATTAAACAACCGTGTCTCATTTTCAAAAGTGACATTGTAGGCAGGCTGGTTTTCTATAGATGATGTACAGAAACACACCTTTAATAAGAGACATTTCCATGGAATCAGAAGAAAAGCAAAGGTTAATGTCTGAAGCAGTTTTTAAACTAGCTTTCAGTGTCTTTGATGTATCCTTAGATTGCAGTGGCAATTGAACAGATTCCTCTGGACTGCAGTCTGAACCAAGCATTCAAGTGAGCTTTCAGTGAAGTCTGCACATTAGTAGGCAGGCATGAGGTTGTCTAGTTGTCTAGATCCAGTTCACAGGGCCATAAGAGAAGCATAATTTTAATTTCTAGTGCTTACAAGTGAGAAAATATGAGGAAAAATTTAAAAACATTAGTCTGGAGACTTGAATTCAGAAAAAAATTCAGGATGCAGTTCAAATTGTGAAAATAATAAAAATTCAAAAATGAGCAAGAGAAATCTAACCACAAGTGTAGAAAGTTGTGTTTTTAATAGCTATGTCATAGCTAATTATGTAGAAGTGCCATGATTTATGTAATCATTTATATAATCATGATTCATTTTTGACATTTGTTTCAATTTTTTGCTGTTGAAAGTATGCCAGATGTTAACCGAGCGTAGTGTCTCATGCCTATAATCCCAGCACTTTGGGAGGCCAAGGCAAGAGGATTGCCTGAGCCCAGGGGTTCGAGACTAGCCTGGGCAACTTGGTGAGACTTCATCTCTACAATAAATCAAAAAATTAGCCGGGCGTGGTAGCCGTGCCTGTGGTTCCACCTACTTGAAAGGCTGAGGCGGAAGAATCACCTTAGCCCAGCAGGTCGAGGCTGCGGTGGCCGGGAGCATGCCACTGCACTCTGGCCTAGGTAACAGAGTAAGACTCCAACTCAAAAAAAACAAAAAACAAAAAACCGAAGGTATGCCAAATGATCACCTTTATACTTTTCTCTTTACATATCTCTCATCATTTCTCTTAGACTAAGAAATTCCCAATTTACATAACACTGTTGTGTCTTTCTTTCTTTTTTTTTTAAATGTTCTCATTAATGACAACAATTCTGTTCTTTTCTAGGCTTCTAGCAGTGCAGGAAACTTGGGAGTACTCATTCCTGTAATAGCTGTGGTGAGTATTTATTAATTGAATGGCTTAATCTTCCAGGTACTATTGCTTTTGTTTTGAGTATTGCCTAGTGATGCACAGCCAATTCCTTTGAAGAATGCAGTTTTGAGACCTCAGTGATTCTGTAGATGTGATTGCTTCAGCCACAAGCAGTTCTTCTGTGGTGGTCCTGTAAGTGTATGCTTGCTGTACCATTTCATTCCCTTTCTCTATCCCCTGCCCCAGCCTCCTTGGCCAGCTGACCAGAGAACTCACTTCAGGTCCCTTCTGTGTGGGTCCCTGGTCCTAGGTCTAACTCTGCTTTCATCCTCTGTGTCTCACACTCTCATTGGTACCTCTGACTAACACCCTCATTGGTACCTCTGACTAATGCTGGGCTGACCCCCTGCTTCCATCCTCTTCTGGGACTCTACCTGTGAGATGAGGCCTAGAGATCTCAGCCCTCAGAGCTGCAGCTTTCAGTTTCCTCCAGGAAGCTTTGTTGACATGGTCTGCCTCTTGCTGTGGCATCATGTGGTAGAGTACCCTTTTCCATTTTGTCCCATCGCAGCCTTTGTCCACTTCCCAAATGATGTTGGTAGAAGTTTTTTTCCCATTCTTAGTCATTCCTGACTGCAAGTCATAAGCCCTGAACCCCGCATTATTTGTTTCCATGCCCTATTTTCTACTTTCCACTTAACCCACCTTCTAGTTCATCCCTTGCATCTGCCTTCCGTTGTCTCCCCACCTCACCCCACCCCCAGTAGTTCCAGTCTTAAGCACTTACATGTGTCCCCTTGACATTGTGCATCAGAGGGATCAGCCTGGCTAATCTAGGGGCGTGGAGGTCAGGCAGGCAGGTGGAGTCACAGGCATGGAATCACCTCTCCTGACCTCAGGGAAGCTATTTCTGTGCTCACATCTGAGTGTTCATCATCATTCTGAACCTGGGGACTTTTAGGCAGTATAGTTTTGGCCAGTGAAGGTGGATGAAAAATAGTAGTGACCAGTTTACTATTATTTATCTTTAATAGTAAAATGTCATGTGTTACATTTTGTGTAATATCCTACTTCCAGGTTACCTTTTGTCTATATGCTGTCTTTTTCTCCCCGTCCCTCCCCTACTAAGTGGCTGATTCAGAAAGGGAAGCAGAGTCTGCACCAGGACAGGGCATCTTCCAGGGTGTGCTTGAGTGGGGAAAAGGGGCTGCACCCACAGTGCCATGGATTGCAGCTGCTACCTCCAGCTTTTGCAGGTTCCCATGGGAACTGTGGTGCCACCTTCCTACCTACAGTCAGATGTTCTCCCACAGCTCTTTGAGAGCTTGAGGTTTGCCAGGACTCATTCTACCACCATATTTTTCATCAATATCCCCATTGGTTAATTTTTTACAGTATAAATTTTCCCACTTTATAGTTAATGTAGACTAGTATATAAATTGTGTTTTAGAAGTGCCATTGTATGTGAGTCTTTTGTGTGGCCTAGAGGAAAAGGCGATGTCATGAAGTCAAAGGCACCTTTAGGGTGGCAGACTCCGTGGCGGAGGAGGGTTTAGGCAGGCAGGAAGGACGCTGAATCATTGAGTTTCAGAATCTTTGAACACCGGAATTGTATGACATGAATTCCTGTGAGCTTTCAAATATACTGATTGTCATTTAGAGTTTAATAAATGCATAGAGGAAATCAATCGGGGCACCTTGCATTTCTAGAAAGTAATGTGGTTGATTAGGATTACACAAGTTTTAGGGTTCCAGGGGCACAGATTGGACTCCTGGGTCAGCCTGAGGGACTCCACGCAAGCCTGAACCTCACCAGGCTGCTGGGGACTTAATGTTATCCATGAGAGCTTAGCGCATGCTCACTAAATACTCGCTGCTTTGACCTTTTACATGAATGGAGTAAGTATTGTATTTTTAACAAAAGTTAATGGTTATATTAAGGGGGAGGAAGCAAATATTTGATTTTATTGCTCAACGAAGAGCACAGATCATGGGTTCTTATATTTGTTTTATGGTTACCCCTTGAACCTTCTGGAAGAAACTGATTTCCAGAGTTAGGTTTTTTGGGGTTTTTAAAAATATTTTATTCTTTTTTTCTTTTTCATAAGAAAGCTGTACTCTGTTTTGAACCTTTGATGACACAGTATCTCGAGTTACTTTGTTGAATGAAAGTACCAGTGGATTTGGGGCAGGAAGCCTGGATTTGGGCCCTAATGCAGCTATTCACTTCTCAATGACCTCGAGGGAGTTGCTGGCAGGCTGAGTCATGTGATTTCTAAGGCTTCTTTCTGCCTAGGTTTGCTGATCTTTGTCCTGCAACTTTGTGAATAATGTTTCTTCAGAAATATCATTGATTAAATTGCTTCTATTGGTATGTAGCCCACTAGTTAAGGATTTTGAGAGTTATCTAATGCTTACAGACCTTGTTTTACTCTCATAAGATAGTGATTTCATAAGATATACCTCCTGATGGAAAAGCATTCATATACCTTACTTAGAGTAAGTTTACCTGTGTCCCTGGTAACTTTTGTGGCCTTGGACAGGTTACTTATTCTTTCAGTGCCTGTAAAATGAGGTTTGTGGATTAACATTTTTTAGATCTTAGATGACCATTTTGAAAGCTATATACTTACTCTCTCTCCATGGAATTGTGTATTGTTCTCAAGGCTTTACATGTAACTTCAGGGAGTTAAATGGGAGAAGCCCATCCAGGGCACCCTAGTTAGGAGTGCCTGGGTTCAGGACTTTTTCAGACTAAGATAATAATGAGATACTCTTACCTAGCTCTTGCTAAACAGATCTAAACACTTTCCAGACATTATCTCGTTTAACCTTCACAATAACCCTGCAAGATAGGTGCTGCTATTATCCTCATTTTACAGATGAGGACACTGAGGCACAGAACTTGCCATGGAGTTTCACAGCTACTAATTGACAGAGCCAGGATTCTAACCCAGGCAGCCTGGCTTAGAGTCTTTGCTCTGAATTAATACTCTACTGCCTTGAGAAACAGGTGGGCTAGTTTCTGTAAGCGGGAATCTGAGGGATTCTCAGTGGATATACATGAACAAAAAGCATGGAGATTGGTGGGCTTCAGTCTTGTGCAGGGGTATGGAGAAGCCCAGACCCTGCTGTTGGAGAGGTGGGGCATGGTGAGTGGAAGTGAGTGCCACCTTTCTGGGGAAGGAACAGTGTGGCAAAGGACTAAAAACAGTTTTATTGAGGTAACTACATTTAGAAATGGGAGCAGCAAGAGGAAGCAGCAGCCAGATGAGAATTACAGGACAAGTACCAGGAAAGAACTGTGCAGAAGCAAGTTGGAGAAAGGGTAGAAGGAGCATGTCATCCACAGTGTCAGGTCTCCCAAGAGGCTGGGGCAGTATGCAGGGAGATCTGGCCTCTGTGCTGTCAGCTCTCAGCAGAGTATGGAGACAGGCCCTCTTTAGGAAATCAGGAAGGGAGCAAGTGATGGAGGTTAGCAGGGAAAAGCAGGCCTTTAGGGTCCCCTGCCTAGGTGTGGATTCAGACCTGAGGTACATCCCTTCCCTTCTGTGAGCTGTAATTGTTTCTGCAGCTATAAAAAGAAGGTGATAACAGTGCCAACCTCCTAAGATTGGTATGAGGGTCAATGAGATAACCTGCAGGTGTACCCACACAGAACAGTGGTGTCCTCAGTACTCCCATGGTACTGTTCTGATATTGGTCTCACGGGTCAGAAGACCAAACAGGTCTGCTCCTGTTACTGTTATTGCTCTCGGGGTCAGAAGCCTTCCATGACAAGACTCCCTTCATAAACTTGGAGTCAGGATGACCTGCACTTGAACCCCAGCCCCACCACTTGACTGCAGCAGCATCTTGGACAGGTTTCAGAACCCTTCCAACCCTTGTCTTCCTCACCTGCTAAGCTGCAGGGGTTACCATTAGACAGCCACATGCACAGCTCTTGTGACTGCTGTTCCCATGGCTGCAATCATCCCCCTCACTGACGGAACACCCACAGTCTTGTGTTCTGAGCAGGCTCTTTAGATTCCATTTGGCTTATCCAGATAGTGAAGGATCCAGAAATGTATTCCTCAGATGTCACCTATTTTATCAGACCAGACCCACTGCAGGACCATGACTGAGGGATGAAAGCCAAAGCATGCCCTGTGTAAAGACTAGAAGCCCTGGGGCTATATGCTCAGTGCTTTGTTTTTTAGGGGTGCTGTGCAGAGCCTCCCCATGACTCAGCACACACCTGCCTGTCCTGAGAGTGTGTGCACTCAATGCTCAGACTTCCTATCAGCCTTTATCATTCCCTGGGTGGGGAGGGATCAGCTCTTTTGGATTTGGCCTTTGTTAGTTATTTGAGCTTCAGAAAATAGAAGTAGAACAGATACATAATAAAAGTGGCTATGTTTATTTATCTCTAGGGTGGAAGACATGGCTATGTATGCACACTGTCCTCCGGGTCTCAGGGAAGCAACAGCAGGAGGGACAGATGACATTTCGTATGAATTTGAAAGGTTGGGCCTTGAAAGAATTAAGCCCTAACATTAGCCAGGGTACCACTTGTACATCTTGAGGTTGCTTCCCCCTCAAGCAGCTAGCATTGGGTATGGTGCTAGTTTTGTACCTTCCTTGGGAGAGGTGAGGAATTAGTCATGCAATTCATTTATGTGTTCAGTGTTCAGTTGAGAAAGGCTTTGAGTGGCAGAACCAGGTATGTGAGGATGAGGAGCAGGAGGTACCTGGAGCACACTGTGCAGACATGCTGTGGAAAGGTGGGAGGTGAGACCCTCTAGGTAACAGCTGACATGCTACAGTTACATTAACTTCTATAAACTTATGTCATTGGTTACTGTGCAGAATTGATTCCATTGAGCTTCTTGGTCATTTATAAGTTCCTTCTCTCATATGGGCCCTGAACTTAGATTGATGATAGCATATGGAAGTCATGAAGCCAGGACATCTCTGTTCTCATTAGAATGGAAAAAAAAATGACAGAGTGCCCCCAAACACTTCAGATGCAGATCTCCACCTCTAGGACCTGCTGGGATTAACCACTCTCCCCATGAAAAGCAGGCAGCTGGTGCGGTGCTCATAGATGAGGAACAGAAAAGGGCGGTCGACAGTGAAGCGGACTTGAGTGGACAGTGGCATGAACCCGACTGTGGTCACAGCAGCGGCCTGGGTACCCTCCTCATTCACTGTGATGGTGCCTTGGTGTTTGAACTGTTTGGAAAGGAAAATTGTGAGATTCCAGAGGTCAGTACACAGAGGGATAGTGTATCTGATGCAGTCCCATCTCATTCAGGGAAGGAGTTCAAAGGCAACATATAAAGCAAAAATCACAACTGGTCAGAATCACCTTTGAAAATATCTCTCATCACTTGTCAAGGGCTGCATTTGCACTTAGAGGCCATGTATATAATTTGAGAGTTATGTACTCTCTCAACGTTCCCATGTTCTGAGGGCCTGGGGGCCAGAAAAGCTGCTACAGCTCCAGGTCCTAGATCTGAGATGCACATCATGGGAAGTGGGGGACCTGGGTCTGCTGCAGTTTGTACTGGTGTTCTCTTTTTTGCTGAATGCCTACTATTGGTTCGTTAAGTTAAATATGTACATAGTGTGGTTCTCTGTGTGTGTTTAATGAATTTCTCCTAGTTTGGCTGCGAGTAGCTATTTCACAGACCAGAGAGAGTATGTGTGTCCCCTGCCTCTGGTGTCAGCAGGAGTGGGCCTTGCCCAAGGGTGTTCCCTATGACCACCTTGCCCACCAAACATGCCATGTTCCGTGCTCCCTGGATAGCGCTGCACAAATAGGCATCCTGTGTTGCCCCTAGCCAGACATAGGAGCAGACTCAGCACCCCAACCTGGAAAGTCAGATTGACGGTGGGATGGGAAGGACAGGTGGAGGTGAGACTGTGCTGAGTAGACTATAGAAAGGGGACAGAGTGGTTATGAGAGCAGTTACCAGGTCTATGGTGATCCTTTGGTCTGAGATTCCTGCCATGTTGCCGTTTTTGTCAAACAGTGCTGTGACCCCCATGGACTTCAGGGGCTCGACCAGATTGTAGTTCTTCTCCAGCTTGAATTTTGGCAGAAGTACCTCTCGTGTTCTACTCAGAGGAGAAAGGGTGGGGCACAAGTTAGAAAAGAATTGTATTTTTCCCTTTAAAGGTCTACAACCTACCCCCGGGGTTGTATTTACCACAGAATTGACACAGCACTTATTCAGATTTATGTCCCTAGACTGTCAGCTGAGGGCTTTGGAAAGCCCATCCCATTATAATTGCAGTTACTGAAAATTGAGGCATGTTTGCTGTTGCATGTTTGCCTTGTGTCTGTGTGATTCGTTTCCTGTCTTCAAGGTTAGTAGTAGAACTTTGACTGGTTTATGATTTGAGCAAGCATCTAAAATAATTATCTGGCTTGGTTCCCCAATTTCAGGCATGTCTTATTTTATTAATTAAGGAGTTGAATATCTGGTCAATATCCTTAAAAAAAGGAACTCGGGCTGGGCTCAGTGGCTCAGCCTATAATCCCAGCACTTTAGGAGGCCAAGGCGAGTGGATTGCCTGAGCTCGCGGGTTCGAGACCCACCTGGGCAATTTGGCAAGACCTTGTTTCATTTTTTTTTTTTTTCCCCGAGTTGGAGTCTCAATCTGTTGCCCAGACTGGAGTGCAGTGGCCACTCCCGGCCACTGCAGCCTCGATCTGCTGGGCTCCGGTGATCCTTCCACCTCACCCTTCTGAGTAGCTGGAACTACAGGCACGCGCTACCACGCCCGGCTAATTTTTTTATTTATTGTAGAGATGAGCTCTTGCCAAGTTGCCCAGGCGGGTCTCGAACCCGCGGGCTCAGCCAATCCACTCACCTCGACCTCCCAAAGCGCGGGATTACAGGCTGAGCCACTGAGCCCCCGGCCAAGACCTTGTTTCTACAATAAATAAATTAATTAATTAAATAAATAAATTAGACGGGTGTGGTAGCGCATGCCTGTAGTTCTAGCTACTTGGAAGCCTGAGGCAGAAGGATCTCCAGAGCCCAGCAGGTCGAGGCTGTGGTGGCCGGGAGCCCCTGCACTCTAGTCTGGGCGACAGAGTGAGACTCCAGAAAAAAAAGAAAGGAACTCATCATAGAAGCTGAACTTGGTGGCTAGTGCTCATACAGCTACTTGGGAGACTGAGGTGGGAGAACCACTGAGTCCAGGAGATTGAGGCTGTAGTGAGTAGCCACTGCACTCCAACCTGGTCAACATAGTGAGACCCTGTCTTTAAAAAATAAATAAATTGGCTGGGTTTGGTGGCTCATCCTATAATCCCAGCACTTTGGGAGGCCGAGGCGAGTGGATTGCCTGAGCCCGTGGGTTCGAGACCAGCCCGGGCGAGACCTGGTCTCTACAATAAATCAAAAATTAGCCGGGCGTGGTAGCATGCACCTGTAGTTCTAGCTACTTGGAAGGCTGAGGTAGAAGGACTGCTGGAGCCCGACAGGTCGACGCTGGGGTGGTGGTGAGCGTGCCACTGCACTCTAGCCTGGGCAACAGAGTGAGACTCCAGCTCAATAAATAAATAAACAATCCATCATATACTGGGATGCCAACAAAATATATACAAATTTTAAGAGATGTTTGCCATAACCAGAAGTATCTGGACACTGATGGTAACCACATTGAGCACCTCTTGTAATTGCAGAAGTCAAATGTGACTTGTATTCATCTTTTGTTATCAGTATATATTGAGTATTATAATTTCAATACAGTTTTTTCCTTTCTTAAAATGTATACATTCTTTTGGCATCCTCTGTATATACCAGGCAGTAGTAAACATTCTCAGTCCTTGCCTCAGCTCATTCAGTCCCTAACAGGGTGAATAGCAATAGTAGTGCTCATGGGGCCAGTTCAGCACTTTGCAGCAGATAAAGAGATGTAAGATGCAGTTATTCTTCTCAAGAGTTTGTTTTCCTGTTGGTAAAACGAGACTCATATATGAAGGGCTTAAAAATGTAAAGATGATGCATTGATGAACTAGAACAGATCTAACTCCCGGAGCACCTAGGGGCCTATGGAGAAGTTGGTATTCCTGTGGCCTAGGCCCTAGAAGGATGCTGGAGACTTGACAGGTGTCGTGGGTCCCTGCATGAGTAAAAACTGAGGGGAGCTCTGAGTGGGACTTGCTGAAGGGATCTGTGAGTCAGGGCAAGAAGCTGGGCTGTATCCTGTGCACAAGGTCCATGGAGAGTTTCTGAAAAGAGAAGGATGGAGATGGTGTCTTGGGAATACTGATCTGGGCTAGTGCATGAAGAATAGAAGGGGACAGGCTGCTTGGCCTCCCTAGAGTCAGGATAGAGATCATGGACGGGGAGGTTTGGAAAGAGGCAGCTACAGAAGGGACATTGTTAAGGAAAACTCTGTAGGGTATGGTGATTGGCTACCTGGGAAAATACTTTCCTCTAAGAGCCTATTTTTCTCAATTTTGTTGCATTTGTTTGTTTTTTTGTCTTGTAAGAAGAGTCAAACTATATTTTTTTTATATAGGCCTGAATAGAAATAATTAGACCATTGCTATGATCCAATAAAAATCTCAGTAAATATTAAAAATATTTAAAACCAGCCAGGCACAGTGGCTCATGCCTGTAATCCCAGCACTTTGGGAGGCCGAGGCGAAAGGGTTGCCTGAGCCCACTCTTTGTCTCTCACCAAGCAACAAATTTGGACTGAATTAAGAGACAGTGGCCCTGTGTGGCAGTTCCTGGGTAGTTGTATCCTTCTCCCTTTAAAACAAATAACTAGAGTTGCCATATTCCTGGATACCTCCAGCCTCCAGGAGATCGAAAGACACACATACACATACCCTAAAGTACCTGTTTGTCATGCTTTTTTGCCATCTCTCCACCACCTGGGGTGTCAGCTGTGCTTCAAGGGTCTTCATGCCAGACAGCTTATGTGGGACCACAATGAGCATACTAATGCCCCCCACATACTCCAGCTGAAGGACATCACAGTCAAGCTCTTGGTCATTTGCTGCAAGAAAGTTCCCTTTGGTCTGCATCATGGAAACCTTGACCACCTCTCGCTCATTTAGTCGGAAGTTGTGGTTGTGTGTCATTTCCACTGGGAATTTATTCACCCAAGATCCTGTAAAGTCCACAGGGACAGGCTGTCATGAGAATGTTTCTTGAGAGCAGTGGTCCCATCCTTGAGCATGCATCTGAGTCTCTTAGAGGTCTCGTTCCAGCAACCTGCTGGGCCCACCCACAGTCTGATTCCTGAGGTCTGATTTGGGCTGATAATTAGCATTTCAGGCAGGCACAGTGGCTCACACATGTAATCCTAGCACTTTGGGTGGTTGAAGTGAAAGGACTGCCTGAGCCCAGGGGTTCAAGACCAGCCTGGGCAACTTGGCGAGACCTTATCTCTACAATAAATCCAAAAATTAGCCAGGCATGGTGGCTTTCACCTATAGTTCCAGCTACTTGGAAGAATCACCTGAGAGTTGTGAACATGCCACTGCACTCCAACCTGGACAACAGAGTGAGACTTCAACTCAAAAATAATACTTATAACAATAATATTAACATCTAGCATTTCTAACAAGAGTGGTTAACAAGAGGGTAAATGAACTGGAAGGGATTCTGGATTAGAGTCTGACACTGGCTAGTTGTTTGACCTTGGCAAGACATCTGACTTGCCTGGCCCTCTACTTCTTCATCTGTCAGATAAGTAGCTTTGGGGTTCTTTCATCTCTGTTTTGGTGGCTTTTGTTCCTCACACTGTGATCCCACAGTGACAAATAGGACATGTGGGTGATGCCGTGTTGCCCTTGAGATCTTCCCTATAAATTTGGGCACCATGCCTTGTATCCAGAAATAAGTCCATGCATCTATCTTAGCTCTAAGATGTGAGTAACTAATGATAGGTGACTAGCAGTTGAGAACTGGCCAGATGCTAGGCATTCTTCTAGGCACCTTTCCTGTATTACCTCATTTCTGCTCCTGGCAACATATGAAATATGTGATTTTGTTGTCCCCATTTTATGGATGAGGAAGCAGGCACAAAGAAGTGAAGTAACTTGTTCAAGGTTTCTAACTGGTTAGAGCAGGTAGGATAAGATGAGCAAGAGGTGTTTTGGGCCGGGCGAGGTGGCTCAAGCCTATAATCCCAGCACTTTGGGAGGCTGAGATAAGGAGATTGCCTGAGCCCACAAGTTCAAGAATAGCTTGGGCAACTTGGTGAGACCTCATCCTACAATGAATCAAAAAATTAGCCAGGGATGGTAGCGTGAGCATGCCACTGCACTCCAGCCTGGGCAACAGAATGAGACACCACTTCAAAAATAAATAAATAAAATAAAATGTTCGTTGGGAGGAGCTCCTGCCTGCCTGTGAGAGTTTTGGGGCTTCCTTCTCCCTACCTCTGCCTCACCCAGGGTTTCTCAACCTCAGCACTATTGATGTTTGGGTCAGATAGTTCTTCGTGGTAAGGGGAACTATCCTGTGCATTGTAGGTCATTTAGCAGCATCCCTGGCCTCTCCCCTCCTAGATACCAGTAGTAGTGCATCCCCTAATCCCCATGCTGTGACAACCACAAGTGTCTTCAGACCTTTGCCCTGGGGCATGGGAATTACTGCTCTTCTTAGTTCTGATGAAACTATCATGTCTTCTGGAATTCTTTCCTTCTGACTCCTCTCAAAGTTCACTCTCTACTTTTTTTTTTTTTTTTTTTGAGTTGGAGTCTCACTCTGTCGCCCAGACTGGAGTGCAGTGGCTGCTTCCGGCCACCGCAACCTCGACCTGCTGGGCTCCGGCGATCCTTCCGCCTCAGCCTTCCAAGTAGCTGGAATTACAGGCATGTGCTACCACGCCCGCTGATTTTTTGATTTATTGTAGAGATGAGGTCTCGCTGCCCAGGCGGGTCTCGAACCCGCGGACTCAGGCAATCCACTCACCTCAGCCTCCCAAAGGCGCGGGATTACAGGCTGAGCCACCGAGCCCGGCCACTCTCTACTTTTATTGTACTTTACAAATGGTTATAACATTCAAAATTAGGACCAAACTAGTAACGGAAATTTTGGAGCTAGAAAATAAAACCACACTTCTATACACTCCTCCCCTGTGAGAAGCACCCATGAAAGATTGTGTGCTCCTGGCATTTGATCCCTCTGAGTCCCAGCATTGAATTAAGTGACCAGTTCAGTATGATACAAAAAGGAGACACATGTTTTTGCCACTTATACACTGTAGTGTAACACGGATTACTACAGTTAGAAGACTGTAGACTGTCCATGCCTGGTTGTTTCTCCACCCTCATGCCGGCAGGGATGCCTGCTGCTATAATCTCCACATGGCCCCATGCCCTTCCTTGCACACCAGGCCAGGGCTGATGCAAAGGCTCTTGGGTGTACCTGGGGACTCTGACAGACTGGTAGGATCAGAGGCATTGGTGTTGCCAACATGTCTTACACTGGCCTGTTCCAAAGTCATTCCTAAACATGGGCTATTTGCTTATAGAAGTAAAATAAATGTCACTAGCAATATCATACATACTTCATATTATACCAGTATTGTAATCTGCACTTTCACTCAGTCAAGTTCATTGAGCTCTCACCCACTGCCACGCTGTATTGCATCACTCTCTTATGGTTCTCCTTACAGCCTTAACAGAGTAGATGTTATCTCCATGATGAAGACAAGGAAACTGAGTCACAAAGACATTGAAGGACTTGCCCAAAGTCTCACAAGTGGAGAGTAGTGAAGCCAGGTTTAGATTCTTATTTGCTCAATTACAAAACTTGTGCTTATAACCAGTAATAAAATGGATGCATGTGTGTTCATTGTGTACATATCATGTCTTTGTGTGTGTGTCTGCCACAAGCCTGTTAGAGCTCAGCCTTTGATTCCACCCATAAGAGGCTGGCATTCTGCCTAGTTTTAGGGTGGCCCAGAGGTCAGATCTCAGCACTGTAGGCCATCCATCACCATGGATGGTGAAAAAGTTCTATTTGGTCCATCCAGCTGAATACCTACCTTCCAGAGCTACAGCGGCCTTAGCTGAGGCATCGAGCAGGTATAGTGGCAGGTTGGGAGGGGCTCTGGCTTCCCTTTCCCCAAGCAAAAGCCAAGAGAAGGCCTCTGCCCTTTGTATTCCTGGGTTGCTGAAATCTGCTGGGGCTAACTAGTGGGAAGGACTGGCCTCCAAGGTGCCAGGGGCTGCCCATTGCTGGTACCTGGTAGTCCTTGGTGGCAAAGAGAAAGTAGCTGTATGTCACAGCTATTAGTCTTGAAGCTGAACCATTCCTCATGTCTACCCTTCAATAGTTTAGAGAGTGAAGTAGAGGTTTCTTCTGGTCAGGTCCCAGAGAGGACATTTGAAAAGAGAGGTCTGAATTTCGCAAATCAGTGCTCCTTTATTCCTAGGATTCCAGGAATCCCGTGTGTCTACTGGTGGGAGGTGGGGGGTGGGAGGTGGAAAATGCTTCTTAAAAAATGCCCTCATGCCTGGCCCAGAACAGTTGCTTGAGAAATAGTAGTTTATCTCCCCACCCCCACCTGTCTATCAGTACTGAAAAACAAGTGTAGGTGTTGATGGCAGTTACTCAAGTGGGATAGTTCTCAGACATATCTTTTGTCCATATTTCTGCTAATTGATAATTGGGAAAAGAAATGAAAAAAACTCAATCCATTAGGTCCAGATGCTTAAAAGCTTTTTTGTATTATTTCTTGTATTTCAGCAAATCACTAGTGATGGCCTACTTGGGTCCAGCCTTGGCTCTGTCCCTTCGTAGCTGTGTGTGCTTAGAGCGTCCTTTTGTTTCTTTGTGCCTTGGTGGCTGCCTCTGTAAAATGAGGACACTAATAGCAATGATGATCTCACAAGGTTGTGGTGAAGATCCACTGAGCATAAAGCACTGTCAGCCACTGCTGTCACCTCAGCATACCCTTCCCTGTCCTTGTCCCTTGTGTCTTGTTTTCCCGCATAAGTTACAGTGAGAATACAGTTCTCAGCCTACTCACATACTAAAAGAGTATGTTGTAAGTTTGCTTTGAGAACTGTAAAACTGTTTCCTTACCTTTGAAATAGATGCAGTTGAGAATCATCATCTGAGTAGAAGGATCTATATTCTCCAGAGCATCTTTGATGAGGCCCTTGGTTAGCTTCAGGATGTGGTTGTTGGTTTTCGATATGAAGGCAGGGTCTGAGAAGTCAGCCGCTTGGGCCTCAGCAAAGTAGTACTCTCTTACTTTGGTTTTGAAGTCATCCAGGATTGGAAACTGCTTCTGGACGTATAGGTCATTGACTGACCGCAGCGTGTACCCAAAATTCCTCCTGAAGAGGCGATGAGTCAGCTTACGGAAGAGATTATGAATGGTCATGACCTCATACTTGCTGCTAGCATTCACAAAGTCTTTAAAATGCAAAATTGAGTGTACTTGTTCATGGGTCTCTCCCTTCAGACCTAGAGAAATCATACCCATCGCAGTAGAAATACCAACGGGTGCTATGAAGATATTATCAAAAGTGTTGACCTGGTCTCTCAGTGCTCGGTAGAGGTTAAAAGCGAACTTGGCATTGAGGATGTTAAGACGCTGGATCCGGCTCTTGCCATGGAAAAGCTGAAGGATGTTCCCAATATTCACTTCAGAGTCTGTCGGGGAAACAGGCAGACTGTCGATGATGTAGATGTAGTCATCATCTTCATTGAATATCTTCTCCAGGTCTAGATAGTCATCGTCCTCCTCCCCCTCTGGAATCCAGTCATTGGTGACTGTGTTTTCCTTGTGGAAGTCAGCAGGGAGAAGGGGAATGCTCAGGTTTTTATTATTCAATTGTTCCCATTGGGGATCTGCAGACTTTACCATTTCCCCTGCTTTCTCAAGCTGATCCAGCAGGCCTTTGCTACCTCCGCACACACATGTTATGATGAGGGAAAGGAGAAGCAAGTGGAGCGGGTGTTTCATTTTGGCAGAGCTAAAGCTGGGAGAGAAAACAGACCACTCTGTGAGAGGCAACCTGGCTTACCCTCACCCCTGCTGTGTCCACATGGCTGATTCCCTGTGGCTTTGGCCCAAGAAGAGGCTCTCACAGTATCAGTTCTTAACTGTTTTAGAATTATGGACTTTAAGAGAATCTGATGAAGATAAGCAGACACCTAACATTTGGCGTGGGCTTCATAAACCTCAGAGGCTCCATGGGTCCCTAGAGGAGAATCTCTTCTTTAAAGATTTACAAAACTAACTTTTTACAAACCTGGGCAATCAGGGGTTCGGCGAGGAGGGGGTTCTTTTTTGTTTATTTACCAAACCTTGTATCCCACCTCCAGACAATAAATTAGACACTAGAGACACAAAGGTCCCCCCCGACTGGGAGTCACATTTTCTTTGTGCAGTAAAGTAGGGGGCAGACATGCAGTAAGGTGAGAACTCTCAAAATAATGCTGCCTAAATATCTGAGGCCTACCCTGTGTAGTAGGAGTAGCTATGCTCAGAAAAATCATAGAATCTTCACTAAGATGTGGGCTTGAGTGAGTATCTGTGGCTGGGGACTGGAGAGGGGTGCCAAAGGGGGGATGTCCAGTGGAGGGACTCCGCCCTGCCGGTGGGACCCATACTACTCCACCTTTGCGATGGATATGCTGTTAATAAATGTGCAGGGGCCAGACTTTCTGAAAACATACATTTTAAAGGCATTTGAAATTTGTTTAGTCGTTTGGAGTTGTTTAAGGTGCATAACATTGTCTAATGCCGGGACCCCCCTCAGCTTAGTGAGATGTGGCTGGTGGCATCCCCAGAGTATATTAGGTTCTGTGGCCTGCTGCCGTAGGTATACTTTTTTCTCCTTTGTATGTTAGACAGCGGCTACCACTGGTGTCAGGAGGAACTCAATCTTTTTTACATTACTGCTTCTAACACAGGGTTAGAAACAATCTGGACAGGTGGATAAGGTCTTTGTGAGGTTGATGTCAGAAAGTTCTTACTCAAGGCCTGAAGGGCACTCCCATTTATGTAAACAAGGTAAGTTTTTAACAAAGAAACCTTGTGATAAGCCTGTCTTTATCTATTCCTCCCCTGCCTTGTTCCAGGGAGGATTTAGCTTGGCTTGCCAAATGCACTTTGGCTGCCAAATGGCTTTGTATTTTTCTTGCTTACTTCTAGTTATTAACTGCATTCTGGGTAGCGTAGCTGCTATTTGATGCTTCCATGTTTTACAAGGACAGTTGCTGTAGGTGTTTTATAATCCTGACCTAGACAGGTAGTACATGGTCCCAACTTTTGATCACTCTCCCCCAAAATACTATGTTTTGTTAAGTTTGTTGTGTGCTTCTGACCATTTCCCATTAGATTTTTGAGGGTCAGAATACCTGCTGCCAATCTAGGCCAGATAAGAGTTACTGGTTCCTGTTAAGCAAATATTTGAACTTGTTAGGCCTGAAGATGGGACTGACTGTTCCTATGTGAAATCCTCAATTTTGTTCATGTTGATAATGGCAGCGACTGTGGATGGAACCTCTGTGGGGTCCCTAGAGCTGTACAAGGCATGTTGTGTAACTCAACTTCATCCTCCCAGCATTTTACGTATCAGGAGACTGAGCCTTTTGTTGCTGTTGCTCATAAGTAGCAGTAACTAGATTCCAGCCAAGTTGGTTGAGCTCCCAGACCCCCATGTCAAGTGCTCTGCCTTGTTTGCCCAGAGTGGCAGGATGCTCTCAGACCTATGCTACAGTGTGACCTATGCACGTAGTGTGCACGTGGGAACAATTTCTAGAAGTGATTTTTAACGTGTGCCTGCAAATAGAGCTGGGCCCAGTTTCAAAATAGAATCAGGCATTGCTATTGATGGCAATACACTTTAAAAAGTTAGAAGAAAAGAAAGTAAGCAACATAATAGAAGGGTCCTTACTCGACTATACCTTAAACTGTCCTCAGATAAAAATAAGGTTAAAGAACAAAACAAAACCACCTTGAATAAACAAACATTCAGGAAAATAAATCTGACACCATATAGGGTAGGAGGTTAAAGACATTCACGTTTTTATCTTGGTATTCAGAGTGTGTATTATATTTAGAAGCTTCTTACATTGTGCTCCTATAGTATATGATGAAAAACCAAAAATAGTTTTCATTATTTCCTTACCAGAGAAAGGAAAAATTTGTCTCTGAGATATAGATATACATTTTCTTTTCTTTAATTGGGCTCTACTTTGTTACCCAGGCTGGAGTGTAGTGGTGTAATCATGGCTCACCACAGCCTTGACTTCCTGGACTTAGGCGATCCTTCCATCTCAGCCTCCCAAGTAGTTGGGGCTACAGGCATGTACCATCATGCCCAGCTAATTTTTTGATATTTTTGTAGAGATGAGATTTTGCTGTGTTGCCCAAGCTGGTCTGGAACTCCTGAGCTCAAGCAGTTCTCTCATCTCTGCCTTCCAAAGTGCTGGAATTACAGGCATGAGCACCACACCCAGCCTGTCTCTGGTATTTTTTTATGGATTTGAATGAAGGATCTAAAAGGTAAATTTTCCTTTTTTGAGTTGAAATCTCACTCTGTCGCCCAGGCTGGAGTGCAGTGGCATGCTCATGGCCACTGCAGCCTCAACCTGCTGGGCTCAGGTGATCCTTCAGCTTCATCCTTCCAAGTAATTGGAATTACAGGCACACGCCACCACGCCTGGCTAATTTTTCTTGTATTTATTGTAGAGATGAGATCTCACCAAGTTGCCCAGACTGGTCTTGAACCCATGCGCTCAGGCGAACCTCTCACCTTGGCCTCCCAAAGTGCTAGGATTATAGGCATGAGCCACCATGCCCAGCCTCGCTCTTTTTTTTGCTAACAAAATTAAATAAGACATTTTAAAACTATCACTAGATTGTGATTTAAATTCAGATTACCCTATTTGAAGAGAAGCAATATTTTTGTTTTTTAAAGATAAATCATTCAAAAGTTTTGTTTTTTTCTGGGAACTTCATAGGCACTTTCTTGATAATTGCACAGAGCTGGGTTAGCCTTTTCAGTCATGCATCAGAGCATAACACCAGAAGACCGTCATCCCTCCTGGTATATTTTCTCCAGGATCAAATGGAACTGAAACAGGCATAATGGAAGAGCAGTAACTGCCTGAAGTTTGGAAAACTTCTTATTTTGAAATAATTTCAAACTTACAGAAAAGTTGAAAGACTACTGCAGTAGAACAACCCATGTATACCTTTTACCCAGATTCACCACACACAGGCACACATGTACAGATTTTTTTCATGGACCATTTGAGAGTAGGGCTCTTATGTCCTTCTAACCTTTAATACTAATACTTCAGGGAGAAATGCCTAAGAGCAAGGATACTCTTATATATAATCACAGGATAAGTATCCAGTTTCATTCATTTAATATAGGCACAATACTTTCATCCATTCTACAGTTCATACTCTGATTTTGTCATCTGTCCCAATAATGTAACTGACAATCTTATAATAGGCAGATTGAAAAATAACATTTCCCACTTCTAAGGCAGTATAGAAATCTCCTCAGCTTCAGTTTGTAGTTCAGTAGAGAAACAAACCAGTTTCCCATCTCTAAAAACCAACCACAAATGAGAATTTATAATTGGCAGAAATGTTAGAAACCAAACTTACCTCTTAGCTTCTGAGAAGTGGTACTGCAGAGATGGAAGCGACCAAGGTCACCAGCAGGGCTTCTATGTGAACTTTGGTGCTGGGCTGTTGGTGCATATTTTCAAAGTAAATATGTTCCAATCCAAACACCAGGCAACTAGCTTGGTCAGCACAAACCCCCTCAACTGTGCCTTTGATCACTGCTGAGTGACTTGCGACTCCTCAGCTTCAGTTCTTATGTAGCTGATATTTTGAGTATATGATGATGGTCACTGTGTTGACGTGCACAGACATCTCAGCTTAGGAGCAGCCCTCACTGAGGTCACCACATACCTGAGGCACTCTACACAGGTCACTGGGGGCCAGGTACATCCAAGTAGCAGTAATGCTTCCCCAAAAGTAGAGCCACACATCTGCCTGCAACTATGCCATCTCCCTCTGGAGTGATCACAGCATCTGCCCTAGCCCTGGTCTCCAGGGCTCAGTGGCTAGCTTGGATACTAGGCAGGTGTCCCCATCCTTCCACATACTTGTTCCTCAGTGAAAAGTGGAGGGAGGAAAATGATATTAGTAGCTTACAGAATAAGAAGATCGTACTATGGGCCTTTTTTCAGTCAAGAGTCTCTGTGTTTGTTACCAGAATGTATAGCCCAGAGGCTGCGTGCAATGGCTCACACCTGTAATTCTAGCTCTTTGGGAGGCCGAGATGGGAGAATTTCTTGGAGGCCAGGAGTTTAAGATCAGCCTAGGCAACATAGTGAGACCTTATCTGTACAAAAAAACAAAAAATTATGTGAGTATGGTGGTACGTGCCTGTAATCCCAAGCTGCTCAGGAGGCTGAGGCAGGAGGATTGCTGGAGCCTAGGAGTTTAAGCCTGCAAAGAGCTGTGATCATGCCACTGCACTCCAGCCTGGGTGACAGTGAGAAACACACACACACACACACACACACACACACACACACACACACAGCCCAGCTCCTGTCCATGAGGATGGATAGGGATATTAACTAAACTCAAGACCACTCAGACATCCACAGGGATATGTGGAGATAGGATAAATTTTTTAAGAACTGTTTTTAGTTTTATAATCTCAAAAATTATAAGAATCTTCTGGATTGTCTGGAATAATCACAGAGCACTGCTCCCTGATTTTGGTACCTGAGAGCGTGTTTAGGAATGTCAGCACCCAGGGACCATCTGAAGGGAGAGCAGTCAAGAAAACCTGCAGGGTGTGCACGGGGCCTGTGAGGGTGTCTGTTGCTCCATTTGAGAAATTCCAGAGTATAAAGAGCCATTGTGTTCAGAAAAATGATGGGTGGTTGGGTTTGAACCTGGTTTAGCATTCTAGCTCTGATCAGAACTGTTTTCTCAGAGCCTCTATCTGTCCTGCTCAGTACCAAGTCTTCAGCATGGTGCTATCATGCGACTTAGAGAAGTTGCTGCCTGTGCCCACACTCCTTCTCAGGGCCTACTCAGCCCTGCAGGATCTACTCCTGGCCAGCTCCATCATTTTGTGTCTCGTCTTCACACATGTTCTCTCCCTGAAAGAACCTTGGTACCTGTTGTTTTTTCTGCTTAGACCATCTTCCCTCCAGGCTGACATGGGCCCGCCAGTCTCACTGTTCCTCTCAGCTTTCCTGAGGCCACCCTGGCCATACCAGCCAAAATCTCACCTCCTGCCTCAAGCTCTCAGTATTCTCCCCTCTGAAGTGTGGGTGATCATTACATCTACGGTGTAAGGTTGTTGTGAAAACTAATGATATAATGTGTAGGAACCACATAGAGTGGTGTTGGGCATGCAGTAATTGCTCAGGAAATGTGAGCCCTCATTTTTCATATTACTCAGATTCATTCACAGAAAAGGTTTGGGAGGAGACCCAGTGTTTGTTTTTTATATACTTCTATATACTTCTTTGTTGGAATGTTGATTTTTTTTAAGCTGGAGTCTCACTCTGTTGCCCAGGCTGGAGTGCAGTGGCACGCTCACAGCCACCACACCTCAACCTGCTGGGATCAGGTGATCCTTCTGCCTCAGCCTTCCAAGTAGCTGGAACCACAGGCTTGTACCACCACACCCAGCTAATTTTTTAAAAATTTATTGTATAGATGAGGTCTCACCAAGTTGTCCAGGCTGGTCTTGACTCAGCAGTCCTCTCACCTCCGCCTCCTAAAGTGTCAGGATTACAGGCATGAGCTGTGTAATTGCACAGGCAATACTGTGCCTAGCTAGAATTTATTTTATTTCTTTTTTTTTTTTAAGTTGGAGCCTCACTCCATCAACCTATGCTGGAGTGCAGAGGCATGCTCATGGCAACCCCAGCGTCGATCTGCTGGGCTCAGGTGATCCTTCCACCTCAGCCTTCCAAGTAGCCAGAACTACAGGCACTCACTACCACACCTGGCTAATTTTTTTATTTTTATTTTTTAACTGTAGAGCTGAGATTTTGCCAAGTTGCCCAGGCTGTTCTCAAACACGTGGGCTCAGGTAATCCCCTCACCTCGGCCTCCCAAAGTGCTGGGATTACAGGCTTGAGCCACTGTGCCCAGCCACTTTTGTTATTTTTTAATTTTTTTTATTTTTTTGAGTTGAAGTCTTGCTCCGTCGCCCAGACTGGAGTGCAGTGGCCACTCCTGGCCACCGCAGCCTCAACCTGCTGGGTTCCGGCAATCCTTCCGTCTCAGCCTTCCAAGTAACCGGAACTACAGGCGTGCACTACTGGCCACACCCAGCTAATTCACTTTTGTTACTTTTAAAGCCAGTAGCCAGTGATGTTCCCTGCATACCAAGATTTCTGATCATGTAGCTCCTATTGAAAACGCTGGATCTCAACTCTTAACAATAACATTTTTTAGTCAGTTCCCCATTTAGAGGTAACAGTTTGTGTGTGGTTTCAGCTCCACAGAAAAGCAATGCCTCCTGTCACATGTACTCCACTGTTTTGTTCCAACTTCAAAGCTTGCCTCATGGTTAGATATTTTTTCCAATCTTTTCATATGAAATTTTAAAAATATACAGATAAATTGGAAGAATTTATTAATGAACACCGATATACCCACCACCTAGATAGCATAGTTAATACGTGACCGTATATGCTTAAATTACATATGTGGGGGGCTGTTTCCTATGATATTCGGAGGTGAGTGGGCATCGCGGCACTTCAGCACTGGGCACTGGAGCCCATGTTTCTTCAATGGAAGGGTCTCTGCCTTGTGCTGTGCCACCGTCACTCCTGGGAGTATCACAGGCCTTGCAATATCAGATGTCCAGTCCAAGTCACATTTCTCCATAACTTCAAAAATGTCTTTTATAGCTTTTTAAAAACATCCAGTCAGGGTTCATGTGTTGCATTTGGCTGTTATGTCTCTTCAGACTCCTTTGTTTGATATTTAATTCAGTGTTCCCAATTTTCCTCTGACCTTGTTTTTTTGTTTGTTTGTTTTTTTGTTTTGAAGAATGAGCAAGTCAATTGTCCTACAGCCAGTCGTCTTAGAGGGCCAGATAGGAAGGATCCTCCATCATCTTATGGCTCATCTCTAGAATGTCCTGACTCCTTTCTCTCTCTTGAAGCCCAGGAATAGTTCTCTGCACAGGGTCCTAACCAGCCACAGCAATAGCATGTGTTTATCTCAGGATTCATCAAAGCACTTCTAAGGCCTTTTCTGAAACTACCCTGGTCCTCCCTTCCTGGGGACTAGAGCAATCTCAGCTGAGATGGTGAATGGGTCAGGGAAAGTGAGAGAGCAGGGAAAACCCACAGCGCCCCTTTCAAGCCAGAGTCCTCAGAAGGGAGCCAGGAAGTTCAGTGTTAGGAGTAGGTTCCCAAACCAAAGTTGAGCCACTTTCTCTTTTCTGTATCAAAACCACTTCTGGCTTCCCAGCCACTTGGAACCTCAGTTCCCGTTGAGAGTAAAGCATTCTGGAACCTTTTCTATATCCACCAAAGGCTCTTTATAAGATACAGAACTCTTAGCCGTGTTGAGCTTGAATTCTATAATCTGAAAACTTCATCATGTCTCTCCCATCGCTTGGAACCTTGTCCTAGGCAGGCTTGTCATCTCAAAGATGGTTAGTTTACAGTTATTCTTTTTTTTTTTTTTTTTTTTTGAGTTGGAGTCTCACTCTGTTGCCCAGACTGGAGCCCAGCAGGTTGAGGCTCCTGGCCACCTCAGCCTCGACCTGCTGGGCTCCGGCAATCCTTCTGCCTCAGCCTTCCAAGTAGCTGGAACTACAGGCGCGCACTACCACACTCGGCTAGTTTTTTGATTTATTGTAGAGATGAGGTCTCACCAAGTTGCCCAGGTGGGTCTCGAACTCACGGGCTCAGGCAATCCGCTCACCTCAGCCTCCCAGTTATTCTTAAACCTGCTCTTCTTGGCCAGTAACTGAACTGGAAAGCCCATTGTCAAGTGTCTTTAGTGGCCAGTGTCCTGTGCAGCCCTGGGCTTCTTGCCCTGTGACAACGCTTCTGTCTGCTACTGCCCTCTCCCAGCGTTCCCTCCCCACCACCCCCAGTGCTTCTCACCTCCTCAGCACCTACCCACCTAACCTTTCTTTGGCTGATTTTCTCTAAGGATATAGCACCCTGATGGCTCCTGGGGAGAGGATGAGCCTTCTCCTACGCAGGCTGCCAATCCCAGGACCAGCATGTGCACCCTCCCTTTGATTGTAAAAGAAGCTCATTCACAGCAGAACTCCAGGAAATACAGACAATATTAAAGAAGAAAAAATTTCCTGGCAACACAGCCACCTAGAAATAATCTTACTAATCTATGGCTGGTTTTTTTCCTCTTTGTTCCTTGCATATTTAAAATCTGTATCAGCCGGGCACAGTGGCTCATGCCCATAATCCCAGCACTTTGGGAGGGCGAGGCAAAAGGATTGTCTGAGCCCAAGAGTTTTAAACCCGCTTGGGGCCAGGCGTGGTGAGTCACGCCTGTAATCCCAGCATTTTGGGAGGCAGAGGTGAGATTGCCTGAGTCTAAGGGTTAGAGACCAGCCTGGGTAACTTGGTGAGACCTCATCTCTACAATAAGTCAAAAAATTAGCTGGGCTTGGTGGCTTGTGCCTGTAGTTTCAGCTACTTGGAAGGCTGAGGCAGAAGGATCACCTGAGCCCAGCAGGTTGAGGCTCTAGTGGCTGTGAGGGTACCACTGCACTCCAGCCTGGGCAACAGAGTGAGACTTTGACTCAAAAAAAGAAAAGAAACAAGCTTGGAAAACACAGCAAGACCTCGTCTCTACAATAAATCAAAAAATTAGTCGTGTATAGTGGCATGTGCCTGTAGTTCCAGCAATTTGGACAGCTGAGGTGGAAGGATTGGCTGAGCCCAGCAGATTGAGACTGTGGTAGCCATGAACATGCCACTGCACTCCAGCCTGGGCAGCAGAGTGAGACTCCAACTCAAATAAACAAATAAGTAGATAAATAAAAGTTATATTAGCTATACATCTTGTATTTTTTTCACTTGACATATTGTGAGTTGTCACCAAATAGTCTTAGAAAATATGATGGGTTTTAAAATATTTTATATGTGTGTGTGTTTATATAAACATGTACATATTACTTATTTTTTTTTTGAGACAAGGTCTTGCTCTGTTGCCCAGGCTGGAGTGCACTGGTGCAATCACAGCTCGCTGTAGCCTTGAATTCCTGGGCTCAAGTGATCCTCCCACTTCAGCCTCCCAAGCATCTAGGACAACAGTCGTGTACCATGACACTTGGCTAACTTTTTGATTTTTTTGTTAAATAAGATCTTGCTGTGTTGCCCAGACTGGTCTCTGTCTCCTGGGCTCAAGTGATCCTACTCCCTTGGCTTCCCAAAGTGCTGGATTAAGCCACCATGCCTAGCCCAAAAATATACTTCTTAATCTATTATTACTTATTTAAATGTCCCTTTTGGTTAGACATTTAGTGTTTTTCTGTTTATTTTCTTTTACAACAAATGTTACAATATTGCTGTGACTAAATAAGCCTATCTTTCTGGATAGATTTCCTAGAGATGGGATATTGGGTAAAATATGAGTAGGAATATTTAGAATTTTTTTTTAAGTGGACATTGTACAGTTAAAGTTTGGGCCTCCCTTTGATCCTCACTTTGCCTGATTTGAGATTAGGTGCCCTTATTGATGTTGTGTCCCCCAACTCCAGCAGTATCCTACTACTGCTAGTCCCTTTCTTACAGTATTATGGTAAATGTTCAGGGTCTGCTTATGAGTGAAAACATGTGGTACTCTGTTCTTTGTTTCTGTGATAGATTACTGAATATGATAGACTCTAAATCCATCCAAGTTGCTGTGAATGAAGTCCATGTGTTTGTCCTTTTTTATGGCTGCATAATATTCCATTGTGTATATGTACCACATTTTTTTAATCCAATCCAGTTTTGATGAGCAGCACAGTTGATTCCATGTTTTTACGATTGTGAATGGTGCTGCAATAAACATGTATGGAATTTTTTTTCATTTATCCTTTTTAATTTTTTATTTCTTTTTGTTGTTTTTCTTTCCTTTTTTTCTCATTTTTGTAATAAGGTCAGTGCAAAAGATAGTACTTTTGATGCATATTATCACATTGCTTTCCAGAAAGTGTTGCACTAATTTACAGTCCTGTTAGCTGCTTGTGAATGTGCCTGTCTCACTGTGCCCCCTCAGCTCTGAGTGATGGGTATCATCATTGTCTTGCCTCTGCATCTGTCACTGCTCAGTGTGCTTTTTTCTAGAGAATGACTCTATGGTTGATGTTACACCCACAGGTGTTAGGGTTTCATGAGCAAATAACATCCTTTCTTCATCTCTCCTTGACACATCAGCTCACCCGACGATTGCCGCCCATCAAAGAAGCTAAGCCTCGGTTACAGAAGCTCTTCCGGGACTTCTGGCTGTATTCAGTGCTGATGGGATTCGCTGTAGAGGGCTCAGGTAGGGGAAGACAGAGTGCAGGGTGAAAGTATCGGTGAGGCCATACTCAATAATTATGAGTGTGAGCACATTCTAAATGCAGCTGCTTCTTCCTGCAAGTATTTTGCAAGTGTTACCCTTCCCAGATGTGGTTTAAGATGCTGAGAATGCCACATACCTTAGGAGAAATCTGTCTAAGTTAGGCAACAGACTCATTTCTGTGCCCCGTTTTTGGAATTGTTGTCTCAAAGAACCCATGACTAGAAATTGTCAGAGTCAACCCACTGCAGTGCTTCTTGACTGAAGCAATCACCTCAGTTATATTCACTCTCTTACAGGACTCTGGCCAGAAGAGTGGTACGAGGGGGTCTGTGAAATAGCCACCAAGTCCCCATTGCTCACCTTTCCCAGCAAGGAGCCACTGCGGTCCGTCCTCCAGTATAACTCAGCCATGAAAAATGACACAGTTACCCCTGTAAGGACTCACATCTCATTTTTGCTAAGCTCTCTGGGCTAATTAAGGCAGATCCTTTCATTGTCCTTATTAGCACGTGTTGCCAGCCACTGGACCTGTTTCTCTTGTGAAGTGCCCATGAACCCTTGAGTGTTGCTCTCCTTTCAGGCTGAGCTGAGTGAGCTCCGCAGCACCATCATCAACCTTCTTGACCCCCCTCCTGAAGTGTCTGCACTCATCAACAAGCTGGACTTTGCCATGTCCACCTACCTCCTATCAGTGTACCGTCTAGAATATATGAGGTATGTGAGCCTTCGCTTCCATGCATATCCATATTCTGGCAGATTTTTTATTGCTGTGCCCTTCTAGGCATGGTACTTTTTCAATTCCTTCCAAGACATGTAAGCTTTCTGAAGAAACAAGCAAAAACACCTTCTGCTTTTCTCATGTGCTCCTTCATGAGCACTAGACATCACACCTGAGAACACCTCCCAGTATCTAAACTCCTTTATCATTCCACTCTCAGAGGAAATAGGCTTCTGAGCAGTAACAGTTAATGTTGCAAACTCAGCTCACTGACTGGACAAGGGCCCCTCCACAGACCCAGCCATCACTGAGCACGGTTCTAGGATATTTACTGAGCATGGGTTCTAGGACATTCACTGAGCTGGTTCCCAGGACCACAGTTGAGTTCAAACAGCAAATGCAGCACTTGATGGGGCTGGCTCCAAAACAATCCTGCAAGTGGCCCAATGCTCAGGAAGTACCTGTAGCCACAGCAGCCCTAACAGCAGTAGTGACTGTTAGGATCTATAATTGTCATCCTGATGACATCAGTAACTAACATGGATTAAGTGCTTGTGCTGTACCAGATACTGTGTTAAGTTATTTATTTACGTGTTTATATGCCCATTTTACAGGTGAGGACACTGAGACCCTAGCAGTTAAGCACATTATCTAAGGTAGTAGTAACCCCTGATGTGGATTGAAGCCTAGACAGCCTCCTAAGCACTGTGCCATACTGCCTCTCATAAATGAAGGCTGGAAGTAGCAGCCAGGATGCACTGAGCCCCGCTGCTGTGACTGACCAGTGTGGGCTACATAGACTCACTGTGGTGAGACCTGGGACACCCTGGGATTGCAGCCAAACACAGTAGATACAAAACAGTGATTCCCTGTCATCAAGAAAAGGTCAGATTACACTTAGCTTGTTTGTTTACATCACTAGAGGGATGCAGTAAGTTTTAGAATAATCTCTTTCTCAAATGACTTGAAATTGAAAGTATTGGTTCTTAAAAGGAGAGATACTTGGAAACCAACACTATTTTAACCTTTCTTTGGTGCCACCAAACCCTCTGATAAAGAAATTGTACTTGAAAGCTCAAAATATAAAATAAATGAAGGCTGTTTTGGTTATGTGGGAGTGTGCCCCACCTTTCTGCTCTGTTAGCCCGAGGACTCCACACAGAGCAGAATGTGGACTCTCCCCAGAGTCCCACAGAGCCCAAGGAGTTATGACTTTTTATTCTGTTCACTATATATGGTTTTTATTTTTAGTTATAAAAGTAATGTAAAAAACATTACACAAAAACTTGTAAAATAAATGGAGGGGGAGCCGGACACAGTGGCTAAATAAGGTGCTTTGGGAGAGGAAAGCGAGAGGAATTGCCTGAGTCCAGGGGTTCGAGACCAGCCTGGGCAGCTTGGCAACACCTCATCTCTACAATAAATCCAAAAATTAACCAGGCATAGTGGCGCACATCTGTAGTTCCAGCTACTTGGAAGACTGAGGCAGAAGGATCGCCTGAGCCTGGCAGGTTGAGGCAATAGCATGCCACTGTACTCCAGCCTGAGCAACAGAGTGAGACTCCGGCTCAGAGAGACAAAAAAAGGTCTGGGGGGGACCACTAAGCTCACCACCCTCCCCTATAACCTGTTAATATAGCTCCTTCTAGTCCTTTTTCCAGAAAATATATTTTCAAAGAAAAACCAGCCAAAGCAAGCATATATATCCTAACATGTATGGCTATGGTGTTTTTTCTGCATCTTGCTTTTTTCACTGAACACATTCGTAATTGGCACATTTTTTACTTTCCTAACGTTTCCACAGAGCATAAGCATGGTTTTAATCTAGTGTGTTTGACTAGAAGAGATGGCTCCAGATCCCTCAGTCATGTGTTTGAAGGCAGGGCTATCTCTGCTTTCCCCACAAGTGTACCCCTGAGTGGTTTTCTCAGATTTTCAGGACAAGTTCTTGAGTTACCTGGCAGAGGAGGACTCTAAGAGATCACCCACAGTAGCTCCCATGGGCCCAGTTCCTGGCCTGGGCTGCCTGCCAGGCCCCTGAGAGCAGTCTGTTATAAAAGTTAAAAAAAAAAACAAAAGTCCAAGACGGAGGATTGCTTGAGCCTGGGAGTTCAAGACCAGCCTAGGCAACACAGTGAAATCCCATCTCTACAAAAAATCAAAAAGCTGGATGTGGTAACATGAGCCTGTTGTCTCAGCTACTTGGAAGGCTGAGGCAGAAGGATCACCTGAGCCTAGGAGGTTAAGGATGTGATGAACCATGATCGTGCCACTGCACTCTGGCCTAGGGCAGTGAGATCCTGACTCAAAAAAAAGTAAAAATAAATGTGGAGCCGGGCTCGGTGGCTCAGCCTGTAATCCCGTGCCTTTGGGAGGCTGAGATGAGTGGAGCCCGTGGGTTCGAGACCCGCCTGGGCAACTTGGCGAGACCTCATCTCTACAATAAATCAAAATGAGCCGGGCGTGGTAGCACGCGTCTTAGTTCCAGCTACTTAGAAGACTGAGGCGGAAGGATCGCTGGAGCCCAGCAGGTCGAGGCTGCGGTGGCCGGGAGCAGCCACTGCACTCCAGTCTGGGCAACAGAGTGAGACTCCAACTCAAAAAAAATAAATAAATAAATGTGGTACATAAAACAAAAAAATAGAAGAAAAAACATTGAAATAGTATAGAAGATGTTAAAGATGCAAAAATACAAATCTCACCCTCCTAGCTCTGTATACCCCATTCCTACTATCCCCACCCTTACTAGTCTCTTATTTTTATCTCTAGAAGTTTTCTATGCATAGGCAAACATATGTATCCTAACATGTATAGCTGTGGTGTTTTATCTACACCTTGCTTTTTTCACTTAACACATTCTCAATCGGCAAATTTTTTACTTTCCTAATACTGAGAGTAAATTTTTAAAAATCTGAAACTGGTTGCCACAAACTTCTGTCATTAAGAACATATGAAATGTTTTTTTCTAGCCGGGCTCAGTGGCTCAGCCTGTAATCCCGTGCCTTTGGGAGGCTGAGGTGAGTGGATTGCCTGAGCCCACGAGTTCGAGACCCGCCTGGGCAGCGAGACCTCATCTCTACAATAAATCAAAAAATCAGCCAGGCGTGGTAGCGCATGCCTGTAATAATTCCGGCTACTTGGAAGGCTGAGGCGGAAGGATCGCCGGAGCCCAGCAGGTCGAGGCTGCGGTGACTGGGAGTGGCCACTGCACTCCAGTCTGGGCGACTGAGCGAGACTCCAACTCAAAAAAAAAAAAAAAAAAGGGTTTTTTTCTAAATTGTCACCTTTTTCACAATACAGCAGAAAATTGCAGACATATCCAGTATTTGCCTCAGACACCACTCTGACTAGCATTCTGTACTTTGTATTTTTATTCGGAATATAAACTGAATATATGTTATATATCATATATTATATAATATATATTTCTTCATTAACATTGCATCATTACATCATTATCTGTCTCACTATCACTAGTAAGTTCACTGGATTCACCTTCGACTTTGGAAATCTTATCAGCATATATTTCTTCATTTTCCATAATTATGGTAAATTATTTTTTGTTTTATTTTGAGTTGTAGTCTCACTCTGTCACCCAGGCTGGAGTGCAGCGGCATGCTCACGGCCACCGCAGCCTCAACCTGCTAGGCTCAAGCAATCCTTCTGCCTCAGCCTTCCAAGTAGCTGGAACTACAGATGTGAGCCACCACACCCTGCTAATTTTTGGATTTATTATAGACAAGGTCTCACCAAGTTTCCCAGGCTGTTCTCAAACCCCTGGACTCAGGCAGTTCTCTTGCTTCCACCTCCCAAAGTGCTGTGATTACAGGCATGACCTACCATAATTTACCCAGCAGGTAAATTATTTTTAGCATTGAAGTATGAAAGCCCTTAAATATCAAAATACAAGTATACAGTACTAATTGCAATAAAATAATGACCAACTTGCAATTTTTACCAACTACGCAAATCAATAACAACATTGCACAGTCGATATCAGATTATCTCAATTTTTTTTTTTTTAATTGGAGTCTCACTCTGTTGCCCAGGCTGGAGTGCAGTGGCATGCTCACAGCCACCACAGCCTCGACCTACTGGGCTCAGGCGATCCTTCCGCCTCCGCCTCCAAGTAGCTGGGACTATAGGTGCATACCACCATGCCTGGCTAGTTTTTTTAATTTGTTGTAGAGATGAAGTCTCACCAAGTTGCCCAGGCTGGTTTCGAACCTGTTGGACTCAGGCAATCGTCTCACCTCCACCTCCCCAAGTGCTGGGATTACAGGTGTGAGCCACTGCGTCTGGCTTAATTATTTCAATTAACTTTCTCCTTGCCTCACTATTCAATGTCAGGCAAAATAAAATAACGTAAATCATATGACAAGATTGCAGCATTCAGAAACAGAATTTGCTAAGATGTAAATTCACATCGGTGGCAACCAGGAACAGTATTTGGAATGACATAAATTCATATCAGCAATCATGAATGAGTTAATAGTATGCCTTGGATATTTTTCTGTAATGGCACATAATAGAGAGCTACCTCTTGTTTTGGTGGCTGCATAATGTGTCATCAAATGAGTGTACTTTGACTTATATGACCAGTCTCCAACTGATGAATAATTCAGATAGTTTCCATTTTGAGTAATCCTCATGCATATAACCCTTAAGGTATATCCCAGGGGTCACGTTGTTGGGAGGAAAAACATGGAAATGTTATAATAGATGGTACATATCGCCCTCCATATACAGTATATGCCTCTATAAATGGTGGAAGGATCTGTTTCTCACAGCTTCACCAATTTGGAGCAGTGTCAAATCTGGAATAGGGAGGGCCTGAATTTTTCAAAATGTATTTAAATTTGTTCTCCTTGTTAGGGTACTGCGTTCAACAGATCCTGATCGCTTCCAGGTTATGTTCTGCTACTTTGAGGATAAAGCTATCCAGAAAGACAAATCTGGTAAGCTTATTCTTATGGTACTCTCATAATGAATTGAGCATTAGTAGGATAAAAAGGAATACTACTTATTTTTTTGTCTACATGTAGAAAATAGTTTTGTGAACTTGCATACTGCATTGGAAAGATCAGTATAAAACATATAACTTTAAAATATATGTCTTGTTGGGTCTGCCACTGTTGCAAGAGCCCCAGACAGAAGGAGGGTCAGTCTGGCCCACCGTCTGTGCTTAAGTGTGCTCCAGCACCCATCTAGGGACCAGAGTTCCTTGGACAGTCACTGATGGACCTGCAGCATCTTGCTGTTGGCAGAGGACAGTCATGTTTTTTAAGTGTCAGGAACAGAGTAAGAGTTTCAAGGAACCAAATTGAAGGGACTCTCAGTAGACAAATGATCATAATTTGAACATAAATATGACATTTTTGTTCTTTTGCTTGATTGAAACAAGTTTAGATTGTGAGAGGTATTAGCTCAAAATGATATTCTGAAAAAGAGTAAAGTTTAATATAAAATGCATAAGAAGATAGTTGTAATTACAAAAGAAAGGTGAGTACACTGGTAGGTAGGTAGGTAGATGGATGGACAGACAGATAGTTGTAATGTTTTGTTTCTTCCATTAAGTGTTTGTGAAGTAGAGACCTGCAGTTTCTCTTGGTGTAAACGGGAAAGAAGAAGTACCAGGAAAGAGCTACACAGTCCAAGAAAAGTCCAGCACCAGCAGTAGGAGGACCTGGTCTCAGAAAGTAGCCATGTAGAAAGGGCGTACAGTAGAAAGGGTAGACATAGGAGTCCCACAGAGAAGCCAGTTAAAGATGTTGTGCTAGCTAAGGTCTACAAAGAGAGCTGACTACAGGCATGTCCATTGGCACCAGGGTCTCCACACCTCAGTAGCCCTGCTGTAACCCTGCGGTGGCAATGAGACACCATTGAGGGCCACCATCAAGGCAGTAGGCCAGGCTCTGTTGGTCATATCTGAGTCAAGGCCTGTACCATTTTTGACTGTTTCAGAATACAAAAGTCTGTGTGAAACATGGTGTTATAATGAAACATGTCCTGGGACCCTGAGTGCGCAGAGGGCCTCAATGTTCTTTAAAAATCACCCCAGGGCCAGGTGCATTGGCTCACACTTATAATCCCAGCACTTGGGGAGGTGGAGGCGAGAAGATTGTAGTCTTAGCTAAGAGGACTGACTCTTAGGAAGACAGAAGGCATAAAACTGTTACAGTTACCAAAACTCCAGTAAAGCAAAGCAAAGCTAAGTACAGGAATGAAAAGAAGAGTTAGAAAACTGGAAAGGTACACAGGGAAACTTTCTGGACTGATGGAAATGTTGTCTTGTTGGGTGGTGGTTGTGTAAGTGTATACAGTTGTTAAAAGTTGTCAAATTGTGCACATAAAATCTATGAATTTTATTATATGCAAATTGTACCTTGATTTTTTTTTAATTACAAAGGGCTAATGTTAGAGTTTTGCAAAAGTTTATTGCCCCTGCCACCCCCCCCAAAAAAAAAAAGAGAGAGAGGTATTAAAATGGAGACAGCAAGCCTGAGCAACATAGTGAGACTTCATCTCTAAAAAAGTGAAGAAACTAGCTGGTCGTGGTAGTGCTCACCTATAATTCCAGCTACTTGGGAAGCTGAGGCAAGAGGATTGCTTGAGCCCAGAAGATCAAGGCTGTAGTGAGCTATGATCATATCACTGCACCCCAGCCTGAGTAATAGAGTGAGGCCCTGTCCCTAAAAAATAAAATTTTTTTTTTGAGTTGGAGTCTTACTCTGTCACCCAGGCTGGAGTACAGTGACACGGTCATGGCCACCGCAGCCTCAACCTGCTGAGCTTAGGCGATCCTTCCACCTCAGCCTTCCAAGTAGCTGAAACTACAGACGCATGCCATCATGCCCGGCTAATTTTTATGATTTATTGTACAGACGAGTTCTCACCAAGTTGCTCAGGCTAGTCTCAAATCCCCAGACTCAGACAATCCTCTCACCTCAACCTCCCAAAGTGCTGGGATTACATGCTGAGCCACTGTGCCCAGCCTAAAAAAATTTTTAAAAAGGAGACAGCAAAGAAAAACACTAAATACTTAGTATAAGCACCTTTTGATTAGTTTTTATGTGAGGACACTAAGTTTGATGTGTAAGTGTTTAAAAATTTAAAAGACACTGAAATATTAGACCCATGTTTTAATTAAATGCTTAGAAAATTTGACTAAAATATATAAGGAGGTTTGGGAGAATCTGGGTGAATTTTTATTAACTGTGTGAGTAAAATTTTTAAGGAATGCTTGTTGATAAATCCTTGAGATTAACAAATTTGGTATTAATAAAGTATAACTAGTAGTGAGTGAGTAGTCCTTCCCATGCCAGAAACCATTGGTGCATTGACGAATTCATCAACTTGTTCTTGTCTGTGGAGAATTATTTCCAGATACTTCTGGTACCATTTTTTTCTTTTGTTGAAAAAACAATGCTTGAAGAAATGTTCTTTAAAAATCACCCCAGGGCCGGGTGCAGTGGCTTGTACTTGTAATCCCAGCACTTGGGGAGGTAGAGGCAAGAGGATTGCTGAGTCCAAAGGATTTGAGACCAGCCTAGGCACCTTGGTAAGACTTTGTCTTTACAATAAATTTTTAAAAACTAGCTGGGTGTGGTAATACACGCCTATAGTCCCAGTTACTTGGAAGGCTAAGGCAGAAGGATCATCTGAACCCAGTGGGCCGAAGCTGCACTGGCCATGAAGATGCTACAGTACTCCAGCCTGGGGGACAGAATGAGAATCTTACGGGGAAAAAAAAAAAATCACCCCGGGGACTCAGATGCTGCTTCATGTAAGACTTTCATCCAGTAAGTCCTTTGCAGAGCCATTCACACTGCTGTACAACAGAGTCAGAAAGGTGCATACATTTATGTTTGCATTTGGGAGCCAGTGGGATTGGTGAGGAAGGAGAGCATGAGGGTTCTGGAAGCCCCCTCTGCTGGCAATTGGGAGAAGGATTGGAATGAACAAAGAAGCTGTTCAAGGCCAGGGTAGAAGGTATAGAAAGGCAATTTACAAAGGAAACCTCTTCCAGGAGTGATGCAAGATTAAGGTGGGGAGCATACTCAGAGTATCTCATACACACACCTCAGGACCAGTTAGGGGTATAGGAAAGACACCTCAACCACTGGCTGAGCTGCTCATTGATTCACTCCCCTCACTCATCCACCCAGTGTTTGTGCTGGGATTCTTTGGTTCTAGGAGGGAGAGTAAGCAACAACAAAAAATAGAAACTGACAACCTCTGTTTTAGGAAGCTGCATGTGGTGACTCAAGCCTGTAATCCCAGCAATTTGGGAGGCTGAGGCGAGAGGACTGCCTGAGTCCAGGGGTTTGAGACCAGCCTGGGCAACTTGGCGAAACCTCATCTCTACAATAAATAAAAAAAGAAATTACCCAGGCATGGTGGCTTGCTCCTGTAGTTCCAGCTACTTGGAAGGCTGAGGTGGAAGAATCACCTGAGCCCAGCAGGTCAATGCTTTGGTGGCTGTGAGCATGCCACTGTACTCCAGCCTGGGCAACAGAGTGAGACTCCAACACAAAAAAAAAAAAAGACAATCTTAGGAACTTTGCATATTTTTCAGACAAGACCTTAGGAAACAAAAGAAAAAAGAACCTAGCACATGTTGCCAGCCTCCTAGAAAATATCTATAGACGGAATTGGATTTATTTTTGAAGCTAGATATTTCACTCGCCCTTCTCTCTGAGTTCTGTTTTTCTGTTCTTGTGTCATCAGAGGAAATTAAATTATACTAGGGATTGATTGCTATTCACAATGAAATTATATTTATTTTCACAGTACATTGTACTCTTCCACATGATTTCAAACTGATTACAGTAAGTCCCCTACATATGAACCTTCAAGTTGCAAACTATCTTTTTGGGGCGGGGGGAGGAATAGGTGTTTAATCTGATATCATGGAATCAGGGAGTAAGTTGGTGTATTCACTCCCAAAAAAACTCGTTCCAAGTTGCAAACTTTCAAAGATGTGAACGTTCATCTGCATATCTAATCATGTAAGTTTATGTGTCTGGCATACATTTTCATGTGTATGCATCCTCTACAAGTGGTTGTGCTTTTTTGTACTTTACTTTTCTTTATTTAAGGAGGCACTATTAGTTTTTGAGGCACTGGACCCAACATAGAACAGTTTCGTGAAGGTTGCAACAGTCATTCAGAATGCAATCTAGTGCTACTACAACATCTATGATGAGAAAGAAATAGCTACTCCCCAGACGTCACTAAATCATTTTTTCAAGAGGGTAGATAGATTTAAATCCAGGAAGGAACCAGAAACTGTGTCATCAATGTCAGGCATGAGTGAAATTGCAGCTTGCCCTCTATCTCCTATTGCTAATGAACCTTCAACTCTATCACCTCCCACCTCCTCTTCTTCCTTCAGTTAGTAACTCTTCTTGCCTGGTCACTCGATGCCAGCCCCTGTATGCCAGCTGTTGTACTGTACTGTACTACTGTACTTTTCAAGGTATTATAAGATTAAAAATGTTTTATTTTTGTTTGTTTTTTATAATTGTGTGAAAAATATTATAAGCCTATTACAGTACAGTACTATATAGCTGATTGTGTTAGTTGGGTACGTAAGCTATCTTTGTTGAACTTACAAACACATTGGACTTACGAACTCACTCTCAGAACAGAACTCATCTGTTACAGGGGACTTACTGTATTTGGTTTTGTTCTAAGCATAGTACTTAGGTTAAGCCAGTAAATGTGCATCTGTTGAGCTTATTTCCCTCTTTCTTTTCTCTCCTGAAACATGAGAGATAGTAAATAAATGTCTTTGGAGACACATATTATTGATGAATTTTCATATGCCAGGAGAGAAGGCATATGAAACATCTAGCAGCCCCATTGAAAAGGAGGGCTTCGGCTCAGCCTATAAACCCAGCACTTTGGGAGGCCAAGGTGAGTGGATTGCCTGAGCTTGTGGGTTCAAGACCAGCCCGGGCAACTTGGCGAGACCTTGTTTCTACAATAAATCAAAAATTAGCCGGGTGTGGTAGCGGATGCCTATAGCTCTGGCTACTTGGAAGACTGAGGCAGAAGGATTGCCAGCATCCAGCAGGCCAACATTGGGGTGGTCGTGAGTATGCCATGGCACTCCAGCCTAAGCGACAGAGTGAGACTCCAACTCAATTAAAAAGAAAGAAAAGAAGGGTTTCAGCCTCTGCAGGTATAAGCGAAGCCTCTGTGTGTTCCTGGAAGCTCTGGAATGGAAGGGCAGGCACCTGCCAGCTGCCCAGTTAGTCAGTGCACTAGTAATCCAGAGCCAACCTTAGGGGCTCAAAGGAGACTGGCTTTTTTTTTTTTTTAATTGGAGTCTCACTCTGTCGCCCAGGCTGGAGGGCAGTGGTGTACTCCCCGCCACTGCATCCATGAACTGCTGGGCTCAGGCGATCCTTCCACCTCAGCCTTCCACGTAGCTGGAACTACAGGCATGCGCCATCACACCAGCTAGTTTTTTTATTTATTGTAGAGATGAGGTCCTGCCAAGTTGCCCAGGCTGGACTCGAACCCGTGGGCTCAGGCAGTCCTCTCACCTCAGCCTTCCAAAGTGCTGGGATTATAGGCATAAGCTACCACGGCTAGCCGGCTTTTTTAAAAATAAAAATCTCCTCACTACTACATGATGTTGATTGGCATCTTACCACTTTCTGATTATTTATTAGAAACATAATTTCCATTTCCTAAGAGCTATATAAAAAGATATAACACAGGCCGGACTTGATGGCTCAACCTGTAATCTTGCGCTTTGGGAGGCCGAGGTAAGTGAATTGCCTGAGCCCGAGGGTTCGAGACCCGCCTGGGCAACTTGGCGAGACCTCATCTCTACAATAAGTCAAAAATTAGCCAGGCATGGTAGTGCACGCCTGTAGTTCTAGCTACTTGGAAGGCTGAGGCAGAAAGATCACCGGAGCCCAGCAGGTCGAGGCTGCAGTGGCCAGGAGCGGCCACTGCACTCCAGTCTGAGTGACAGAGTGAGACTCCAACTCAAAAAAAAAAAGATATAACACTAAACACACCCCCAAAATAAGATTTCACATACCTAACCCAGCCTCTTAAGAAAGCAGCCTGGCCAGGCGTGGTGGCTCACGGCTATAATCCTAGTAATTTGGGAGGCTGAGGTGAGAGGATTGGCTGAGCCCACAGGTTCAAGACCAGCCTGGGCAACTTGGTGAGATCTCATCTCTACAATAAAATCAAAAATTAGCCGGGCATGGTGGCGTGTGCCTGTAGTTCCAACTACTTGGAAGGCTGAGAGGAAGGATCACCTGAACCCAGCAGGTCGAGGCTGTGGTGGCCGTGAACGTGCCACTGCACTCCAGCCTGGGCAGCAGAGTGAGACTCCAACTCAAAAAATAAAAATAAAAAATAAAATCAGCCTTTCGAGGTAGGAGGATCACCTGAGCCCAGCAGGTCAACGCTGGAGTAGCCATGAGTGTGCATGCCACTGCACTCCAGCCTGGACGACAGAGTAAGGCTCCAACTTAAAAAAAAAAAAAGCAGCCTTTCTCTACCCTTGGGCATCTGTTCAGGGCACACCAATCACTTTTTGACAGTGCTGAGAGCAGTTTTGTGTCCCACTTATCCTCATAACAAATAGCTAGGAAAGGTCTCTTTATGTCTCAGGCTCCGTGCTAGGCCCAGAGGCACAAAACTGTTAGCACCTGCTTGGTCTCTCTGCCCAGTTGCAGAGGACAGTTCTCTTATTTGGCCATGCAAGTTAAAGACACTGGATAGAGAATTGCTGGGTATGATTGGGATTTTATTGCAGTTCTTTCATCTGCATTGATTCTTATTGTGTTCTATTATCTCTTGCAACCTACTTTGCACCCCTGTAACAATGAACATATCTAGTGCTCAAATCTTAGTTTCTAAATACCATTCTCCAATCAAAGGAAGCAGGGCTCCATGAAGAAGTGGTTGATTCTAGGAAGGACTGGGGCAAGGAAAATAGAGGATGAGCCTCTAGCACCTTGTAGTGCCAGAAAGTAAGGATGTGCTAAGAAAGAAAAATAAAGGAAAAGAAAAGGAACTGGGGCATGTCAGGACACAGGAGCCAACCCAAAAGAGCTCCCAACGATCAAAGCTAGCATGAGTTTTGCAACAAAATAAATACCACTGAATTATAATCCAATGATAAATAAATAGCCATGAGTCTGTATTGAATAAATTAAAAATGGAGAAGGAGGGACAAATTACAAATTAGAATTCCATCTATTAAAAGTAGGAGAGATGAGGAAGTTAGGAAATTTCCTGTAACAACCACAGTAACTACTGCAGGCAGAGTCCATTAGTGGATGCTAAAATTAATGACAGAATTATAAAGAGAAATGAGATCTGTATAACCTCAAGTATCTTCCCAAAAATATTTATTAGTTGCCGTGGCAGTTTTAGCTCTCTCTGTCCTGTTTTTTGTTTTGTTTTGTTTTGTTTTTGAGTCAGAGACCTACTCTGCTGTCCAGGCTGGAGTGCAGTGGCATACTCACAGCTACCACAGCCTTGACCTGCTGGGCTCAGGTGATTCTTCTGCCTCAGCCTTCCAAGTAGCTCAAATCACAAGTGCAAGCCACCACACTCGGCTCATTTTTTTATTTATTGTAGAAACAAGGTATACCAAGTTGCCCAGGCTGGTCTTGAATCCCTGGACTCAGACAATCCTCTTGCTTCCACCTCCCAAAGTACTGAGATTACAGGCGTGAGCCATCACTCCTGGCAAGTTTTAACTCTCATCCACAAATTCTCTTCAGGAAATGGCACTTAATTCCTTAGACCTCAGTGTGAGCTGGACTTAGTGAGTCAACTTCTAAAGAATAGATAAAGGGGCCAGGTGTGGTAGCTCACACCTGTAATCCCAGCAATTTGGGAGGCAGAGGCAAGAGGATCGAGGATGCCTGAGCCCAGGGGTTCAAGACCAGCCTGGGTAAAGTGGCAAAACATTATCTCTACAATAAATCAAAAAAATAGCCAGGCATGATGGCACACACCTGTAGTTCCAGCTATTTGGAAGACTAAGGCAGAAGGATTGCCTGAACCCAGCAGGCTGAGGCTGCAGTGGCCATGAGTATGTGCCACTGCACTCCAGCCTGGGCAACAGAGGGAGAATCCAACTCAAAAAAAAAAAAAAGAATAGATAAAGGGAAAAACAGTAACTCAAACCAAGTGTCAGAGTTAACCTCACAAGTAATAAGAGAGATCACATACCCCAATATGACTTGACAAGAAGAGCACATTCCCTATGTGGTATTCGTCCCCAAATCCTGTTACCCTCATCCAATAGAACAGGCACAAGACAAACCTAAATTGAGGGACATTCTACAGATACCTGGGTTCTTCAACAGTGTCAAAGTCATGAAAGACAAGGACAGACTGAGGAATCAGCACAGATTAGAGGAGAGACTAGGCAATATGATTAAATGCCACCTCGTATCCTAGTTTGGATGCTGAAACTGAAAAGGGATATGAGTGGGACACCTGGGGAAAACCCACAAAGTCTGAAGTTTAGGTGATAGATTGTTCTGTATCTTACTTTTGACACATCAGCCTGGTTATTGCAGATGTTAAAATTCAAGGAAACTGGGTAAAGGATATATGGGTACTCTGTGCTGTCTCCGCCACTCTCTGTAAGACTAAAATCATTTCAAAAGAAACTGTTTGAAAATAGGATTGGTCCCTTTCTGTTGCTGCACCTGATCCGTGGAAACCTTCTTGTTTCAGGGATGATGCAGTGTGTGATTGCAGTCGCCGACAAAGTATTTGATGCCTTCCTGAACATGATGGCGGATAAAGTAAGCCTTGCCAGTGTGAGCGTGTGCCTGCTAGAGGTACACGATGTGCTGCTGTACCTGTCTCTTCTGCATTTTTAGGCCAAGACCAAGGAGAATGAGGAGGAGCTGGAGCGGCATGCGCAGTTCCTGCTGGTGAACTTCAACCACATCCACAAGAGGATAAGGAGGGTGGCAGACAAGTATCTCTCTGGTCTGGTGGACAAGTAAGTTCATTTCCCTGCTTATGTTTTGTCTGTATGCATGTTAACTCCTGTGATTTGGAATGCAGGGAAAACTCATCCTTACATTATCAGTCCAGAAAAAAAGGGAGTCAGAATGAAAACTCTCAAGGGTGATTTGACCTCCCACAGAATGTCTGAGTTTGCTGCAGAGTCTGAATTTAGATCCACAAACCTCCATTCATTCTGAGCTATAGGTGTTACTTATAGTACATCTCTTGCTGAGTGTCACATTCCTGTGCCTCTAACTCCCACCCACCCTGGCAAGATCTTGCCCATCTTCTAGCCCAAGACCAAGCGGAGGTTGCATGGTAGAATCAACGTATTTGGGCTTCTCAGGAACAAAACCCACACTGGCCCTTTTCCTCTATATATTTTCTGTACTGGGAGCCAAAGCAGACACTCTTAGGATACGTTCCCACACCGATGAGAACCTTCAAAGGTGGGCTGAGCAGCCTTTCTGAGGTGGGAAGACCAAAGGCAGCAGTCACCTGCACAGAGCCTGCCTGTGGCTCCAAAGCCTGTTGCAGATTCTCTGTGCCTGGTTCAGGCAGCAGTGCCATCGAAGGTGGCCATGAGCCAGCCAGAGGCCATGAGAACAAGTACAGCACACATGTGGGGTTATCTGAGCTGGGCCTCCTGAGCAGTGGGCCACAGTTGGGCCACAACTCTGCAGCAGTGCTGCTCCTTTAACCCTCGGCCCTCAGATCCCTTGACCTGTCTCTTAGGAGCAGCCACCCTCTTCCCTTTATTTACCCCAGGGTGTTATGCAGATACTATTATTTCCTATTTGTGCTGTGATGTGAGAAATATTGGAGAGTCCTGTTTGAAAATTAGAATTGTTCTGGGGAGTGAAGAGGCACAACTTGGCCAGTGTGTAACCAAGACAGTGTCAGGTTTGGAGCAGGTCACATGAGCTGTGTCTGGCCCTGAGGAATAGGATTGGCAGGTACCTCCCATCTTGCGGCAAAGAGATACCTTTGCCCTCAGTAGGGGTTTTGTTCCTGGTCCCCTACCTCCAGCTGGCCAACAGCAGATGTGAGCTTGTGCTGGCACTGGGGGAGGCGACCCCAGTGGGACCCACCCACTCAGGCCAAACTTCCTTGGAAGTTTGGTACCTGGCCCTGAAAGCAGTTCTTGGTATAGGTTCCCCCACCTGCTCTGGAGCGGGACTGTACTGAAGACCATGCTGGATATCCTGCAGACCCTGTCACTGTCGCTGAGTGCTGTGAGTATCCCTGGGTGACCTAGGGCTGACCCACACACCTACCATCCAACCTGTGGATGCTCCACCATTGTGCCATGCTCCTCCATTAATACACCTAGGCCTAATTCATGCTACAAGTGGTGAATTGGGAGCGGGAGGCCCAAATCACACCGGACTTTTCCCAGTAAGCTGCAGCAAGTGTGGAAGCCCATCACAGATGAACAAGTGGTAGGAAGGGATGGCCCATGTTCTGTTACCCCATGTCAGAGGCTTGGCAGTGGCAGCTTGGGAAGACAATTTGGAAGAGGGAATCTCACTGTGCTTGCAGGATATTCACAAGGACCAGCCTTACTACAACATTCCTGATGCCCCCTACCGAATCACAGTTCCTGACACATATGAAGCCCGCGAGGTAAGCTTGACACGGACACCTGCATTAAGGGCTGTCTTCACCACCGTTCTCTGAATATGTCTGGGCAGGAGCTCTACCTGCATGAGGTCACCCAGTCCCCAGTAATTTGGGGTGTGAACAGTGTTGGCCACATCCCACAATGAGAAAATGGAACAATTGCCAGGCCCACCATGTGCGAGGGGAGCTGATCACTCTCGGCTCCTTTCTTCCAAGCCTGTGCTCTTGCCATTCTGCCATGCCCTCAGCTTAGCTGCAGAGAGATTCCCAGCTGCCAGTCAGTATATAGCCTCTCCAGTCTGACATTTTGTTGTTATGGTAATAGAAAAACATGCCTTTGGCTTATACCAGGGGAAAATGGACAGAGTGAACAGCTCCAAATGAGGAGGATGTGCTGGGCATCTCCTCTTCCTGAATGGGTCTGATTCAGAGTTCTCGCTGTGGCAAAACTGAAGCTCAACTCGGAGCCCCTGGAGCCTGGAGCTGGGTCATGTCCTCCCAGCCAGACCAGCTGACAGTAGGGAGTTTCCCTGAGCAGTGGTGTGGCACCTTGGAGGATTTTTGCCACCTAGAACCTGCCCTCCACTCCAGTCACTGACCTAGTATGCAGGCTACACAGCAGCCTTGTGATGTACTATTTATGTGGGTTCTGCCACACAGTCTTGTGTAGGAATTACAGAGCACAGTGTGTGGGCTCTCTGTCCCCAGGGGCCTGGGGGTTAGAACCTGGTCATTGTGCTAGTCTGCTGGGCTGCTCTAGCAGAAGACCACAAATTGGGTGACTTAAAGGACAGGCATTCATAGAATCACAGCTCTGAGGGCTGAAGTCCAAGATCAACGGGTCGGCAGGGGTGGTTTCTCCTAAGGCCTCTCTCCTTGGCTTGTGAATGGTCACCTTCTCCCTGGTCTTCCCTCTGTGCACACATCTCTAGTGTTTCTGCATCATTTCATCTTCATGTAAGGACACTGGCCAGATTGGATCAGGGGCCACCCTAATGACCTTTTAATTTAACCACCTCTTTAAAGGCCCTGTCTCCCTATGCAGTCCCATTCTGAGGTGGCTGGTACTGATTAGGGCTCAACAGTTCAGCTCATGACAAGTCACTACAGCAGTCCAGATGAACTGACCTCAGGTTATTGAGAAGCAATTTCACCCTCTTCCAGAGCATCGTGAAGGACTTTGCTGCACGCTGTGAGATGATCCTGCAGGAGGCCATGAAGTGGGCACCCACGGTCACCAAGTCCCACCTGCAGGTACTTCTCAAAATCATTGAAAGGCAATTTCAGTAAGCTCCTTCAAGTTATCCAGAAAGCTTTACACAGACACGGAAGACTCAAAGTACAAACATCACTAGTGTGAATAAATGAAGTCTGGTACCTGAGAAAATAGACATCTCAGAGGTTATTGTGCCTAGGAGCTTCTTGAAGGGCGAATGTGCTAATCAGGGTGTGAGGAGGAAACTTACTACTCACACGGAGTAAGGTGCCAGGTCTATGGCCGGGTCTGGGGGCTGTTCATGAGGGGGCCCAAGTGCAGGAACTGACTGAGGCTGGTGGAGCAGAGGCAGAGTCAGGCACTTGTGTCCCATTAAAGCTCCATCCAGGCCTCACGTGTAGGTACATGCAAGTTTTTTCAGACAGAAACACTGGCTTGTAAATGCAAATGGACTCAAAGTGAGCCATCATTCTGGAGACAGTCAAGCAGAGATGGAACAAAAATGCCACAGTATATAAGAGGAAAGAATTGCCTTAACAGGGATCAAAAATAAGAAAGAGAAATGCCACTAGAGGAAATCTGGGTTAGCAAACAGCAGGTATTGAGAGGAGCTTGTGAAAGTTACCTTGGCAACACTTTTTAAGATGAAGCAGGTTCAAAATGTTTCTGGCCAAGTGTGGTGGCTCACACCTGTAATCCCAGCGCTTTGGGAGGCCAAGATAAGAGGACTGCCTGAGCCCAGCGTTTCGAGACCAGCCTGGAAAACTTGGCGAGACCTTGTCTCCACAGTAAATAAAAAAATTAGCCAGGCACAATGATGTACGTTTGTGGTTCTGGATACTTGGAAGGCTAAGATGGAAGGATCGCCTGAGCCCAGCAGGTTGAGGCTGTGGTGGCCGTGATCATGCCACTGCACTCAGCCTAGGAGACAGAGTGAGACTCTGACTCAAAAAAAAAAAAAAAAAAAAAAGTTTCTAGAGCTGGGCTCAGTAGCACATGCCTTTAGTCCCTCCTACTCTGAGTCTCTCCTACTCTGGAGACCAAGGTGGGAGTATCACTTGAGGCCAGGAGTTAGAGTCCAGCCTGAGCAACATAGTGAGAAAAAAATATTTCTGGGTGTGGAATCCAGGAAATTCAGACAGAGCCTTGGAGGCTGTGTGGACATGTGTTTGGCAAGAACTGTGAGTTGTACCTAGGGTGGCAATAAAGTTTCTCCTTTCCCATAGAGGCTGAGTAGCAAGGAGGACAAAGCTGGGCCCTGTAACTAAGCCACACCTGTTATTTGATGACTTGTAGCTTTCTAATTTGTGCACTAGAATTATTCAGACTGTGGTAGTTTCTCAGACTATTAATATCTGGGAAATGTCTGATTTCCTCTGGTTCATGTAGCCTCAACTCCCAAGGCCACAGTGTGAAGAGAGGGGGCTCCCTTTAATGCCTGGAAGGTTTTTGTGGACAAGAAAGGGGCTAGTAAAGCTTTTTATTTTCTCAGGCAGGTCTGGCCTAAGAAGTAAGTGGAAAATGAGACTTGGCGTCTTGATATTGCCACCAGCTGTCCCCTTGGTGTCCTCCAGACTTGCCCTTTCTCTTCCCCCAGTCCACTCATTCTGAACCCCACTCTACCTTATGCTGTGCTCACTGCCCAGCGTCCACCTTCCCTGAATCTGCCGTCTCCACCACCCACCAGAGTAGCCCCAGTTTTTTGTTTGTTTGTGTTTTGAGTCTGAGTCTCACTGTGTCACCCAGACTGGAGTACAGTAGCACACTCACAGCCACCGCAGCCTCGACCTGCTGGACTCAGGCGATCCTTCCGCTTCAGCCTTCCAAGTAGGTGGAACCACAGGCATGCACTACCGTGCCCAGCTAATTTTTGATTTATTGTAGAGATGAGGTCTTGCCAAGTTGCCCAGGCTGGTCTCGAACCTATGGGCTCAGGCAATCCTCCTCTCGTCTCGGCCTCCCAAAGGGCTGGGATTATAGGCATGAACCACTGCTCCCAGCAGTAGTCCAGTGTGGTTTTTTTGTTTTGTTTTGTTTTGTTTTTGAGTTGGAATCTCACTCTGTCACCCAGGCTGGAGTGCAGTGACATACACACGGCCACTCCAGAGTCAACCTGCTGGGCTCCAACGATCCTTCCACCTCAGCCTTCCAAGTAGCCGGAACTACAGACACACGCTACCACGCTTGGCTATTTTTTATTTTATTGTCTCACCAAGGTCTCACCAAGTTGCCCAGGCTGGTCTCAAACCCGTGGGCTCAGGCAATCCATTCAACCTCGGCCTCCCAAAGTTCTGGGATTACAGGATGAGCCACCAAGCCTCGCCAGTAGTCCAGTTTTAATAGCAAATCTGGTCAGTGTGCTTCCCTTTTAAACTTGATCATTAGCCACTCCCCATCACATGTGGTTTCTGGGGCTCTAAAAGGCCTTTCCCCAAAAACCAATGGTGCAGTTTTGCATGTATATGTTCATGTGCATTTTTCTGTGGAGAATTATATGATTCACCCCCACCCCAAAATGTCTTTACCTGGCTCAGGAGGCCTTTCCCACCCGACCTGTCTCTGGCAAGGCTTGCCACCCCCCCACCCCTTGTCTTTGGTGCTCCTGCAGTGCTGAGCCCGCTGTGGTCCCCAGAACAAGAGGCCTCCCTCAAACCTTTAAGTTCTGCCAGGTGCTTGCTCCAGCGCCTTTCTCCCGCCAGGCAGCCAGGTGGATTCAGGTGTGGCTCTATGATCCTGCTGTCCAGTTTGCACATGCTGGGCAGGAGGGTGCTGCTGTGGGAGAACAGAGGCTCCATACCACGTTGCTCGCCTGTTGACCACAGGATCAAGGCTTTGCAGCTTGTTTCCCCAGTAGCTACACAGCAGATGTTTAGCAAGGATGTGCTAAAGAAATAAATGGCCCTCCCGTTGACTGTGTGACACTTCATTGACTGCTGCTCAGAGAATTCAGCCTTGTCCTCATTCGCAGATGAGCAGTAGCCTTCAAAGAGGCACTTTAACTCACTGATGGGCAATGAGTGAGGGGCAGACCTAGGACAGAAACCCAGTGTTTGCTCCACGAACTTACTTCTTCATTTATAAAGTTCTGTTTTCCTCTTTAATTGAAATAGCATGGTTTTTTTTTTTTTTTTCCCATTTCAGGAATATCTGAACAAACATCAGAACTGGGTGTCAGGACTATCCCAGCACACAGGGCTGGCCATGGCCACTGAGAGCATTCTACACTTTGCTGGCTACAACAAGCAGAACACGACTCTTGGGGTATGTGTGAACCTCCTGCAGAGCAGTGACATTCCTAGACCGTGGCAGCAACATTGCAGGGAAAGGACTAAAGCTTGGGTGTAACTTTTCATGACAGGCCCTTCAACACCCACATGCCACATGTGTATGGGGGTGTGCAGATGTCTCTTGACAGATGGGAATTGGGTAAAACATACCCAGATCCAAAAAAGAGGTGGCCATTGAAATGACAGTCCTTTATTGTGCTTAGATTTTGAATATATGGATTCATAGAGACCAGAACTTAATGCATTAATGAGATCAGATTTTGACTTGAATGTCCAAATCTGAAAGGAAGGAAACTGATCTCTGAGAGACATGGGCAGTGTGATTCCAGTCAGATTTACTTGGAGTATGCAATGGACTTCTGGACAGTTCTGTTTTCTGCAGGTGCTGAACTCCACAAAACACCTTCAGTTCCATCTTGTTCTGCTTGAGATTGACCTAGAGGACAGGCGGTTCACACAGCAGTACTTTCTGAGCTAAATTAGAGCTAAGAGTTTAATTAGGATGAAAGTACACCCGATGATTTGACTGGGGCTGACCGTGTCACTGCAGGGACTCTGTTGGTTAATCTGAATCTGGATCATGGCCATGTATGCTTCCTGACTCTCTCCGAGTCAGGTATTCAATGGGTTATATGGAGATGCAGAGGCTGAGGGCCCAAGAGAAAGGGCGACAGGCCTCCCTGGAACCCAGGCAGGACAGAGAGGCTAGTTACGCAGGCCTGAGTATCCTCTCGCCTCTGCAGGGCCTGAGGCTGTGCCACAGGAAGCCTATGTTTTCTCATCTCATTATCTCATCGAAACACTCCTCTCGAGGTCACTGTACTTTCTCTAAGACGCCAGCTTCAGCAAACATGGCTGGCTGAACTAGGCACAGCCTGTGTGTATAGGGCAGCCGACTTGGACACCCTGCTCTTATGAAAAACCCAGAAGGACAAGGAATTGGCACCCTGACCTGGGCATTTCCACCACTTACAGGCCACAGAAGCCTGAGGCAGAACTCATAGACTGAGAGTGTTTATGACAAATTGTAGGCCTTTTCTAGCCTCTATCCAGCTGAATTGTGAGAGATCTGTTTTGCCTAAAATATTTCTATCTTTTTTTCTCAGAAAATTAGATGTAAGTTAGATTTTCACTCTATTTTTTAAAAATTCTTTCAAAATTTTATTTTTACTTACACATATCAGATGTACATATTTTTAGAGTGTATGTGATAATATACAATCACATAATCAAATCAGGATAATTGGGATATCTATCATCTTAACTATTTATGTTTTCTTTACACTGAAAATATTTAAATTATTCTCTTCTACTTTGAACTGTACTATTGGTGAAGGCTAACTGTAGTCTCTGTACTGATCTGTCAAGTTTTCCTGTTTCTGTTGCTAAACAAGAAGGGATACTTTTCACTGTGCTCCAATTGTTGACTGTGCTTGAGGTACTTGGGTACCCCTACACTTAGAAAGCACAGGGATACTACAGCCCCACCACCCCAACTGACAGCTCACCTCACACAACACCCCAAGGGGAAGAGCAGTCTCTCAGGGGCAGTTTCAGAAGCATGATTTCAGACCAGTAAGACTAGAGAACCAAGTCACCAAACCCCTGTAGGACAGGGCTTTCCAATAGCAAGTCTTGGTGCCCTCCTGCTGTCCTCCTGTAGACTTGCCAGTACACTGGGCATGTTAGAGCCATTGGGAAAAATTACAGAAGGGAGGGAGCCGACCTGCAGTGCATCTACCAGGTGCTGTTTACTGCTCTGGGGGCATTGTGTGTTATTACATTGAGCCCATAACAACATAGTTAGGGGCGCTATTATGCCCACTTTGTAGATTACCACACTAAGGCTCAGAGACATTAAGAGACTTCCCTAAGGTCTCACAGCTGGTCACAGTCAGAGCCAGGTTTATTTCAGGCCTGCTTGATGCCACACTCTCTCCCACTGTCTCCAAAAAATGTAAAGCAGTATTACATGATCTATTTTTTTAATAAACCAGTTTAGTAATTTTATGATAAAACCATATATTTTTGTTCTTGCTTGTATTTTTCCCACCGTTTATATTTCCCTGCCCTGTTTCTCTTTCTCCTCACCCCATGCCCCCCAAAATCCCTCTAAACACCAGCAATTGAGAAATCCACTTTACTTGGTAGTATCTGTCTATCAGGAAGTGACCGGGTTGTGTTGATTTGTTGTAAAAGATGCTAAAGGGAAAATGTGAAAGATGGTCCTTTTTAACATGTGCTGTAGTTTTCAGTGACCTTTGGCTGAGCAGGGGCTGAAGGACATGGCAGCAATGGCCAGCCTGGGTTAGGAAGGGGAGTCACCGAGGCTCTGGGTCCAGGAGGGCAGGAGGCAGGGCTTAGAGACTAAAGTGGAAGTAGGGATGGGGAAGGGAGGGAGGGAAGCTGTAAATATTTTCTCCCATTCTATAGGTTGCCTTTGTACTCAAGGCTTGCCTTTGTCTCCTACTGTTAGACTGAGAGCAGCTGACAGGCTTAAGAGCCCTCTGGTGAGCCAGGTGTGGTGGCGTACACCTGTAATCCCAGCACTTGGGGAGACAGAGGCGAGAGGATTGCCTGAGCCCACGGGTTCAAGACCAGCCTGGGCAACATGGTGAGACCTCATCCCTACAATAAATCAAAAAATAAATAAGCCAGGCATGATGGTGCACACCTGTAGTTCCAGCTACTTAGAAGACTGAGGAGGAAGGATCACCTGAGGCCAGCAGCTGGAGGCTGTGGTGGCCATGAGCGTGCCACTGCACTCCAACCTGGGTGACAGAGTAAGACTCTGACTAAAAGAAACATGCCATCTGGCTTTGGTTCTAGCATTCAGTCCCTTTGCTATCTGTAAGTCACACTTACAAACCATACGTGCCCAGTCTCATCTGTACCAACTTCCATGGTTTTGCCACTGCAGATTACGATTATCTCACAACACTTTTATAACATTTTGTCGTGCAAAGACCTGTTCACATTCCAAAAACTGCCTTCCAGAGAATTTCCTTCTATAGAAGTTTTAAAAAAAATTTTCCCATGAGGTGGGACATATCAGACTAGAGATATTCTAAAATATTTCACTTTATTAATTTGCCAGCACTGAAGTTTTTTTGTAACTCCTAGACCTGAAGTTGGCTCTTTTTTCTTTGTTTTTATTTTTTTGAATTGGGGCCTCCTTTGCCCAGACTGGAGTGCAGTGGCATGATCACTGCTCACTGCAGCCTCGAACTCCTGGGCTCAAGCAGTCCTTCCACCCCAGCCTTCCAGGTAGCTGGAACTACAGGGGTACTATTATGCCCAGCTAATTTGTTTTAAAAATTTATTTAGAGATAAGATCTCATTATGTTGCCCAGGCTGGTCTCAGATACCTGGGCTCAAGTAGTTCTCCTGCCTTGGCCTCCCAAAGTGCTGGGATTACAGGCATACGCCACCACACCAGGCCTCTTTAGGTTTTTTTAATCCCAAAGATCTCAATACCATGACCTTGATTTCTTTTTTCTGAGTTGGAGTCTCACTCTGTCACCCAGACTGGAGTGCAGTGGCCACTCCCGGTCACCGCAGCCTCGACCTATTGGGCTCCGGTGATCCTTCTGCCTCAACCTTCCAAGTAGCTGGAACTACAGGCGCACGCTACCACGCCTGGCTAATTTTTGACTTATTGTAGAGATGAGGTCTTGCCAAGTTGCCCAGGTGGGTCTCGAACCGCAGGCTCAGGCAATCCACTCACCTTAGCCTCCCAAAGCGCTGGGATTACAGGCTGAGCTACTGAGCCTGGCTTCTTTTTTCTTTTTGAGTTGGAGTGTCACTCTGTCACCCAGATTGGAGTGTAGTGGTACACTCACAGCTACGACAGCCTGGGCCTGCTAGGCTCAGGAGATCCTTCCACCTCAGTCTTCTAAGTAGCTGGAACTACAGGTGCGTGCTACCACTCCCTTATTTTTTGATTTACTGTAGAGATGAGGTCTCACCAAGTGCCCAGGCTGGTCTCGAACCCCTGAGCTGAGGCAATCCTCTTGCCTCGGCCTCCCAAAGTGCTGGGATTACAGGCTTGAGCCACCGCACTCAGCTTGACCTTGACTTCTTAATAGGACTTAGGTTTAGCCATGGTAAATGTTAGGAAAGGATTATGTTGGGACATTTGAAGTAATTGTTACTTGTTTATAGGCAACTCAGCTGACTGAGCGCCCAGCCTGCGTGAAGAAAGATTACTCCAACTTCATGGCATCCCTGAATTTGCGCAACCGCTATGCAGGCGAGGTACTTCTCTTGCCCTGTGTCTGAGGTCCTTCAAAATGTCTTCTTTTGATGCCAGTTGGTTCCTTCCCAGGGAGAAACAAACGAGGGGTTTGTATGATGTGAAATTCATGCATTTTAGGTGAACCTGAGGAACTTGGGGCCCTGGAATTTGTTGGCACATTTTGGAGCATTTGTGATAGTTACCACCTCTACAAGAGGGTGACTTCATGTACAGTCTGGCAACGCTGAAGCATTTTAATTTTTTGGCTTTTTCTAAGTGGCAACAAATATTCGTTAAGTGCCATGCATTATCCTAGGCACTTGGTGAGATATACGTATTATTATTTCAATTTTACAGATAAAGAAACTGAGGCTCCTGAGAGTAAATAACCTGCCAAAGTCACCACAAGCAGAGCAGGATTGGGAGCCAGATCTTCTGACTCCACATTGAGGGCTTTCACTCACCACACTAGCCTGGCCAGCTGCTTTGCCTCTCTGGGCTTCCTCATCCGTAAACTCAGGAACTAGTACATACCATTTCTAAGGTCCCTAGCAGCTCTGGAAGCCCGTCAGTGGCCTGGTCTGAGTAGGGGGCTTACCTCCTCCCTAGCATTTTGCCACCTGCTTGTTCCAGTGACTGCTCTTTTCTGTGATCCTCAGCAGGTGGGACCTATGCTCTGCTCAGCAGCAGTGACCCACACTTTTGATCACTGGGAATCACTCTGACAGTCTGTTTCACATTGTTTTGAATTCCCCAGTGATGGTTGGGAGTCTGTCTTTGGGGAGTAGTTTTATTTTTTGGAAGGTATCAGATCTCCTTTACAATTAAATAAGAAAGCACTTTCTTGGGGTAAAAATTTATATCTAGCTGGGTGCAGTGGCTCACGCCTATAAGCCCAGCACTTTGGGAGGTCAAGGTGAGAGGACTGCCTGAGCCTTGGGGTTTGAGACCAGCCTGGACAACTTGGCGAGACCTCATCTCTACAATAAAAAATCAAAAAAAGTAGTCAGGTGTGGTGGAGTGTGCCTGTCGTTCCAGCTACTTGGAAGGCTGAAGTGGAAGGATCATCTGAACCCAGCAGGTTGAGGCTGTGGTAGCCGTAAGCATGCCACTGCACTCCAGCCTGGGCAACAGAGTGAGACTCTAACTAAAAAAAAAAAAAAATTATTTCTTGCCTGTAGTACCAGCTACTCAGGAGGCTGAGGCAGAAGGATCACCTGAGCCCAGGAGGTTGAGGCTACAATGAGCCATGATTGTGCCATTGCACTCCAACCTGGGCAACAAAGTGAGACTCTGACTCAAAAATAGAAAACAATGAGCCTGATCTTGTTTGAGTCATTAATGAGTCAGAAGGAAATTTATTTATTTATCCAGCAGTCCTGCCATGGGTTCAACCCTGGGCTCAGTGATGGAGACAAAGATGAGAAATAGGTCCCTACCCTCAAGGAACATCTGTAATGGTGGCAACACCAATAAGTTTTCTAGTTATTTTAGAAAATAGGTGTTAGCAGTGGTAGCATTATTGAAATGAGCCTGTCTCTCTGCACACGTGAGCCCTGGTTTGGGACAAGAAGGCATCCATCAGTCCTGCTATGAGTATGGTCTGGTGGCTGCCTGGTTCTCAAATTGCCTGGAATGTGGGTGTGGCAACTGATGAGTGTGTTCTTGCAGGTGTATGGAATGATTCGATTTTCAGGCGCCACAGGCCACATGTCTGATCTGAACAAAATGATGGTCCAGGATCTGAATTCAGCTCTAGACCGAAGCCATCCTCAGCACTACACGCAGGCCATGTTCAAGCTCACTGCAATGCTCATCAGCAGCAAAGGTAATGTACAGAAGCACCATGAGTTCTGGGTTCATCTCTAAGTGAATGTTCACCTTAATGATCCTTAGTCAGTAGGAGTCCTGACTGAGAAGGAACTGGAGCTCCTCCAGTAGCGACCTGTGTGGTGTCTCTCATGGGAAGAAAGTACATAAAAGGCCATTGGTTGACCCCAGCCAGTGCTTCTCTTGTTGACCTGGGGAAGCTGTGTTTGGGGTCAGCCAGCATTGGAGGCCTCTGAACAATGTGTGTTCGGTTCCAGATTGTGACCCACAGCTCCTCCATCATCTGTGTTGGGGTCCCCTCCGGATGTTCAACGAACACGGCATGGAGACAGCCTTGGCCTGCTGGGAGTGGCTGCTAGCTGGCAAGAACGGCGTGGAAGTGCCGGTAGGACCCTGATCTCGGGTCGGTTCTGAGAGCAGGACAGAAAAAAGAAATTCAAAGAGGCTTCCTTGGTGCTAGCACCAGCCAGCACGGAGACCCTGGGCAATCCCCTCCTGCTCTAAAGCTTTAGTCTCCTTATAGGTTGTGTTATTTTTCAAAAATGGCTGATAATCATGAGAATAGAATATTAGCAGTATCCCAGTGGTGCCTAGAAGCTGTTGTTTTTCATAAATTCGGTAGGGGGAGCCATTTCTCTGATGAAATTGGTAGATGCTGTCTGCACACCAGTTGATATGGAGCAGTTGTTTGTCCACAAGGACTTTTTTTTTGACCTACTAACTTTGGAATCAACTTCCTTTGCCTGTATCCATATTCCTGGAGTTGCTACAGCAGGGAACCTGTGGGGAAGGAAGTTTATACTTACTTTTCAGCTGATCAGGTGAACATGCAAGAACGTAAGAACAATTAGGCTGATTGGATGAACAGCTAAGAAAAAATTTTATTTTTCAAAAATTCTGTTAATTCTCAAGGTAACAGGTAATATGACATATAGTTTTATTTTTCTGTTTCTTATGATCAATTGAGATAAATGGTCAAAGGGTTGTTTCAGTTTTCTTATTTTCTCAGAGGAATTTAAATATTTCCAAAGATGGAATTAAAATGTTCAAGGCAAGTGGTGGGGGCAATCATGGTAACACCTCACATTTGCCTGGTATTTCACAACCAACATGGAGTTTGTGTCAGTCATACCATTCAGAGTTCTGTGGAAACATTTCAGTCTAGTGGGTTTCTGTGGCAGATTATCTAGTCAGGGAAGGACAGGCACCCCAGTGTCTCAGAAGAGGAAGGCAAATGGGGCCCTGAGCTCAGCCAGTGGTACCTGGACCCTTTCTCTATAGAACTAAGCTGGAGATGAGCATGGTAGTGTTTGTCTGTAATTCTAGCTACTCTGGAGGCCAAGGCAGGAGGATCGCTTGAGCCCAGGAGTTCGAGACCAGCCTTGGCAACATAGCAAAGCCCTGTCTCAAAAAAAATGCCATGGCAACAAGAAGAGAAGGGATTGTTCTAGAATCAAAAGACTTTCAGGATGTAACAGTAAAATACAGTACTTTATCCTTGATTGGAAATTAACTTTTTTTGTTTTTGAGGTGGATTCTCACTCTGTTGCCCAGGCTGGAGTGCAGTAGTGTGATCACAGCTCACCACAGCCTCAACCTCCTGGGCTCAGGCAGTCCCTCCACCTCAGCCTTCCAAGTAGATGGGATGACAGGCACGTACCTCTGTGCCTGGCTAACTTTTCTATTTTTATTTTTTTGTAGAGACAAGGTCTCATTATGTTGCCCAGGGTGTTCTCAAACTCCTGGGGTTCAAGCGAGCCTCCTGCCTCGGTCTCCTAAAGTGCTGGGATTGTAGGTGTGAGCCACCATGCTCATCTGTGACTTATTTCTTGGTGTTTGTGGCCCCCACCATAGACCATGCGGTCATGTTTGGCTTCATTCATGAGTGAGTGTAGGTTCTATGAGATCCTAGCACAGAGGCAGCCACCAGGACATGGTTGTTGAACAAATGGGTGGGAGTATTACTTTGCCATGGCTCTGTCAGTGCTGGAGTTCCCACCTTTCCCTGCTGTTTCCCTCCCTTATCTGCTCCCATAAGACTTCTGGCCACAGGAAACAGAAAGCAGTGCTGTGTTCCCCAGGAGTCCCTCCTTGTCCTATGGGCATCTCAGAAGAAGCAGCAGACAGAGCAGCTTGTCAGCACCCTGGGCTTCCATCTCCATGCAGCTTCCTGGGCATGTGTAGCCTTTGTCTCCACCCTCATGGCCTCTAGATGGTCTCTGTGCCTCCCGGCAGGAAGGAAAGCAAGGGCAGAGTGCGTAAGAAGAGGGCCAGTTGTGCTGACTTTACAAAGCCCATCCTGGCATTCCCAGAGCCTTGCCCATTTGACTTCCCCAGCTCATTAGTGCTGATGAGAACCACGGCTACCCCAGCATCAAGGAGCCTGACTGAGAGCCCTGCAACTGGCCATATGGCTACCCTAAGCCAACTCACAAGGAAGCAGGGAAATGGCGGTCACTGTGGAGGGAGCTAGGTGTCTGTCCCACTCACTGGGCCACGTTGCCCCCTTTGCACAGGGGTTTGGAGCCCTTGCAGGAACTAGCATTATTGAGCCCACAGAGGGACAGAAACCCTCTCTGGCCAGACACCAGGTGTGCTTCCTAATATCCATATAAAAACACCTAGAAATTGTGGGTGCTTTCCAAGTATGAGCTGCATACCTTACTCTTTTGAGCACCCAAGTGTCTCCCAGGCACTAACCTGAACCTGGGTGCCCTTTATGCCTCCTCATGAAAGGGGGCCCAACTGAACTTGGCTGGGCCACGAGAGCAGCCTGACCCCAGGCTCCTGGGCGTGGCCCATGGCAGCTGCAGTATACCCTTGGCTCCCTGAGCTGTTCCATCCAGCTAGCAGAGTGAAGGCATCATGTAAGGTCTGTGCAGGGTAAAAGGGACTAGCCAGGCTCTGGAACCAGAACTCTGTCCTGCCCTTGCCAGCCCTGCAGCTCAAGCAGGCGATCCCACCCTCATAACCACAGAAACTTTTAAGATTGTTGGTTAGTGTCACCTACGTGGTGCCTCGGGAGGACCCACTACATCAGGCACATCCCAAGTGCTGCCATCTCACACCCTGTCACGCCCACACTGCAGACTGTTAGGAAAAACACCAAACATTGACATGGGGGATCACACGAAGTGGGACTGTAGGCGATCATTATTTTTCTCTTCATATTTTCCTCAGTCTCTAAGTTTGATTCGGTGAGCATATATTCCTTTCATAAGTAGGGAAAGAAAGCAGGCAATAATTCTTTTTTTGTGCCTCATAGAGGAACTAACATCTGTTCTATATCTACAGTTCATGCGGGAGATGGCAGGGGCCTGGCACATGACGGTGGAGCAGAAGTTTGGCCTGTTTTCTGCTGAGATAAAGGAAGCAGATCCCCTGGCTGCATCAGAAGCGAGTCAGCCCAAACCCTGTCCCCCCGAAGTAACCCCCCACTACATCTGGATTGATGTATGTGCCAAGGCTCTGTGGTGCTTCACCCACTCCACCTGGGGTGCCAGGGCTTCTCTGGGGGTAGGGTGGACCTGAGCCCTGGGAGCTCAGGTTTTCAGACTGCCTGAGCTGAGGGATGGGAGGTGACTGTTCCAGCCTCTCCTCAGGCCCCTCCAGTCAGCCTAGAGCCCTGTTCTGCAGCCTCATTGGCCCTAGGTTCGGGCTAGCCCAGCTCCATCCCCACAGCATGTTTTTCTTCTCTCCCAGTTCCTGGTGCAGCGGTTTGAGATTGCCAAGTACTGTAGCTCCGACCAAGTGGAGATCTTCTCCAGTCTGCTGCAGCGCTCCATGTCCCTGAACATTGGTGGGGCCAAGGGGAGCATGAACCGGCACGTGGCAGCCATCGGGCCCCGCTTCAAGTGAGGCTCTCCTCCTTGGGGAACTGGGGTCCCTGGATGTATATGGTGTGTCACAGGGCATGTGAGGTGTTTATACTGTGCTTCTGTAGAGAATGGAGCAAATTTCATACATCTTTCTAATCAAATTGAGGTGTAAACTTGTACTGAGCTGGTTAAAGCATCCCCTGCCCCCTAACTCCTCTAGTCTGACTATTCCTTGGGACCTGACCTCTGCTGTTCTCTGTGCAGGGCCTATGGAGCCCAGTCCCCACCCCCCACACACACCCCGGGCATAGTGGAGGCCCTTGCCCCCATACCTGCTCCACCTGCCACTCCACTGTCCTAGAAGCTCGCTGGCTACCCCTGGGGCTGTGCTTCTCAAACCAGCCATGGAGAAGGACCAGTTCTCTTTTTTCTTAATTTTCTGTATGTCATGAGCCTATACTTTAAAAAAAATGCAACAGGAATAAGTTACCAGAAAAAAATCCTGACTAGGCCATCACAGCTATATACGGTTGCCAGAGAGATGTGCAAGCACACCTTCTTGGACCCAAGCTTACAAGACAGGCTGCATTGCTGTCTGCAGACACTCATTGAGCAGCTCTGACCTAGAAGGTTGGCAGACATCACAAATGCACGTGGAGGCATGCCTTCTCCTCATGCCTTCTCTCTGTTCTCTGGGTCGGCTTCCTATCCTCTGCCCTCATATGTAGGCAAGCCCAGATATTTTGGGTTCTCTGCAATGTGTCTGGCCTCGGTCACTTCCTTTCCTGTGTGCAATCTCTTTCTCCCTTGCTACTCTCACTTGGGCCAGCCAGCTGCCGAACTGTGACCCTACTCCCTGCTACTGGCCATCCCCATGGCTCAGATATGGACGTGCAGGATGGTACCTGTGCCTCTGGCTGATGTGGAAGGTCGTCTGTGATGTGGCCTTATTATGCTCTCTCCTCTTGCACTAAGCTGGGCCCAGCCTGACTATCTACTCTGCCCTCGGTACCCCAGTCCCCTAACCTGAGTTCCCACAGTCACTTTCCTCTGAGCCCACATCAGTCTGATTCTGCCAAACCAGAAACTGCTTCTTCAGGGCCTTTCTCACTACTATGCCTTTTTAGACCTCTATCAACAGCTGTGGTCTGTTCCTCTAGGAGAGGCCCCATCGTTGGAGCTGAATCCCTTTGTTGTGGGATTTAACATGGGTTTTTTGTTTTTTGTTGTTTTGAGTTGGAGTCTCACTCCATCGCCCAGGCTAGAGTGCAGTGGCACACTCACGGCCACCCCAGCATTGACCTGGATCCAGCCATCCTTCTGCCATCCTTCTATAATACATACAATTTTTTATGTATTGTAGAGATGAGGTCTCGCTAAGTTGCCCAGGCGAATCGAACACGTGGACTCAGGCAGTCCACTCGCCTTGGCCTCCCAAAGTGCTGAAATTATAGGCTGAGCCACTGAGCCTGGCCTAATGTGAGTTTTTAATTCTATAGATATCTCTTTCTCTCACCTACCACTGGAGCTGCTGATCTCCCTCCCACCCACCCTGGATCATGGCTCCTGGATCCAGGGAGCAGGAGCAGAGCCTCCCCCATCCTCCCATATACCTTGCTCAGGGCCTGGTCTAGCAGAAACCAGGTGCTTGATAAATTTCTTTTTTATGTAACTTAAATGTTCTAATTTCATCACACCTACAGGTGACTGACTATACCTCAGAGAGTTGTGTGTAGTTTATAAGACTAAAGTTTCTAGTTCAGACAGATCAACACACAAATTATTCACTTTTCTCCCAACAAAAGTAAAGGTTTAAAGAAAATCTTTCCTGCTAGGCATGGTGGCTCACACCTATGATCCCAGCAACTCAGACTGAGGAAGGAAGATCACTTGAGGTCAGGAGTTTGAGATCAACCTGGGCAACATAGCAAGACCCTATCTCTAAAAAAATGTGTTTTTTTCAATTTATCATATGCGGTAGTGCATGCTTATAGTCCTGGCTACTCAGGAGGCTGAGGTAGGATGATCACTTGAGGCCAGAAGTTCAAGACCAGCCTGAGTGATATAGTGAGATCCCATCTCAAAAAATATGTGTGTTTCCTGAGATACTCTGGGTAGAAGAAATCTGTGATAGGTGATCCCTGGCTGATGGCCCAGTCCAAGCTCTGCCTCCTTCTGGAGACATGACTGGGGCTTCTCACGAGTTCACCCATTGGCCCGGGTTCCCACTCTGACTCCATCCTGGGGGCTCTCTTTCAGACTGCTGACCCTGGGGCTGTCCCTCCTGCACGCCGATGTGGTTCCAAATGCAACCATCCGCAATGTGCTTCGCGAAAAGATCTACTCTACTGCCTTTGACTACTTCAGGTACTCTTCCCCAGGTGTGCTGTGCAGCGTCCAGAGACAGCCCTGCCCCACCTAGTGCTCCGTGGTCCCAGACCCTTCAGGAAGTCACTCACAGGACTCACAGGAGTATGTGGTTGACTGACTATGCTCACCAGCCTCATTCAGTCCCCTGGCCCCCTGGATTTGAACACCCAGCCTTGTGCCGTGTGTCCGTGTGTACTGAGAGCTAGCCTCTTAATGAGGAATGGGCAGATTCTCCTTCAGTTCAACTTATTTAAGATATTAAATGCATGCCATTTAACTTTCCTTTTAATGTAAAGGGTTGTTGCATGAAGAATTGCAAGCACTACTGCCTGGGTCTTTGCCAGTGCAAGTTTTGTTGCTGTGTGTGGACAGCTCAGTTGTCATGATCTGCCCACAAGCAAGCATTAGCAGAAAGCTGTGGAAGTCACTGAGGACAATGGGGGAGGTGGGCATGAGAGTGCTCTAAGACCACCGTTGCAAATCAATGAGATCACCGTTGCTATGCCTCCAGGCTGACTTCTTGTCATTAAGAATCCCTTTACATTGCCTCTCACTGCTTTGCTTGTCCCAGATGCTAAACTCTTATCCTCTTGTGGTTGTTTGAAGCTGTCCGCCAAAGTTCCCTACTCAAGGAGAGAAGAGGCTACGTGAAGACATAAGCATAATGATTAAATTTTGGACAGCCATGTTCTCAGATAAGAAGTACCTGACCGCCAGCCAGCTTGTTCCCCCAGGTAAGGGCTGCCCTCAGCAGTGCAGCTCACTGGTGGTAGGTGAGAGTCATATGAGTGCCCCATGACCAACCCTGAAAGAGCCCGGGAGGAAGAGCTGTTAGGACTCCCAAGCCCCGGCCTCAGCCATGCTGTACAGCCATTCGAAGCCAGCACCTGCCTGGCTCTGCTTCTTTTTTGGTCTGAGCTAAGAAGCATGAATGAGCACAGTTGACCTCTGAGCAAACGCCATTCACTGTCACTTCTCCCTGCATTGCCACCAGCTAGTTCACAGGGCCCCACTGAGTGTTTGATGGCCCTATATTGGGCTAAGGCCGGTGTGCCAAGATGGCTAGGGCATGTCCATTGTCATGTGGTAGGACACAGTCAAATGGACAGGTAATTTCAACTTGAGGGCCCCATGGAAGCACCTCTCGGAGACAGGTACCCGGCCCAGGCAGAGCTGAGGAAATGGTTTTTAGGAAGAGATGACATCTGAGCTGAGTCTTAAAGGCTGAATAGAAGCTCAGGGTGGACCAGGACAGAGCATTCCAAGGAGGGAGAACACCTGAGGAAAACACTGCCATGTAAACAAGCAGCAAACCTCCACTGTGAAACTGTGTCCTCACTTCTCTGAGCACATAGCTGATAACCAGCCACAAACAGAGATGAGGAGAGGGCTTTCTTTAGGCAGACCCATGGCTGACAAGCCAAATAGCAGGAGAAGAAAAGAAAAAAAGAAGACATGGTGGTGATTTTCTAAGGCAGCTTTCTGGCTCCACTTAGAACAGGGCAAATAGCTCTTACAGTCTGCCCCCACGGGTCCCCAAGTTACTAAAGCACAATACGATGCTGTGATAAATGACTGCCATAATTTATCAAGGAAATGATGTTAGTTTGTTTTATTCTAGCTTAAAGGCTAGGTGGACTATAATAATTTTTTTTAAAACTTTCCATCTAGAATGGTTAAAAAATAAAGAACTTCTTTGGTTGTTTTGAAAACTTACCGTCCAGATGGATGTGTTCCTCAGATCGATTGCAGTGCTCCAGAACCTGCCTCCTCCACCACTCATTGCTTTTTCTCTGTTGAAAACTCAGTTCACTTTTTGTGATGCCTTTTCTTGAGCCACCTCAACTCTAGAAACAATGATGTGTTTGCCCTCAGATAACCAAGACACCCGGAGTAACCTGGACATAACTGTTGGCTCTCGGCAACAAGCCACACAAGGCTGGATCAACACTTACCCGCTGTCCAGTGGCATGTCAACCATCTCCAAGAAGTCAGGTCAGTGAGAGGCTTGCTTCTGTGTTCATCACCTCTGAATTGCCATCTTGCTCTGGTGGACTCTTACTCAGATAGCTGGACAGAATGCTAAAAGACAACTTCCGCTGGTTCTAGAAACTCAGGGCAGGCAAGAGATATCTGAGGACCGCACCTGTGCTTTGTCTTTCCTCCTCAGGCATGTCTAAGAAAACCAACCGGGGCTCCCAGCTGCACAAGTACTACATGAAGCGCAGGACACTACTACTGTCTCTTCTGGTAAGGCCCATGGGTGCAGCCATTGCCCGCCTCCTATACTTGCCTGTACAGCACCCTAGGCAGAGGCTACAGGTGGGTACTCACAGAATGTGCATCAAGAGTTATGTCTGGTCTCGCCAGGCCACCGAGATCGAGCGTCTTATCACGTGGTACAACCCACTGTCGGCCCCAGAGCTGGAGCTGGACCAGGCCGGAGAGAACAGCGTGGCCAACTGGCGATCAAAGTATATCAGCCTGAGCGAGAAGCAGTGGAAGGACAATGTAAACCTCGCCTGGAGCATCTCTCCCTACCTGGCCGTGCAACTTCCTGCCAGGTGGGCTCCTGGGCACCTCAGCCTAAGGTCCTCGCAGGGCACCTGTTGGGGTCCAGTGCAGGGCCTGCCAGCTTGGGTCATCAGTGCTGAAGAGCACAGTGCAGCCCTTCCCAAGGACGATCAGGAAGTAGTCTGGCAGGACCGTCCTCCTCCCTAGCCCTTCTGTGTGGAAGGTACACATCAACTCTCCTGATTTTGTCAGTCTCCTACCTGGGGTGCCGCAGAAGCTTGACCCAAGGAGGATAACATCAGGGTGAATTCAGGGCTACAGCCTACCTCGTGGAGGATAGGAAGCACATGGAAGCCCTCAGCCCCAGGAGGCAGGCTGCAGAAACAGGCTTGGGGAGAATTTGGGTTTGTTCCCAGACATCTTCGTTCAGCAGTAGGCTGTTTGGAGAAGGCACACACTGTGCCAGCAGCTGAGTCCTGTCAACTCTCTGTGGTAGCTCTTATAAAGACAAAACTTTAGACTGATGGTAGGTGAGAGGGACTGGAGAGTCCCTGTATAGCAATCCCAGCAGACCAGCCTCTCATGGGTGTCAGGACAGATGTTTCTTCACCGTGACCACCTACTTACTGCTCCTCTCTCTGGTCATAGTTTGATCCTCTGGATCAGGACCATAGACTGACTCTGCGTTACTTCAAAACACAGTGTTCACAGAAGGTCTGCCTTGCATTAGCCCAGGCAGTAGCACCTGAAAATGTGAGGCTTCCCTCTCACAGGTGAGGTGCTTTGTGGCCTCCAGACTGGACTGAGAGGCCGACTCACTGGATGGGTGGCTGTGGTCAGGGCAGGGCACAGTAGGACGAGGAATAAAAGGCTGGGTGTTTGTTCTAAGGCAAGGACTGTGAAGGGGGGCCCTTTGAACAGTAAGTCTAGGATAATTCCTGTTCAAGAAAGTTATGGCATTTCCTCGTAGCTTAAAAAAAAAAAAACTTTTATTCAGACTTACCAATACATTGGTAGCAGAGAGACTTAGATGTCACTTGTCACTTGGGATTAATCTGAACCCTCCAGTTTAGCATTTGCCTCCGGCTTCCCTCCTTCTGGATGATGAGAGCACATGCCTGCTGGTGAAGCCACCCCACCCATACCCTCTGTGCTCCGTAGGTTTAAGAACACAGAAGCCATCGGGAATGAAGTTACCCGCCTGGTTCGCTTGGACCCAGGAGCCGTTAGTGATGTGCCTGAAGCTATCAAGGTAGTGTAGCCCACACACCAGGCCTGGGTTCAAACTGCACAAAAACACAACTGCATCCAAAAATGCCTGAAGCTAGAAACTAGACAAACAGCAACCTGGCAACCTCAGTGGTACTAATGATTTTCTGATTTCCTCTGTTTTCCACTCCTGCTGCATAACATTTATTATGTTTACTGTAGGAAAAAAATTAATATTCTCCAACCTAATTGCAATTATGCTGTTTTATATGTCAGAAGCATTTTCCATATTGTTACAAATGCCTTATAAATGTTACCTTTCATGGCCATCCTGTGGTGTGGGCTGTGGGACAGGTATTTCCAGAGTGCCTGGGAATGCCCAAGCCACACCATCTCCCACCTTCTCCCCAGTTTCTGGTCACCTGGCACACCATCGACGCCGATGCTCCAGAGCTCAGCCATGTACTATGCTGGGCACCTACAGACCCACCCACAGGCCTCTCCTACTTCTCCAGCATGTACCCACCACACCCTCTCACGGCACAGTATGGGGTGAAAGTCCTGCGGTCCTTCCCCCCGGTAAGCCCAGGGTCCTGCTGAGTCAGCCTCAGGTGGGATTGTCAGAGTCGTTACATGGAGAGGTGAAAGACTCAGTCATCAGCCTGCAAGGTCTCTAGTTACAGATTGGTCCATCTTAGATACAAACCTCATGAACATGTGTTCATTCCCTATTTTTGTTTAAGTATTCATAGAAGATACAGTTCTAGTTCAGGTATGTTTTCTAGTTGTATATGTTTTTTAACTTTAATTAGGTGTTCAAGTTGTTATGGAAACAGCTTGTCAGCTAGACTAGCTGCTTCTGAGCAGACTCCTCATGGTAGTGTAGCTGTGCCTTGTAACCCCATGGGGAGTCCACGAGATGCCATGATGATGGGTGAGGGGACAGTCTGTGAAACCTTGTAGTCAGACATAGCAGCCCATTTCTCCAAGGCAGGCCGTCCCTTCCCTTGTAGGGCCAAGAGCCTTGCTCCTGTTGCCTGTTTTCACTAGTCATGTGTTTCAAGCCATCAGTCATTTGCTGCCCTCTGGGCTTTCCTCAGTTCTCAGCCCTCCTGTGATAGCCTAGGAATGCAGTGCATGTGCTGTGGGCAAAGTGCAAGCAGGGGCAGGGCCCCAGAGCATCGTCGTCATCGGGGTTGGTGGCTCTACCCTCAGAAGTCATGGCTGACTCTCCTCCACAGGACGCCATCCTCTTCTACATCCCCCAGATCGTGCAGGCCCTCAGGTATGACAAGGTAAGGTCGCACCCACACCAGCAGCCCTCTTCCTCCTCCCAGAGCCGTGCTGCCCAACCTCATGCCTAGCCTGTCCCTAGCTCTCTCAGGTTCTGCAGGACCACCCAGCCATGATTGCAGTCCCTGTGCTCCCTGTTGCACCCTCATGGTTGTCCCTCAGTCACCAATGCCATGACAGGGGAAGGAGACCCCGTTCACCCGCTGCCACGCTGAGGCCCAGGCACACTCAGCAGAGTGAGTGACTTCTGGGGCTGTTGCCAGGCAGGGTGGGCAGCCTGCCCTGGGCTCCCTCTCATATATGAAGGGATGTCAGCAGGTAACCTCAGCTCCCTGAGTCCTGCTATCTTCAGTGGGCAGTCACAAGAAGGATTGGATGAGGTGATGTATGTATTAGTCTGCTGCAACTGCCATAACAAAGTAGCACAGACTGGGAGGCCTAAACAGCAGAAATTCATTTCTCACCATTCTGGAGACCAGAAGTCTTAAGATCAAGGTCTGAGTAGGCTTGGTTCCTTCTCGGGCCTCACTCCTTTGCCTGCTAATAGTTTCTCCCTGTGTCCTCACATGGTTGTCCTGTGTTCTGTATCCCAATGTGTATCCCATCTGTGTCCTAATGACTTCATTTTACTCTAGTTACCTCTTTAAAGACTCTGTCTCCAAATACAGTTGCATTCTGAGGTACTTTGACATATAACTTTGAGGGTACACAATTCAACCTGTAATAGTATACATGCACATAAAGTACTGAGAACAGAGCATGGCACAGTATACACCCATGGGAATGACCACAGCCAGGAGCCCATACTACCCATGGTCCAGGGCAGCACTCCCTGGGGGCTCGTGCCCATCCACCCACCACATCCTATATGTGTTTGCCCTCTCCCCCAACCCAGCCTCATTTCCCCAGCTTTGCTGAGCACCGGACTACTTGTGCCCTGGCTGAGCCCTCACTGCCCAGGCACACCTGTGGGCTGCCAGTGAGCACTGTGACTGGAAGTGCTGGGGCCTGGCTTCTTCCCTGCAGATTGACACTCTCTTATCTAGAGTCCATAGACCTAAGTGCTTTTAGAACAGCAGCCAACTTCTTCTGAAAGACTGAGTGGAACCATTCACTGTCCTAACTAGGTAGGACCAAACTCTTCAGCTCTGGATGGTGGTACCAGGTAAAGCCATATTCACCAAGCTGGGGCCTCAGTATCAGAGCCAATACTTATGGTGAGGCACCTTCTTTCCAGGACCCATTTCCCTTTCCCCTCTACTCCCTCCCACGTTCTTCCTTCATTGTTTGGCTCACTGCTTCCATATGGGCTGAGCAGAAGAGCCAGATTCTGAGGAGGGGAGAGGGGCCAGTGCCCTGGGTCTCCATGTGAACTCTCGGTGGTGGCCAGCAGAGATTGGCCACATGTCCCGACCTTATGCTCAGTGGGTTGCATTGAGCACACAGAGACCTGAGTGGCTGCAGTTAGCACGTAAAGGCATAGGTGGTAGGCATGATTAGCATGGGAAGATATAGGTGGGCTGCAGTTTCTTTTGTTTGGCTGGTATATGTATATTTATTTTTTGAGTCAGGGTCTCACTTTGTTCCCCAGGTTAGAATTCAGTGGCATGATCACAGCTCACCACAGCCTCCACCTCTGGGCTTAGGTGATCCTTCCACCTTAGCCTCCCAAGTAGCTGAAACTACAGGTGTGTGCTACCATGCCTGGCTAATTTTTTTATTTTTTGTAGAGACAAGGTCTTGCTATGTTGCTCAAGCTGATCTCAAACTTCTGGGCTCAAGCAATCCTCCTGCCTCGGCCTCCCAAAGTGCTAGGATTACAGGTGTGAGCCACTGCACCCCAGCCTTGGCTGGTATTTTATATAAGTTGCTTTGAAAAAGATTCCTTATTTACTTGTTTCCTTTATTCATTTATCTTCTAGTTTTAAATCAAAATAATGAGTTAATTTCTTAGCATTATCCAAAGGTAACCAGTGAGTTTTTCTTTTTCCTAAATATTATAATAAACTCATGGATCTGGACATATTTGATATGTGTCAATTCACCACAGTTCTTATCCTTTTTGATGCCCATCTTTCCAACTACTGGGAACCTGCTCAGATTGTCTGCTCTGTTATTTGAGCTTTCATTTGTGAGAGCCATTCTGCTTTCCAGAATGACAAAATATTTTAATCTATTTTTGTTCTTTTTCTGCTTCAGACCTGGAATCAACCAAGTTTTCAAGGAACTCTGGTTCATCTGTCTTACTGGGAAGTGGTATTGAGACACCCTGATCTGAATGCTGAGAGTACTCACTGCCATTAAGTTGGTCGTTGTGCCTAGGTCTTTAGTAGCCTAGGCCAGTAGTAGAGCGTAAAACTTTTTTAAAGATTGTGAGATTACACTGATATTTTCTATTCAAATGTAGGATTGCAAGAGTTTTTTCTAGGATTTAGGGTTTTTTGATTTTATGTTTGAATATTTTAACACTGGAAATATTAGCTGCTAACATATTTTTTTTCTTTACCCTACTTTATATATTTAATAGTTTCAAAATAACATTAGCAATATTGTTACCAACAAAGTGATTACTGAAAACTAGTTCAGATTTTTTTGGCTTTTTGTCTTTGGAGTATTTTCCATTAGAGACATACAATCAGATAACTCTATTTTAAGGTCACCTGACATGATTCTTGTCTCTGTAGTTGTACCAACTCAGAACACAACTAGGTTCATTGGTTTCTTTCTTGCTTTCCCTTTTTTAGAGATTCTTTAAAAGTCTTTAAACTTGTGGAGATACAAATGTATATGTATATTTGATTTTCTACTGTTTTTTTTAAAGGACAGATAGACCAGACATGGTGGCTCATGCCTGTAATCCTAGCACTTTGAGAGACTGAGGCCAGAGGCTCAAGACCAGCCTAGGCAACATAGCGAGACCTCATCTCTACAAAAACTAAATAATATTTGACTTTCGAACTCTGTCAGTGTTTATATTTTTATATTTTTTAAACTTATATTTAAAAATACTACATGTTGAATATTTATAGTTTATCTTCAGATTCATTTGCTGTGTTAGCATTGGGAAACCCATAGCAAGGAGTTATTTGAGGTTTCATCTGTACGGTAAGCCCAGCCCCGACTCACCCACATTGAGAACACCTGTCCAAGGAATATTTCACGAGACGGTAATCACAAACTACTATGGGAAGGGAGAGACTTCTCCTCCAGGCCTCCTCCAGAGGCTTCCCAGAAAGGCCAGCCCACCTCTCTTAACCTAGGACATGATTATTCAAACTGGAGTTACTCATAAGAGTGGTGGGAAATGGCCAAAAAAGAAGAGGACAAGAGGTCCTTAGGATGATGACCTTAGGTGTGTCAACTCATAAAGGTGGTACCTTTGCATTATTAGAATTTTCTGGAACCTATCACTTTAGAAGACTGTTCTGAACAACCAATTTACAAGTGAATTTTTAGTACCCAGCCTACTCATTTCTTGTTCTTGACAACCCGAGAAATTGATTTGAGAGTTATAGTTCTTAAATCCAGGGAAAGAAGCAGGTGGCAAATGCTGATTCAGACCAGTATTGCTGACCCCTCTCCCCTGGGTCCCAGACTGCCATCTGGTAGCCAGCTGGAACATAGCCTGGCCCTGGCTAGACTCGCCACCCACCCCAGAGAGCTCGCCCACACAGTTGGAAGCCACTGGGCCTAACTTTGGCAGTTACGCCACGCACTAGGAGTCAGCGTCTGCCCTGGGTTAGAATGAGTCTCCTGGTGGAGGGCCCTCCTGGTCTGGCTGACAGGGACCTTGCTTCCCTACAGATGGGCTATGTGCGGGAGTATATTCTGTGGGCAGCTTCCAAATCCCAGCTTCTGGCACACCAGTTCATCTGGAACATGAAGACTAACATCTATCTAGATGAAGAAGGCCACCAGAAAGACCGTGAGTACTTTGCTGTCCTCCCACATGCCTCACTCCTCATCTTCAAGGCCTTCAACAATGCCCAGAGGCTTCCTCAGCCTCCAGGGCCCTCCCCAGCCTTCACTATCCCAGCCTGCAGGTCCCTCCTCTCCCATCCTTGGGGAGGCACTTCTCACCTTTCATCACACAGGGGAGCAGGACCCCTTCTTCACAGCACTATCCGGACACCACCCTGCAGGGTCTGCTGTGTGAAATTCTCCTGCCCAGCGAGCTGATTTTCCATGAACTGCCCTGTAATCAACACACCTGCAACTGTATGAGGACAGGGTGGCCAGCCCAGGGCAGTGCTTCTCAAATGGAGTGCCCTCCGGACCCCTGCACACGTTTAAAAGCGATTATTGAGATTCTCAAGAATGTTGGTTAACGTGGTCATTTGCCATCAGTGTTAACCAGGATTAGAAATTAAGACTGAGAAAAATTTAAAATATAAGCCCGTTCATTTCATGTTAACTTAAATAACATATTTTTGTGAAAAATAACTTTTCCCAAACATCTCAAAAGTGAGCGAGAAGAGTGACATTGCTTTACATTTTCACAGATCTCTTTTTTTGTCTGGCTTAGTAGAAGATAATCTGGATTCTCATTCTGCTTCTGCATTTGATCTGTTGCAATATTTTTTTGGCTGAATATTTTAGATGCAGGAAATTTGGCCTCGTACGGACTTGTAATTGGAAAACAAGGAGTATTTTAGTAGTCTTTCAGGTCATTATGGATATTATTCATTGATACTACACCAGGCTCAACAGGTGTTGGTTTCTTAAAGGTTAATTGCAGTGTGATATCCGAAACCCATCAGTGAACTTCTCATGCTCTGTTCCATTTAAATCCCTTGGTCTACCTCACACCCAGACCCATATAGGCTTTCACAACATCAAACAGTGGTCATTTATAAAATATAGGCTAGTGAGTTATGCAGATCTTACAAATGTTGGTGTATATACAGTATTTAAAAATTACATTTGTTAACACCCTGCCAATTTTACCAGAAACAATTTTAGTTTAGCTCCAAAGTCAGACAAATGCCAGGTCCTTCTGAGGTCAACACCTGCTTCAGATGCAACAGGAGCACTTCATGCATGTTTTATTTCATTACACAGAATATTTAACACACTGGGTATGGTGGTACACACCTGTAGCCTCAGCTACTCAGGAGGCTGACGCGAAAGGATCACTTGAGCCCAGGACTCAGTGAGCCATGAGGGTTTTCTGAGGGGCCCTGTGCAGCAGCCACAGGGACTCAACCTCTTTGTTTCTTTGACAGCGGACATCGGCGACCTCTTGGAGCAGTTAGTAGAGGAGATTACAGGCTCCCTGTCGGGCCCAGCCAAGGACTTCTACCAGCGGGAGTTTGATTTCTTTAACAAGATCACGAATGTATCAGCCATCATCAAGTAAGTGCAGCATTTCTGGGATGTCTCGTTCCAGTCCCTGTGGCTCCAAAATTGCCTTGGGAGCTTTTTTGTGTGTATTTGTTTGAGTCAGGGATCTCACTCTGTTGCCCAGGTCAGTGCAGTGACATGATCATGACTTACTACAGCCTCAGTCTCCTGGGCTCAGCCAATCCTCCCACCTCAGCAGCTTCCTGGGTACCTGGGACTATAGGCACACACCACCACACCCAGCTTATTTTTTGTTTGTTTGTTTGGTTAGTTGGTTGGTTGGTTGGTTTTTTATAAAGACAAATTCTCACTGTGTTGCCTAGGCTGTTCTTGAACTCCTGGGCTCAAGCAGTCCTCCACCTCAGCATCTCAAAGTGCTGGGATTACAGGAGTTAATAAAATTCATTGGATTGCTTCACCAGGGACATTCATAAGTCAACTGGGCTTTTCTGTGCTGTGAGTTGTAGCAACGAGGAGTCTGTGACTACTGACGTGCTTGGCCCTGCCTTGAGCTCTGCTCAGGCACCAGCAGTTTTTCCCACCAGCATCACTAGTGTCCGTTCACTGAAGGCAGCAAATGGTCACCATGCCTGGTTGCTGGAGAGCTTTAAAAATATCCATGCCCTCCCCTGCCAGATGAATGAGTCTCCAGGGGTAGGATCACTGCTGGTTCTGATGGGCATCCAGGATGAGAAAACACTACTGGGGTGACTCAGGCTCTTAGAAATATAACAGAATGCACCAATTTCAGGAAGCACCCTTAGTTTCATTATATATTTGGCCACAGTCTGAAGCCACTCTTTCTCTCCAAGCTCTGAAGGGCTCTACTGATGTCAGGAAAACCAGACTCCCTTTGCAGCTCTCATCACTGTTTTCCTGGGCCCTCCATCATGTGAATCTGATGCCATTCTTGGGTATTGGTGGCCTGACCCATTCACATGGGATGAGACCCAGGGTCATCAATGCTGGGCACTACCTTTACCATGGCTTGCATCCTGGGCTGTCTTCAGTGCTCATGCAGCTCTGACCTTGGTCACCCCAAGGCCCAACCCATGACTCCTAAGGCCCTTTCTTGGGCTAGTGATGCTGGCAACTTCTAGCACAAAGAGACAAGGAGCAGTATTTCCTTGGTGTCATCATGTGGCAGGCACATGACTCCAGTTTACCTCTCATCCTCATCCTGAGGTGGGACATCTAAGGGGCCTGCCCAAGGTCATGCAGCAAGTAAATAACAGCATGTGAGCCCAGAGCCATTTGACCCCAAAGCTACTTGTCCCCTCAAGTAATTCTGACAGCAGCACACACACCCCACACACAGGTGAGGGGCAGAGGCAGCCAGAAAACAGCTCCAGCTGGCTCCGCCTGCAGGGACCACCTGGGCTGCTTGATGAGGAATATGGGTCAGGGACCAGAGGGTTTGTCCAGGGCAAGAATCACTGCAAGTGGTTTCCTATAGGAACTGGGCCTGACTGGGTCTTCAGAAGCAACTAGAACTGGAAGAAGAACGGAGAGGGCAATCCAGACAGGAGGGCCCTGGGCTGTCCCCCAGAGACCAGTTCCTCCAAGAGACAAAGCCAAGCATTTCTGCCTTGTTTCTCAGGCCCTACCCTAAAGGCGACGAGAGGAAGAAGGCTTGTTTGTCAGCACTGTCTGAAGTGAAGGTGCAGCCAGGTGAGCAGGTGGCCTTAGGAGACTAACAGATGGGCCTCTCCTGCGGGTGGGCAGGGAATGGAAGCTGCTGCCCTCTCCATGATGCAGGGAATGGAGACAGTGGCTTGGCCAGCTGTCACATGCACTTGGGCCCATGGTGCCTATTGCCCCAGGACCTCAGCCCCTCCCTAGAACCTGCTCCCAGAAAACTGGAGCTGCTCAGCGGGTGCTCTCCAACTTTCTTGCTGCCTGCAGTTTTTCTGGAGGTCCTCAGCAGCTGTTTCCCTAGAAGAGGGTTCCTGGGCTCTAGTATGACAGGAGCAGGTTACACAGGTGAAGGAACAGCTAGGCAGGGTGCCTGTGCCCCCCAGTAGAAGCTGCCCTTTGGTGCGTGTGGCTGTTGCCATGTGGGAACTCAAGCGTGGTATGGTTGGAGCTGAGCTTCTTTAAGAGAAGCTGAAAATTCAGACTTCACTGGGCAGCTCTCTGTGTTTAACTCTTGGTACAAACTTGTCTTTTCAAATCCTGTCTGTCCTGTGCAGATGTCCACAATGGATGGCCTCAGCCATGGAGTACCCTGTGGGTCCTGGTTTAATGGCTTCTTCCATTGCATTATGTTGAGCTCACACAGCAACTCAGCTTCTCAGAGAGGGCTGCACATGCACAGGGTCCTGTTCCCCTCATTGAGAAGGCCACAGCTGCCTGGGAGGTACAGAAAGAGCCAGAAGCCATAGTACTGTGAGACGCATATGCATAAGCCTCCAAACCACACTCCAGACTTTTGTGCCCCAGGTGCCTGGGCTGCCAGCAGGGCACTAGAGCAGGAGACAGAGGTGGCCTCTCTGTGAGGCATGACCTGGAACTGGTGAGGGAAGGGCAGAAAAGGAGGAGACAACATGCCCCTCTTCCCTGCACCCGATAGCCAGGCCAAGCATGGCTCCCTAGGAGGCTGTGGACTGCCTGTTCTGAGACCCTTTCTCTAAGCTCACCTTGTCAGGGTTCAGGAAAACACATCCCCCTGAGTACTGCCAGTTCCTTGACCAGGAATGGGCTTTCTCTTGTCCTTTTACTTCACACATTTACCAAGTGCTCACTGAGAAAGGGGAACCAAAGAATGGAGAGCTGTTTAAAGGGAAGTTCTGGCAAGCAGAGGTAGGCAGGAGGTTCCTGAGGGCGGACAGGCTCCCATGCCTACCCAAGTTGTGGCGAGCTGCATCTTTGAGGTTGGTGCTCGGTGCATCTTTCCAAAGGAGCATCTCCTGGGAAAGATTTATTTGTTAGATGTCTAGAAGGATTATGTAAAGGGTTACAGAGTCAGGAAGGACTGACCTTTAGCAGCCACAGAAAAGTAGTAAGCAGTGCCACAGATGGGGACCAGAGGCCCCTCTGCAGGGGCAGGGCATGCCTACGGGGTGGACTCCGCACATAACATCTGTGTTGGAAATGCCGTGACCTCACCTGTGGTCACATGTGGCTTCCCTCTGTCCCTGCACAGGCTGCTACTTGCCCAGCAACCCTGAGGCCATCGTGCTGGATATCGACTACAAGTCCGGGACACCCATGCAGAGGTGTGAGCCTCACCTTGCCCACCCCCTTCTACAGCCTCCTTATGTGGGATTGGTATTGGCTATATCATTTGTGCTTCATTCTTTTTGTTGTTTTTCAGTGCTGCAAAAGCCCCATATCTGGCTAAATTTAAGGTGAAACGATGTGGAGTTAGTGAACTGGAAAAAGAAGGTCAGTTGAGAATTCTGATTTCATTGGGGATCTCAGTGCTTTTCTTTGCTAATGCCAATTTCTTTTGGCACATCTGATTTATTACCAGCTCCCCATAAAAGATCCTCCCATCTACTCTTTTTGTCTGACTCCTCATTTGGGGACAGCATGACGCTCGAGTGTAGTGACAACCTCTTCTGAGGCTGAGTGGCCTGAGGCCTTTGAGGTTGTATTAGTTCCCTGGGGCTGCTACATATGACCACAGTTCTGCAGACTAGAGTCCCCATCAAGGTGTCATCGGGACTCTGGGGCAAGATTCTTCTTTACTTCTTCAGCTTCTGGTGGCGTTGCCTGCAGTCCTTGGTGCATCTTGGAGCATCACTCTGGTTTCTGCCTTTGTCTTCACATGGCATCCACCCTTTAATAAGAACATCAGTCATTGAATTAGGGCCCACCCTAATCTAGTATGACCTCATCTTGCACTGATTATATCTGCAAAGGCCCTAGTTCCAAATAAGATCATGATCTGAAGTTTGGGGTAAGCATAAATATTAGAGGGCCACTCTTCAACCTAGTACAGGGAGTTGCCAGCTGTGCAAAGGGGCTGCCAGCCTATGCAGGGACATGCCTTCCACGGCTGTGGTTACATACTGGCCCTCAAGCCCTCCTGCGCACCAAACGTGCAGACACACGCACACACCCTTCCCCTAGCTTGCGGTGCCCAACACTGACCCAGGCACGCCTGGTTCCTCACTGCAGATGACATGGGGCTCTGCTTTTAGTTTTACTTAAACCTAAATGTTCTTAGGAAAACATCTCTGTCCCTGGGATTCCACCTCTTCTGGGCCCTTGCTGGCCTCCTTGAGGCTTTGTAGAGATGACTCCCAAGATTCTTGGGGTTCCTTCCAGGCATATGAGGAGGGCTTGCCCCTGGCACTCTTAGAGAGCTTCTCACTGACCTTGGACTAATGGAGGCCTCTCCTCCCGTGTGCAGGTTTGCGGTGCCGTTCAGACTCTGAGGATGAGTGTGGTGCACAGGAGGCCGATGGCCAGAAGATCTCCTGGCAGGCAGCCATCTTCAAAGTGGGGGATGACTGCCGGCAGGTAGCAGGGCCAGGCCTGGGGCAGACTGGGGAGCCATGTCTGCCTCTCTCCCAAGGCTCCAAGCACACGAATGCAGCTTCATGTTCAGAAGCGTGGTCTTTGCCTCTCCCCCTCTGGTCCAGGTTCCGCAGAGTGGAGCCAGTGCAAAACCCGGTGGCCTCTCCTTCCAGCCACTCTCATGTTCCTCCATTTCTGCCCTACAAGAACTGCCCTGAGGGGGAGGGTACCCTGTCTCACCTCATTGGGCAGCTCGGCCTCATGCTTAGCGTAGGGCCTGGTGGCCTCAAGGGCCTGGGCCCAGTCCTTCATGGGCAGTGAGGCGAGGCCCTCCAGACTCCACTGGGCTGTGGCTCCCTGCCCCACTCCATTGCTGGGCATTCAGCGTCTGCCTTGCATGAGCTGGGAGGGCCACTGAGGTACAAAAACACCGGCTGGCAGCATCCTGTGTCTCCCTGGTTTACAGGACATGCTGGCCCTGCAGATCATTGACCTCTTCAAGAATATCTTTCAGCTGGTTGGCCTGGACCTCTTTGTTTTTCCCTACCGTGTGGTGGCAACTGCCCCTGGAGTAAGTTCCTTGAATGGGAATCGGGTTAAGTATCTGGACACCTACTGCCTGGCGGACCTCAGAACTCACCCTTCCTCCCTAGTGCGGGGTGATCGAGTGCATTCCTGACTGTACCTCTCGAGACCAGCTGGGCCGCCAGACAGACTTTGGCATGTATGACTACTTCACGCGCCAATATGGGGATGAGTCCACCCTGGCCTTCCAACAGGTAGCCAGGGCAGCTGCAACCCTATTGATTATGTGTGCTCCATCCCATCCCTGCCCCTCATATCCTGCCTCCTCCTTTCCCTGGTCTTCTGAGTCCTCCTTCATTAAGAGGATAAAATCAGATCACCCATAAACTTGTTTTGGAGTTAAAGGAAGCTAAAGCTAAAGCCAGAAGAAAGTTAAGTCCTGGGTGTGGGAGGAGGAGCCTCACCCAGATGCAGCCCCTGTCATTCCTGCTGCCAGGGTCTGGGTTGCTGACTGAGGCTCTGCCTCTAAGATGGAAGCACAGTGCCAGGAAGAATGCCCTGAGATCCTGGTTGCAGGGCTGGGGAGAGTGCCCACAGGCCTGGGGATCCCAGGTGCAGGGCTGGGGAGAAGCCCACTGGCCCCAGGGCCATTGTGAGCCCAGGGCTCTCTCTGCACAGGCACGCTATAACTTTATCCGGAGCATGGCTGCCTACAGCCTCCTGCTGTTCCTGCTGCAGATCAAGGACAGGCACAATGGCAACATCATGCTGGACAAGAAGGGCCACATCATTCACATTGGTCAGCCAGCCACAGCACCACCCTCCTCCTCCCTCCTTCACCTCCCAGTGCCCTGGGGAAGATAGGAGTCCTCACCCTACAGAGGGGGGAGCAGGCATGCCTGGGGTCACCCTGTCGGGAGGGTCAGGGTAGACATTCAAGTCCAGCTCTGAGGTCCAAGCTGTCAGCCACCAAGCTGTCCTGCTGCGGAGGGCTTCCAGCCCTGGGAAGCTGGGGCAAAAGTGGCAGCTGAAGCTTCAGGTCAGAAGCCAGAACAAAGCTGAGCTGGGCTTGTCCAGGCTTCTTGCTGACATCTGTGCCCTGGCCTGGCTCCCGCCTCCACTTCTTCCCCTCTCTTCTTCCCCTGCCTACTGCCATTCCCAACATCCCCAAGAAAACACGGCCTCCCTGTGAGGTAGTGGGCACCGCTGTCACTGAGTCCTCTTCTGCACCTTAAAACAGACCACCTGTCCCCACCTGCCCTGACTCCTGACCCAGTTACAAACAGCTCCTTGGGGTTTTGCAGACTTTGGCTTCATGTTTGAAAGCTCACCAGGCGGCAACCTCGGCTGGGAACCAGACATCAAGTTGACAGACGAGATGGTGATGATCATGGGGGGGAAGATGGAGGCCACGCCCTTCAAGTGGTTCATGGAGATGTGTGTTCGCGGCTACCTGGCTGTGCGGTGAGCCCAAAGCATAGATCGTGGGGAGTGGTAGGGTCAACCCCAGAGGAGGCCCATGGGGGTTATTCTCAGACCCCCTTCAGGATGAAGGGAATCAGGTTCAGAGAGAGAGAGGTGCTTGTAGGTACCCGGTGGCCAAGACCCGGCCTTCTGGTCACCTCTTTCTTCCCACCTCTACCAGCAACTTCCCACTCCAGACATCCAAGTCCAGTCTCATTCTGCAGGCTCCCGGGCTTGCCCTCAACCTGTACTGCCCCCAGTTGTGGGCTCCCACTTCGGGGCATCTCATCTGTCTTTCCAAAGCCTGAGCACCGGCCATTCCCCAGACGCATGCCAGAGACTGACACTGTCCCAGTTTCACATAGTGTCACTTGGCCATGGCCATATTCCAACCTCAATCAGTCCCCGCCACCCTACAGGGAAAGGAAGACTAGAAAGTCTGTGCATCCCACCCCGGTGCAGAAGCCACAGCCAGCAGCCTCCCATGGGGCTGTGAGCAGCTCCAGCCTGGGTGGTGCAGGGACTGGGGGCAGCAGATTTAGTGAAGGGGCTGCTAAGGAAGATGTGGCAGAGGTGATGGGAGCCCATGCATGAGGCTGTTGGACAGCAGCTGGGCCCCAGGACTGTGGGCAGAGCCACCCACATAGGCCGGCCTCTGTCTACCACCCCTTCCTCTGTCTTTCCCCAGGCCCTACATGGACGCAGTCGTCTCTCTGGTCACTCTCATGTTGGACACGGGCCTGCCCTGTTTCCGCGGTCAAACAATCAAGCTCTTGAAGTAGGTTCCTTGGCAGACACACAGACAATTTGGGGACAGTTGTCTATTCACTTAGGCTCCACCCAAGATAGAAACCTTTTGTGTAATTGTAACTCTGATTGTCATCTCCTTGGAACCCCAGAGCTGATGGGATTCCTGAGAGAGACTCTGAGTGTCCCAGCTTGTGCCAGCCACACTAAAGACCTACCTAGATGCCCTATAGTTTCTCAAGGATGCTGCACCAGCCCCACCTCTGGGCCCTCAGGTCTGCACTCTAGATTCCCAATGCTTAGTCCGCCCCCATCCATAGGGCCACTCAGACCCAACCAATGCTGGGAAAGGAGACAGGGCCCACAATAGACACTGTCCCTGTCTTCCAACACTTGGACCCTGGAGATGCAGTTCCAGGGTGTGGCCTTCAGCTGAACAGATTCCCACAGACACTGGAGGCCAGTTCCCAGAGGAGGCCCCATCATGTGGGCCTGGGAGGGAGGAAGGTCAGCCAGCAGCAGCCCTGATGCAGCCTCTCCCCTAGGCACAGGTTTAGCCCCAACATGACCGAGCGTGAGGCTGCCAATTTCATCATGAAGGTCATCCAGAGCTGCTTCCTCAGCAACAGGCAAGTCACCCCCTACCCCCTTCCTGCATTCACTCACCCCACCCTAGTGGTCACTGGGCACCTGAATCCAGTGACTAGGATGCTGCCGTCCTTGTGCAGCTTGTCGTGGGAGACTCTCTGTTCCGCCTGCCTTGATGGGAGTTCTTGGGAACAACAGGATGCTGGTTTAGAGGATCCCAGAGAGTGCTCAGGGGAATATCTGGCAGAAGCTGAGGGCCAGAAACCATGCCCACCTGGGGCAGGGCTTGTGAGGCTGAGAGAGCAGTGGGGGCACAGGGCCACAGGAGCAGGAGTGGGTTTGGGATCAGACAGGAGCTACTCCAGGGAGGACTTAGGAAGTCAGACCCCTTTTTCAGCCCCTTCCTCAAGCTGCTCTGTGGGCAGTGGCTGGAGGGGCATGCTGGGAGCCATCAGTCAGCCATCACTGTGGTAGGGGGGAGGGGAGAGGCAGGAGGCCCTGAGAAGGGCTGGTTGAGTTCAAAGATGGAACCCCAGGCTGATAGGCTCCCATGGATGTGAGTCTGAGGTGGCTTTGAGGTGTGCATCCTGAAAAATGGTAGGACTCTGACTCCAGCAGCTGGGATGGGCTCTAAGACTCTGGGATCTGCCCATGTAGGAGGCATCCAAAGACATGAGGCTGGGTTAGGCCTTGGGGGTGTGGGGTTCTAGACTGGGCTATGGGACATGCCACATCCAGACCAGGAGGAGGGGTCATCTGCATAGGGAATGCTGAATGAGCCTGAGAGGAGGCCCAAAAACCGTAGGTGCCCACAAGGTCCGGTGACCCTACAGGGGCAATGCAAGAAAGAAAGGGCAGGAACTGTGAGGGCTGGGTGTGGAAAGAGTGCTTGGTGAGGAGGGAGCAGAGAAAACAGAAGAGCCCAGGCAGAAGAGAATCCCATGTCTGCAAGAGGGATTGGGGGACAGGACGAGGAGCGTCTCTCCTGAGGCAAGGAGGGGCTGAGAGTGTGGAGAGGGAGGAGGGATGCCCAGGACTCCTTCAGGGTACCTAGACATGATAGGCCAGGGGGCCAGAGGGGCATCCAACAGAGTGATGGCTCCCACAGATGGCTCCCACAGATGGCAGGGATTTGGCTGAGGAGCATGAGGTAGCCTCAAGGTTGGAGCAGGTGTGGTCACTGAGCAGGGGGCAGAACATCCGAGAACTTTTGTGCCTTCAGGAGCTGTGCGGCCATGGGTGGCGGTGAGCAAACAGGGAGGGTTCCCAGGGGGAGGGATCCCAGACCTGGCAGGCTCCTCACAGCCTCTCTTCACCCTCCCTCGGCCTTCCAGGAGCCGGACCTATGACATGATTCAGTACTACCAGAACGATATCCCCTACTGAGGAGGAGTCCTCTGAGGCCCAGCGCTTCCTGCCCTGTGTGCCCCCACAGCTGCCCCACGATGATGGAGCCGTGTGATCACCTCTACCCCACCGCTTCGTCCAGTGGAGTTATTTTTATAGGAAAAAAGATCCATAGCTCTTAGCCTGGCAGTCACTCTTCCTGAGGTGTGGCACATAGGTGGCATTGCTTTGGTGACACCACAGACTGAGATGACAATCATTGGATGGTGCTGTCTATGCACAGGTGTGAAACCTCTATTTGCACTGGACACATTCCTTACCTGTCTTATTTCTTAGGTACATGAAGTATTTTCTTGTGCATAAAAAATAAAAATTATATAAGATTTAACCAACATGGACAAAATAAAAACACCAAATAGTGCTGTGTTGGAATCTGACTGTTAGGTTTGGTGTCAAGTCCTAAGTGCATTTTCAGCCGAGGGGCAGTTCCTGGATTTGCCCCTGGGGAGCAGGACTTAGTGTTACCTGCACACATAGGCTGGGGCCCAGGCTCTTGGGGTATAGCTTAACAGGCTCGAGCTTCCCAGGCAAACTCACCACATGCAGGTGCACCAACAGTAGTACATGTTTCCTGTTACTGCTCTCTACCTTCTCTAAAGCTGTCACCCTAAGGACTGCCATGGCTCTCTGCATGTCCTGCCTCTGCACCAGTTTCTTCCATGCTGTGCTCCTCTTAACTCATTTTCAAGTGCTGTGCTCTGGGACTCCAAAATCTTTGTGTGACTAGAACCCATCAACCATTTACTCCCACCACCAAGGCCCTGTAATTATCTTAGACAGAAAGTAAATACTCAAAACACAGAAAGTAAATACTCGAAACAAACAAAAACTTCAAAAGATCAGTTAAACACCAGATAAGATAGAGGTGAAGAGAAAACCAATCACTGGAAAGAAAACAATGAAATTACCGAAAATGGAGCGCAAAGAAAAGCTGAATGAGAAGCTCCAGTCAAGTTCTAATGAGATTTCCAGAGTTGATGAAAAACAGAGATAGTCAGCTTCAGGATCACAGTTGAGTTTTCAACAGTATAAACAAGCCAGTGTGTATGTTAAAAGGAATTTTTTTAAAATACCAATCCAGCCGGGCTCGGTGGCTCAGTCTGTAATCCCGCGCCTTTGGGAGGCTGAGGTGAGTGGATTGCCTGAGCCCACGGGTTCGAGACCTGCCTGGGCAACTTGGTGAGACCTCATCTCTACAATAAATCAAAAATTAGCCGGGCGTGGTAGCGCACGCCTGTAGTTCTGGCTGCTTGGAAGGCTGAGGAGGAAGGATCGCTGGAGCCCAGCAGGTCGAAGGCTGCGGTGGCTGGGAGCGGCCACTGCATTCCAGTCTGGGTGACAGAGTGAGACTCCAACTCAAAAAACAAACAAACAAAAAAAAAAACCAATCCATCACCCATTAAAAAAAAACATCAATCCAAAAGAAGGCAGGAAAGGAGAAACAGAAGAAGAAATAACAGATGGAACAAAGAGAAATTGTACAAGTGTAAACTTCGATCCAAGTATATTAATAGTTATATTAAATAATAGACTCACTACTTAAAAGTCGGATTCTAATCATGGATTAAAAAATGAGACACAGCCGGGCATGATGGCTTACACCTGTAATCCCAGCACTTTGGGAGGCAGAGGCAAGAGGACTGCCTGAGCCCAGGGGTTCAAGACGAGCCTGAGCAACTTGGCGAGACCTCATCTCTACAATAAAAATATTAACTGGGCGTGGTGGTGGGCACCTGTAGTTCCAGCTACTTGGAAGGCTGAGGCAGAAGAATTGTCTGAGTTCAGCAGGTCGAGGTTGCAGTGGACATGAATATGCCACTGCACTCCAGCCTGGGTACAGAGAGAGACTCCAACTCCCACAAAAAAAAAAAAAAAAAAGAGGCACAATTATGTGCTAACTATAAACAATGCTGTACTCTACATATAAAGATGTGGACCTATATTGAAAGTAGACAGATGGAAAAAGATAATGGCCTTTCATAGTCATCATGTGCATCGGTGGGAAATGCCACAGTCAGCAGTTGACAAAACAACCAGCAAGAGAGTAAACACAGGAGACCTGAACAAGCCTGTGATCTACCTGGACCTGCTGGGCATTTATTAACACTCTGTCAATAACAATACACTTTTTTCTCAGCATTCACCATTACAGGCTATGTGCTAGGCCACAAACAAGTCTCAATAAATGTAGGATTTAACATGTAGAGAATGTTCTCTGGCCACGATGGTATTAAATTAGGAATCAATAACAGTAAGATATCTAGAAAAAAACAGTAGAACTAAAATACTGACAAAAATAGTACCTACGACCAGAGGGAATTATCAGTGTTAAAATGTGACAAGGCAGGCTGGGCACAGTGGCTGACGCCTAATCCCAGCACTTTGGGAGGCTACGGTGGGAGGATCACTTGAGCCCAGAAGTTTAAGACCAGCCTGGGCAACACAGTGAGACCTCGTCTCAACAAAAAATAGAGAAAAGGAGCCAGGGGTGGTGGTACAAACCTGCAATCCCAGCTGCTCAGGAGGCTGAAGTGACATGATCACTTGAGCTCAGAAGTTCAAGGCTGCATGACCATACCACTGCACCCCAGCCTGGATGACAGAGTGAGACCCTGTCTCCAAAAAATAAAAATTTCAAAGGGGTCTTTGGGGAGGATGCCAAGTTCAGGTAGTAAGGATACAGAATATATCCTCAAAGAGAAAGAGAAAAATCAGGATCAACACATTATAAAGTGGTAGGAATAAATTCAAATGTAGAAAATTTCCCATCACAATACTTGAAAAGGCAGCTTGTCAAATTGGCAAAGAACACAGGTCAATCAAATGCTATGTATAAGATTCTGGAAATATGGCAGATTATCCTGAAAAACTGAAAATGCTATTTGCAATATTGGGGAGCAGTGATCTAAATCCATGAGCTGATAAAATAAGGACTTTTCAGAAGCTCAAAACCAACTAAGCTCTTATATGACATGAGAGACAGAAGGCAAACCTAACAGCCTCATCCCTTTGAGGAATTTATTATGGGACCTTGGTTTGCACCTGCAGAAGATGAGTCTAGAAGATGAGAAATAAAGCTAGGTATAAAAGACCAGGAGCCTCCTTAGTGTGCATATTTACCAAAACACCTATCATCAATGTCACACTTCAAGATGAAAGGCTGAAAGCTGTGCCTCCCAGATGAAGAACGACAGACGAAGTGTGTCTGCTGTCACCACTTCTGTTCTTCAGGCAGTAAACAGGAACAGTTTGAGAATCTGAAAAGGAGAAAGAAAAGTCATTCAGAAATGGAATTTGTGTACAGAAAAATCGAAACTTATCTGTAGTCAAAGTTATACAGGTCAGTATACAAAAATCAACTTTGTGTGTGTTTGTATTAAAAACATCAAATACCAAGAAACAAGTTTCCTTTAATAATTGAAAATCAGCCGGGCTCAGTGGCTCAGCATGTAATCCCGTGCTTTGGGAGGCCGAGGTGAGTGAATTGCCTGAGCCCGCTGGTTCAAGACCCACCTAGGCAACTTGGCAAGACCTCATCTCTACAATAAATTAAAAAAATTAGCCAGGCGTGGTAGCGTGTGCCTGTAGTTCCAGCTACTTGGAAGGCTGAGGTGGAAGGATCACCGGAGCTCAGCAGGTCGAGGCTGCAGTGGCCGGGAGTAGCCATTGCACTCCAGTCTGGGCGACAGAATGAGACTCCAACTCAAAAAAAAAAATTGAAAATCTACAAATGCCGAGAGAAAGAAGAGCTAAACAAATCGAGTAGCATCATGTTCATGGACTAGAAAACTCAACATTATACTTACGTGTTTTCTCCAAATTGATCTGCAACTTTGCTTCAAATGCCACTCAAAATCCCAGCAAGTTTTGTGGTGGAAATTGGCAAGAAGATTCTAAAATGTATATGGGAATGCAAAGGGCAACACAGCTATTTCAATCTTGAACAATAAACCTAAGATATCAAGACTTAGTATTCAGCTACAGTAACTAAGGCAGTATGGCATATTGGTGCAAGGTGAGACAATAACAGAATAACATGTCCAGGAACATGCCCATACATATATAGTGACACTGCAGAGCAGAAGGGGAAGCATGGCTCTTTAAATCATGGTACTGCATCAATTGGAAATCCATACAGAAAAAAAAATGTTGACCCCCTACTTCACACCAGACATAGGAGTTAATTCCTGGGCAAACCCCCTTGGGTCCCCTCCCAATGTGGGAGCTTTTCTGTCCTCTCAATAAATCCTACTTTCCAAAAAAAAAAGTTAATTCCTGACCATGTGCAGTGGCTCACATCTATAATCCCAGCACTTTGGGAGGCTGAGGTGAGAGCCCATGGGTGCCTGAGTCCACGGGTTTGAGAACAGCCTGGGCAACTTGGAAAGACCTCATCTCTATAATAAATAAATAAAAATTAGCTGGGTGAGGTGGCTCATGCCTGTAGTTCCAGCTACTTGGAATGCTGAGGATCACCTGAGCCCAGCAGATCGAGGCTGCAGTGGTCATGAGCATGCCAGTGCACTCCAGCCTGGGTGACAGAGTGAGACCCCAACTTAAAAAAAAAGGGGGGAGTTAATTCCAGGTAGACTGTGGAGCTATAAGTGAAAGGTCAAACAATATGACTTTCAGAAGAAAATATAGAAGACAATATCTTCATGACCTTTGGGTATACAGAAGCTTCTTAAATGGGACCAAAAAAACACTAATAAAGGAAAAAAAATTGTTAACTTTGACTATATGAAAAAGCATGACACAGACCTGGGAAGGTATTTGCAATGTGTATATCTGCTCAAAGGATATATACATGGAGGACCC